>VZRI01009633.1:28237-41431 GCA_013397515.1 Upupa epops
CCACGCTTTGGGCGAGGAGGCCTGCCGCCGGGAGTGGGGCGACAGATGCGCGCTGCCTTACAGGTAGTTTGGCGGAGCTGCGGCGGCGTATGGCAGGGTTCAGTACCTCGAGCCGCTGCTCTGCTTGGTGCCGCTGTCCCCGTGGCAGGGAGGTGCCGGGCTGGCTTCGGGGAGAGGAGGGCTGCGCCCATGCGGGGGGCGGTGCGTGGTTAGCTCGCAGTGCGCCGTGCAGGGGTGTGTGCGGTGGATTATGCCCCAGCTCCTGTGCCTGTGTATCTTCTTGGGGAATTTTTTCCCCGTCCAGATTTACTGGTCACTGGCTGTCGGCACTGTGGTATTGTGTTATTATAGAGCGAAACCACCAGCCTGTACAGCTGTACCTGCCTGTAGAGACCCGTGGCAGCACTCGTGAGCCCAGCTGCCAGGTGTACTGGCCCCGGCTGAGAAAGTAGACACCGAGATAAAGTAACAAACTGCCTGAAAATAGGTCTGCCCAACCGGCTAGTTGGACTGTGCAGTTCTGTTTGTTATGACACCTTAGAAGTGGCTGGGTTCAACGTTAAGAAACTAAACGTCCCTTCCTGTAATACATACAGGGATAGTTTTATTGTTATCAAATCACATACACCAGGGATAGAATCCTAGTGGATCTGTATGCAGTAACCACAGCTAAAGACCTGGCAATGCAGTGCCCCTTTTCATTAGACCCAGTGCTGAGATGCCGGCAGAAAAGGTGCCAATGTTAAGCAGTTAACCTTATGGCAGGACAGAAGTAATTCGAGTTCCTCCATTCTTCTCTACCTCTTGCTGAACAGTTTTGCTGAGAAACTGTTAGTTGGTACCAGTAGCAACCACCATGGCTGCTGATCCCTCTCCTGCAGATACGTACTAGGAGAAACACAGAAGCAAAACCAGTGTAGAATTCAGGGACCCAAAGCGGTAGAGCAGTGCACAGGAAGATGAACGTGTTTTACTGGATCAGAAATTCAAAATGCGTGTGGTCCTTCTGTCAGCCCCAACCAACCCTTTAGTGGTTGGGAAAACATTTAGTTTGTGTGTGCTGTTTTCCACCTGAATGACTTTATTCCTTGTGGCTGGGTGTATCTTAGCAGATGTGATTTATTCATGTATGCTGTCAGAAAAAATGATCTCCAATAGAAGGAGGAAGTCTTGAGTGGGATGGTAGGAATGCAGCCTTTTCCATCCATTTGGAAACATAACACCAATCACTGAAGTTCTTCAGATCCATTTGTTTCACAGACGTACTTTTTTCTCTTTTTTTTCCTGCAAAAGGAAAAAAGTGATTTAAATTACTTCTTTTTATGGATGAAAGGTTGATTTTTTTTTTTATTATTATTTAAGGAAAACATTCCACAACTGTGAGGTTATGGTGACTATGCAGTGTGCCAAGATGTTGAGTTCTTATTGTTCTGCAAGTCTATGAAGGAACACGTTTGCTAATTCATTGTGACAAAATTAGCGTGCACAACTTGGTGAAACCATCCACAGCAGTGTCCCATGGAGATGGATCAGCAAGTGGGTGGACAGGTAAGCTAACGGAGTGTTGTAGCACTGCTGTCAGCTTCCTGAAAGTGGCTATAAACTGCATGGTTAAGTGCATATCTTTTTAAGAAGTAAACATTTTGTTAGGGCATAGCTTAAGCAAATTTGGAACCTCTTTTCATAAAGTGAAAGCAAATGTGAAGGTTTTTATTCAGCTTGAAGGACATATCAGCATCAGCGCAGACCTCTGAATCATGCTTGGCTTGTGCAATGATATTCAGAGAGGTTCACAGCAGGAATCGACAATTCCATGAGAAAAGGGAGTTGAGAATGGAAAAAATGATGCACTTGTGTTACTGTGACTTGTCAGAGTCCTTCATGTCTTGACTTAACTCTCCTGAATAGGCCTGTGGGGAATTGGTTTGTTGTCACCACTTTTTACATAAAGGCTGCTTGAAAGAGCAAATTTGATGCAGATTCATCATAGAATTGGCAGCAACATCTATGATTCAAATCAAAAACAAAGGGTGAAGAAGCTACCTGGCCTGAGAAGATGGGCCTGGGAGATGAACCTACAAGAGTAGCTGAAAACACTGTGCGAAACTTTTAGTGTGAAGATTATTTATTGATGAAACCTGGGGTTTGGTTTTAAAATGGCTGTGTTTGAAGTAGAAAATATTCTTTTGTTTGAGAGAAAAGCTTTTTAAAATCAAGGGTT
Organism: Upupa epops; assembly: GCA_013397515.1. Classification (NCBI taxonomy): domain Eukaryota; kingdom Metazoa; phylum Chordata; class Aves; order Bucerotiformes; family Upupidae; genus Upupa; species Upupa epops. The sequence continues at coordinate 30,459 of VZRI01009633.1, forward strand.
CTTCATTGCTTTAATAAAAATATTTCCCATCTTTTTTGTGGAGGGAGTGTGTACTGATATAGTTGGTGCAGGCATTGTATGATGAGTAATACTGTGGAGTACTGCAGTTCACTAGAGAAGTAGCTGCGGATGTCAGTGGTGTAGATGTTGCAAATGGACAAAAAATGTGCCTGTTTAAAATACCAGTGCAGGAGTAGAGCCACCTCGACTTGAGCAAGTCTCATGAAAGCAGAACTATTTTCAGAAAAGGATTTCAAATGCTTATAGCTAAGTCAACATACTGTTAGCAGGTTAGCCGAGAGCACAAGGGACATTTCTGCTCTCAAGGGCATACTGATCATGGCTTTCCTGCTAGTTAACACGTATACACGTTCCTGTGTGCGGTCTCACTTGTCCCGTGGACAACCATTGTTTCCTCTGCATTTGTAGCTAAAGAGAATTCACAGCAAGTAAGTGCTACTTTTGCTGGTGTTAGGAATCAAGATATTGCTTTCTATAAAGAGAGCTAATTATCTCAGAAAATCATTTAATTGTTTTAAGACAGTGATTTTGTTCTCTCCCGTGCTCCTGAAGAGAATCCTGAGCATATGGGCTCTGGTGTTTTTTGTCGTATGCCAGCTACCCTGGTTGCATTGAAAGAGTTCTCTGTTGCTGTATTGTGTCCTTTAAACCTCTTTGAGTGTCCCCTTTGCTAAAAGTAATTTACATCTGTAATACAAGTATCTTGTTGCCTAGCTGGAGCAGCAAAGGAAAAACTGCCAGTATTGTAGTGCTTTATGGAAGGCTTCAAGAGCCCTGCGGAAACACGTTTGAAACTATCCACAGGTCTGCTTGTGCTGCTTGGAAACACATGAAACAACGGCAAAGCAGTAAACAGTACTGTCTGTTTTCAACTTCCATATTCTCTCTCCAAGTACTGTGATGAGAAAGGACAAGGTTTCATAAGAAACTTTTAAGTCTTCAAAAATAATTGCCTAGTTGTTTCTGTTTGTGAGACAAAGATTGCCGCAATCCTGTGACTAACGAGGTGGCAGATAATTCAGCTTTTGCATTGCCTGAATTCCTGAATTGCATTGAATTTGCTGAATTTCTTTGTATCATCCTCTTTGTGCATTTTGCTTGCTCCTTTTCCATTTTTTTAAGTAAATTGTAATGAAGTTTAGATTTTTCATCTGAGTATGAAAACTGTTTAAAATCTCTAAACAAGCTGCATATCCGAAGGCTGAGTCAGTGACTGTGGGGTATTCTGCCTGATGCTCCACAGCAGCATGTTTGAACGGACACAGTCTCTTCTGAAGAGCAGTGTCTTGTGTCTCAAAGGCATCAGTGTATGACAGTTGCAGTTTCTCACTTCCTAACACCTCACTGTTTTGGGGCACAGACACACTGACACACAAGCTGGTTGTTATCTCTTTGGGAGCTCTTCCAATTACAGTTCTGGCTGAAGCCACGGTACAGGTGGATCTTTGCTGCCGAGCATAACAATGGAGGCATCCAAGGTTGGTTGATTTTGCTATAGGCCAAATCTTTATCTTTTCTTTGAGGTAATGAAAAAAGATGATCAAAACCAGTGTGGAAGTATCCTTGATAGTGCTTTTAAGGTAAAACTCCAATACAAAGAATGATATCAAGGTGAGGTAATCTCTGTACTGCCCTGTGATTCCTGTGTCCATAAATGTTCCTGTGGTACACAGGGAGACATGTTTGATCTGTGGCAGATAAGGAGATGAAGTGCATACAACCGAGAAGTAGTATCTACTGCATTTTCTTTGACTCCGACTGATGCCATGAGAGATGCCCATAATCTGTATTTCTTACATGATGTGAGAGTAGTGTCCTGGTGTCCTTCAGTTTGCACACGTGTTACAGAACTTTGGTGCACGTAACTCCAGAGAACAGAGCTTGGTTCTTGGACAAAAAGTCTGCTTTAGTGGTGAGTCCTGTGAAGTTTTGGTTTGCCACACCAACAGCAAAAACTGTTGGGCTTATTACAATACTGCAGGAATGGTGGCAGTGGCAGGCCTTAGCCCATATCACAAATCCAGCTACACAGTTTAACGCAGTGTCATACCATAGATATCCCTGCTTGGGGAAAACTCATGTTCTGACAGTTTACAGATTGGATGGTCTCTGAGCCTTCAGGGGCTGAAGTTTGCCAGATTACAGCAGAGATGGCTAAGAGCAGTGTGAAAGCTTTAATTCCAGACACTCCCTAGGATTAGCTATTCTACAGTTTCATGTAATAATGAACATAGATTCATAGAATAATTAGGGATCAGAAGACACCTCAAAAGATCATTTAGTCCAGTCACCCTGTTACAGCAGGGTCACCTAGACCAAATCGCTCAGGAACAATTTCAGGCAGGTCTGGAACGTCTCCAGAGAAGGAGCTTCCACAACCCCCCGGGCAGCCTGTTCCAGTGCTCCATTACCCTCACTGTGAAGAAATTCCTTCTGGTATTTATATGGAACATCAGATCTGACAGATCACTGCTGCTTCTTTGCAGACTCAGGCCCAGATGTTATTTGAGACATAGGAATAAAAGCAGTCTTTCCACCTTCCGTTCCATACATCCATTGGATGCTATCTACAGTCTGGGAAGTGAGTTTCATGACAGCTCAATTGGAAGATCTTTGCCATACTTTCGGATGAAGGTATGTTCCAGCTTGCACCCATTGCTCCTTGTCCTATCACCAGATGACCTTGAGAAGAGCCTGGCCTCCATCCTCCTGACACCCACCCCCTCACCTATTTAGATGAATGAGGTCACCCCTCAGCCTCCTCTTCTCCAAGCTAAGGAGACCCAGCTCCCTCAGCCTTTCCTCATAAGAGAGATGTTCAACTTCCTTCATCATCTTCATTGCTCTACACTTTCCAGTAGCACACCAACCCAGATAACCTGTGTACAACAGTGTATTTGGTTTGTTCATTTGCAATGGGAAAGCAGTAGTAAATCTGTTGGTGTTTGCTTTTAATTGGTGGGTTTTGGAGAGAGTGTGTTTTCTTTTGCCTCCATATGTTTTAATTGTGTTTCACTCCCAGTATTGCCAATGGTTTCCAATAGCAGCTTTAGGAGGTAATTGCCTGCTGTGGAATATCTGGTGATGTGTATGTGTTCCTGCATGTCCCGCTTGCAAAAGCGGAGTTAAAGGTGTGGTCTTTCCATGCAGAATAGGAAGTGATGTTGTTTTCTGCTCTTGGTTTGTGAACTTGTGAGTTTATCAATCCAGACAAACAGTGGAGGTGTTAAAAATATTAAGTATTGCACGGACCCTGCTGTGGGAGGTGCTCCCCATGGAAACTGGTTTGTGGCATTTTCGCTACTGCTTCCCTGCAGCCACTTTTCCCCTTGGATTTAATCCAGGCTCTTGCTCTCTGCCTCCTGCTGCTTCCCCCACATCTGACATTGACCCTTTCAGGTTTGGGGGCCCGTGGGTGTTTGGTACAAGGTACAGGTTTTGGGGAGGGGAATTACCTTTGTTTTGTTAGCGTTGTTATTTAATTAGCCTTCTTTATAAAGTTATTTATTCTTTCACTTGCATTCCGGGTGTCAAACCTTTTTTATCACATGGGTCAGAGGGAGTGGAATTCCTAACTGGTTCTCTCTGCCCTCCAAATTTGCTTCCAAATCTTGACAACGTCCCGGCTGGATATCATCTGAGAATTGTTTCAGCACCTAATAATTTTATAACCCTCCAATAGGAATAACATTAAGAAGGAAAATGTCTGTCTTCACTAAAGAGTAAGCATGCATAGCTGATTGTTCTAGCTACCACAGATTAGACTTAGGCATTTTTAATGTAAGTGTGACTTTAACTCATACAGAATTTATGAGCAATGTTTTTCACATTAGGTCTTTGCTCATTAACACTTACATGTTTACATACATCCAGGTACCTTGAAAATGTCTTTGGTATGCAGTTAAGATGTAAGCCCACTTCTCTGTTGCCTGTGTCACCAAGGAATGTGTAGCAGAAGTGTTGATCATTGCGCTGACCATTAACATCAGTGAAAGTGTCATTTACAGGATGGAAATAAATCTCAGATCTTCCTTTGCTGTTTGAAGAAGTAGCTTTGTGTCGTCAGGAATTGGTTCGGTGTTTTCTCACAGTGCTGGGCAGCGTCTCTAGTGGCAGGTCACCAGTTACAGATAACTAAAGAGTTAGAACTAGGGATTGAGAACAGTCTGTTGTGTCCTATACCCATGCTGTTCTCATTGAAGATTGGTTTTCTCATCCTTTATTCTGAAGGAGTACTCATTAGCAGATTTTTGTGCAGAAGGCAGCACATGAGGTTCATTCTGGTATTTCTGAGAGGCGTGTTCCAATAGTGATGCCTGTGGTGTTTATGTGTAAATGGCAAAACCTCAAGGGCCATTTGCTGGCAGTGTGTGATGCATGCTATCTCATTCAAGCATATAATGAATAGGCTCTGAACCACCTTCTAGAGGCGTTGCCTCTTCCCATTGACTGTATACAGCCTCTCCTGCTTTTTGCATCTTTCTTTAATTCATATTTTCTCATCTGCTGATCTTTATACTAAAGGAGACAGGATAGACTGAGAAAGTATTTACTGGTTTTTAGGATTTAGGCAGAATATACACGAGTGATGCACAGCATTTATTCTAGAAGAGAAGTTATAGCAGTGGGGGATCCTGGAGCTCTCATGGTTTCAGTTAATTAATGCAGATGTAAAGCCAGGAATGAAGCAGTGATGAATCTGGTGCTATTGACATGGTCATTCTGAGTGCAGTGCATTTAGGGAGGCTTTGATTTTTATGGAATTATTAAGTAGCCCTTGTAACAGGTGACTAAGACAGGCACTGTCTGGATAAGAGAAGGGCAGCAAGGCTGGTGAAGGAGAATGAATGGAAAGTGTGATGAGGAGGCTGAGAGAGCTGGGAGTGTTTAACCTGGAGAAGAGGAGACTCAGGGAGGTCCTTCTGCCTCTTTGGAACCCCTTGAAGGCAGACTGTAGTCAGGTGGGGGTTGGGCTCTTCTCCCAGGTAGCTAGTGCCAGGACAAGAGGGCAGGGCTTGAAGCTGCCAGGGGAGGGCTAGGTTGGTTTTTAGAAGTGTTTCTTCATGGAAAGGGTAATCAGATCCTGGAATGGACTACCAAGAGCAGTGGTGGAATCCCCATCCCTGAAGGTGTTTAAGGACAGGCTGGATGTGGCCCTTAGTGCCCTGATCTGGCCCATGTGGTGAAGTTAGGTCATAGGCTGGGCTTGATGAGCTCAGAGAGCTTTTCCAGCCTCAGTGATTCTCCGGTTCTGTGGTGGGCACTTGATCCATTCTGAGTGTCTTCGTTGAAGTCTAGATATTGTGTCCCTATCAACATGGAGCAGCTGTAAGAAAGACTGATGTACAAAGTATGTTAGCATTTTATGATTAATTCCATCTTCTCTAATTTCATGAGGATTGAAAAAGCTCCTCAGATGCTGTAATGATGTTTTGGATACTGTAACTTTTACTGATTTGGACTGATTTGGAATAAAGAAGAATATGGACGTGGCATAGTGCCATCATAATGCTGTGAAAAGCTAATGTAAACTCAGCTGGAGAGAACTATTTGCAAAGAGCAACAAGGAATGTTGGCCATGCTAAACGGAAGAACATAGTCTCAAAGAAACACGTCTGGCATTTTTATGTGTGCACATCCTTACGCACTTGCTCCTCAGCTCAGGTCTGCATAGTGGGCAGCTCAGACTGACTGGGAAAATTTAAACCCATGTCTCTGTGCATGTACACACACAGATACACAGATCACTCGGGGTTGGAAGGGACCTCTAGAGCTCACTGAATCCAACCCTTCCCTGCTCAAGCAGGACCATAAATTTCTTTTCAGTTGCTGGGTTTTGGTCTAATTTTCAAAATTTTAATAAATTGGATGTTCTGCAGTATTCCGGGTGATCAGTCAGTTTTCTGTGGGAGCACAAGCCCTCACTTTTTTTTTTGGTAGGTGAAAACTGTTAGTCTTAAAAATGCAGACAGTTGACTTACTAATTCGGGACAACACAGCCATACAAAGATACAGTAATGAATGGATTGACCCATTAAGATTTGACTGTTCTTTTGTGGTTACACCATCTTCTATCTGGCTTCTGACACACTGCTATAAACACACCTTGTTTATACTGAGTTCCCTTTAGTTTCAGGGCTCTGGAGCTACTGTGCTATGTCTTATGGACATACTGAATAAAGATGGCTCAGGGAGGGGGGAGCATTCATTTGCCCTCACAGCTGGACCAGTGAGATGATTGAGAGAAATGTGAAATAGTATCACAGTTTGTCACATCCCAGTGTTAACGGAAGGGAGTGACTCAGGTTTGTGGATTCACTTGAGGTCGAGCTAAGGAGATTTACACCATAGGTCCACATGAAATTCAAAGTTTACTGAAATTATCCGATTCCAAACTCAGAAGGCACAGAAGTCACTAAAGTTAGGGGGNTTCAGCTTTGCACATTTTCAGTGTCTCCAGCAGTCCCTGTGTCAGTCTCATCCTGGCTGCAGTCTGGAGAGGGCTGAAATCCCTCCTTTTATCCCTGCTGCCAGGGATTTTTAATTCCCACCTCAACAGTCTGGGGGACTTTGTTCTCAGGGTCTTCTCTTTGCTTAAGATGGTTTGAGCCATCTCACTTGTCTGACACAGTGGTAACCTTTTAAAATAAAGAGCTTTTGTTTGGATATTTAAAAGTGAAAACTGGTTATACCAGTGAGGACAGAAGATTACTGCAGAACGGGCAGAGAGTTGCTTTGGAAGATCCAGCCGTCATAACAGGAATATATGGAAAGTGCAGACCTTGTATTTTAACTTCGCTGGACTTCAGGAGAACGTGATTCGGATTTCTGNTCATAACAGGAATATATGGAAAGTGCAGACCTTGTATTTTAACTTCGCTGGACTTCAGGAGAACGTGATTCGGATTTCTGCACTCTGGGCCCTCCTGCACCATTTAGGACAAGTTTTTGTCTACATAGCTGTGTCCCTGGGTTGATAATGCCCAGCTGTGGCTAGAATCCGGTGAAAATGGTGTGTACTCTGCCTCTTCTGTGCAGGCTGTGCATAGTGGCCTACAGGGGTTGGAACCATGCTGGCACCATTCTTACACCAGAGTGCTGAGTTAGGCATGTCCTTGCATTATTAAATGATTTCACAGTGAATTACATTCATTTCTCACCCACATAATCCTACAGGAAAGTGGAGGTTTATGCTGAAGCAGAAATTCTTGATGCTGGGTTGTTTTTAGTGTTGAGAGCTTTGAGCTTTTATCTCATGTATTTTGAAGAAATGAAATATGTTGAGAGAAGTGTGCTGAGTCATCCTTGCTGAGGGAAAGGATGGCTGATCTTCCAGGAGCGTTTCCATGTAAAGCATCTTCCCAATTGTTCAGCTCTTTCCTACAGTGGTGCGGGAATGGGCTGCCTCTTATGTGAGGGTCAACCTAGATCCAGCCGAGTGGACAATGGTGGATAACTGTGCAGCTCTACTAAAATACGGTGTTTTACATTGCAGCCATCCTGTAACTTGTATAAAGTCAGTATGTGAATGAAGCCACCAGAATCCTTTTAGAACATCAAATCTGATAGAAAATACACTTAGCAAATATTTTTCATTCAGAAACTAATAATGATGTATTTACTTTGTTGAACATTAAGCAGGTCTTAGGTTAAGGTGAGGTACAAAGAAAATCTATAGAATTATGTTATACTTGGCAGAATGTTGATGGATAATTGTCTCAGCTGCAGCTGGAAAGTTAAATATTTAGGTAAGTATTTCTGATGAACACTTCTTTTTGCACATAGCTCCGCCTAGGTTTTTGTTCCATATTGAAGACTACTCTCAGATTTTATGAGAAATAGGTTAGAAAATTCTGTCTTTTGAGCTAATGTTCCTGCAGAGTAAGAAAATGAATACTTGCTGGGACATTATTAGATTATTAATTTCACGTAGAATATTTTAAACTGGGTGCCTTGTGCTGAGTAGTGCTGCCATAAGGAAGCTGATGTTGGAAAGAGAAAGCACTTTCCATAGGCATTTAATAATGACTTAGGAAAGATGTGTGATGTTCTTCTGACAAGAGTGCTGTATTGGCAAAATATCATAGTTATTTTATAAACCTTTTCTTCCTGTGACTACTTTACATTCTCATAATGATTGCAGAAGTAATACAAGCTCTATGCCTAGCCAACTAGTACAGTCTAAAAGAAGGCGTTTCTAGCATGTGATGAGATCTGAGTAATTTTCTGTACCACTTTATTTGCTACCTACTTTCCATACATGCAAGCACCTGAGAGGAATTCCTACCAGGCTGCACATCTAGATGAAAGAGGCAGGCAGGTGCCTTGAAGAGGAATGCTCTTCGTTAGAATTTGGCAAACTTCACCTAGGTGCTGTAAGCCGTGCTCTTGAGGAATCGTCATTACTTCCAGCTTGGTACAGAATATTGGGTACTAAATTATGTGCCTGTACTCTCAGCCTCCATGCACATCTGGTGCATAATTCTTTGCACCAAGTGTAGTGAAGGTTAAAAGATGGAAAAAATAATTCCTTTTTTTTTAATGTCTCTTGCCATTTGCGTGCAGCACCTTTAACTTTGTTAAACAGCTGTGCAGCACAGGCTCCTTTCCTCATTAGGCAAGCCAGGATTTGCCCGGGCTGGCTGTAAGACTCTAGCCTCTTGGTCACATGCAGACAGAGGATCTGGATAAGAAAATGCTCCTTTGCAGGAGCTGTTATACCTCATGCTAGCAGATAAACTGCATGATGGAGTGCACAGCTTCTGAAACAGGCCAAGTCTAAAGCAAAGCCGAGCTGAAAGGTGGGTACTCACTCATACAGCTTTTCCCCGTGCCATGCCATGCACACGTGCACAGACACACTCTGCCACAGCTGCATTAGTGAAGTTGCAACATTGCCTTACCTGCGCAACACACCAAGAAAACCACTGTCGCAGGTTAAGATATTGCAAACGGAAAGGTGGCCAGGCCTCACATGGTCTTGGATAGAATCCATAAGCAAGAGAACACAGCGTGAGGAAGCAAGGGTTTATTGAATCTGTATCTAGGCAGAGACAGAAGAAAAGGCTCCAGCAGGTGTGGCTTTGTCTCCACCGGACTGGCAAAGATCCTGTGCACTCTGCCACTGAGAGAGACTGAGAGAAGCCTCTACTAAGAGGGAGAAAGAGAGACCACAAATACTGACTTTGGCAAACAGAGAGTCTGGAACCCTGTTGTTCCAGATGCTGCTGTAGCCTCAAATCAAAGCCCTGAGCCGACGGGGGCTAGACGTATGCCAGAGACGTCACAGAGTGCTGATGTCTGCAAAAGAATCGGGGAAAAGGGACTTTTCCACAAGCACCCAATGTGTATTGTGTGTTGTATTCCTGCTGTATTCCTGGGACCCTGTCCAGGGCTGCCCTGCCTCCCTGGAGGGCTTCAGGAGAGAGAGGGGAAGGGGAGAGTGAGACTGTTCAACCCTGAGCAGAGACTTTTATTGGGGTGCAGGATAAACAGGAATGCCCTCTGCGCCTCCATCTAAACAAGTCACAAACCCCCCCTAGAAAACTGCCCTTAGCTTCAGGTGCCCCTGTGGGTCTTTCCTAGAGTTGTTGTCCTTTGTCCACTGAAATGGGCCATTAGCTTTTAATGGCTTCAGCCTCTCTGAGCAGCAGAGAACCTTCTCTGGGGTCGGGGTCTTTCTGCCCTCTCTCACTGTCTAAAACTAAACTAGACTTTTAACTAAACCGGAGCAGCCACCCACACAAGTAGGAAGTGGTTTCTTCAGGCTTGCTTTTGTAATAAGATGGAGATAAGTGTACACAAGGAAGCTGTACAATAAACGGAATGAAATTCATCCTTATAAGGACTGTTAATCATCATAATGGTTATTGAATCTCTACTTTTTAAAAGCTGTAATGTAAGACTCTAATGTAGTGGTTTTATCTCATACTCATTTTTTGTGACTGTCCTCATATTTCCACTGCTGTGATTTTACTTGTATTACTCCCATGAAACAAGTTGGCAGTAAGAACAGGTAGATAGAACCACTGCTGACTTGATATTTGAAGAATTCATTTGCTTTCTTCTGCAATGAGTAGCATTGCTTATAAAGTGATAAACTGAGCTGTATAAGCAGCAAGGACTGCTTGCTAAGGATGGACTAATAAACATGAATTATTTTGGGATGGAATCACTCTTTCTGATTATTTAACGTTTTGTTGAGACTTCATGTATCTTCTTGGTTGCAATCATTGATGTGTTTGGTGACAAGGCAACCTCCAGCCACACAAACCCACATACATTTCCTTGGGCTGTCACCTTTACTCCCATAGTCAACTAATTAAAATATGTGAGGGACTATCAGTTCTGTGGCAGCAAACAGAAAAAAATGCTGTGTGACTTCAGTGAAGATATCTTTAGTGAAAGAAAATCAGTTGAGAAGAAATGAATCGAGTAACAGACATTGAATTCAAGAAGTGCAGGTAGAATAATCAGAACTGTTCTCTTACGTGGTAACAGAACCACCAGAGGATGTCTGAATAAATGATCAGGGAGATGAAGGGAATAGAAAAGAAAATATATCACAAGTGGGACTAATTTTGAGTTTGGGGGATTTAATTTGAGAGGGGTGCCTTTCCCGTATAGCAACCCCTTTTTAGACTGCTTTGAAATTTGAAAGGTTAAAGTGAATAAAAATTTTTTAGGGATTTGTGGTTCAGATGAGATAAATGGGTTGAAAGAAGCCTGCCAGTTTGAAACACACAGGTATTCACATGGAGGAAGTGCCTGTGTGTTTATCTAGCACTATAAAAAAAAGTGTACAATGTGTGAAAGTAATGTGTAAAGGGGCCTTATTGGACTTCAGATTCGTTTTTAAAGCAGTAATGTATCAGGTACCACAGGTATACTGCAGTGACATCAGATATATTCTACCATTGGGGACATTTGCAGATGTCTCGGTTTAGGAAGAC
>VZRI01009635.1:9461-59144 GCA_013397515.1 Upupa epops
AGAGTTGGCTTTCTGGGCTGACAGTGCACACTGATGGCTCCTGTTAAACTTCTGCCCCATCACCACCTCAGTCCTTCTCCTCAGGGCTGTACTCTATCCCTTCTCCTCCCGATCTGCATTGGTGCATGGGATTACTTTGACTCAGATGCAGAACCTTGCGTTTGCCATTGTTGAGCTTCACACAGTTTGCACCAGCGCAGTTCTCGAGCCTGGCAAGGTCCCTCTAGATGGCCTCCCTTCCCTGCAGCGTGTTGCCTTCACCACACAGTTTGGTGTCATCAGCAAACTGACTGTACTTTCAATACTGCCTGCACAGGCTTTTGTGTAAAAAAGATAAGAAAAAAGCTGGAATGGGAAGTCAGAGCAAGAAAAGAAAAGGAAGTTGGAACAGGAAATGGGCAATGATGTGTCCTATAATTTGCCAGTGCATCCTAGTCCTCCGTTGTAAAGTTCACATTCTATTTCTGTTTATCCATCCTGTTCTCCAAGGCTGTAAACTCAGAATAGCTTTACTTGTGCCAGCCCCAGCTGTTCCAGCTGTGTGCTGGTTCTGAGCGGATGGTGCCGATGAGCACGCGTTGCTGTACTGTGTCACTTCTATAAGCAGGCAGATTTCCAGAAATGGCTGTGTGGGCAACATCAATACTTCTTACCTTGGTAACCTCACTTAACTTCTCAGGAGTTGAAGGTCACAGCATTGATTTGTGAGATTGGTCCATCTTTTACTGTGTTCGTCCTGCGTTTCAGGGAATGTCTCCAGTTCAGTACATCTAAATCACTTTGATCACTTTTAGGTTCAATAAGGTACATTTGTTGCCAGTATGAAATGTCCTCATGTATTTTGGGAAGACGGGTTTGTTTGAGCTGGTGTTCATTATAGCAAGATTAATTGGGCCACTGATCCCATTAATTTGTCATTGACCCTTAACTTCCTGCGATGGGTCAGACCACTTTAGCTTCAGGACAAATTTACCCTGCAAAGTCTCGTCTTGTTGTATAATATCTTCCTTTGGAAAAGTTCCACTCCACTTCACCATCTGTTTTTCATAGGGTCTGTGCTTTATATCCGGTCCTACATCCCTGTAACTCGAGCTATAGAGTCAGGTTACATAACTTGGGCAGGGTCCCATGGCACATCCTGATGACTCCCCGCTACTGTCATGTGACTGCAAACAGATCTGTGATGTGGAGTAGATAACATCTTTTTCAGACTGAAGCTGTTTGCAGTCTTGGCTTTTCTGGTTCATCTGTACATCTGCAGACATCTATGAAATGTTTTGCAGAGTACCTCAAACAAACCTGCCTCCGTCACAGACAGACCCCAGAACACATTACATTTCTCTGAAAAGCCTTGGGCTGGGCAACTGCCAAAACTCAGTCCACAGCGTTCAAGGGGGCATTCTCCCCTTGTACTGGGCACTGGTGAGGACTCCCCTTGAGCACTGGGAGCAGTTCTGGGGCATCCTTTCAAGAAAGAGATTGAGGGGCTGGAGCTGTTCCGGAGGAGCAATGAGGCTGGGGAAGGGACTGGAGGGAAGGGCTGATGAAGAGAGGCTGAGGGAGCTGGGGAGTTTTAGCTTGCAGAAGAGGACACTCAGAGGGGACCTTCTCCCTCTCTGCAACTCCCTGAAGGGAGGTTGTAATCAGGTGTCAGTCAGGCTCTTCTCCCAGGCAACTAGCATCAGGGCCTGAAGCTGCCAGGGGAGGTTTAGATTGGATGTTAGGAAGCCCTTCCTCCTGGAACAGGTGATCAGAGCCTGGACAGGACTGCTCAGGGCAGTGATGGGATCTGCTGGAGTTGTTGAAGGACAGCCTGGCTGTGGCCCTTAGTGCCCTGGTCTGGCCACTGTGGTGATGTTAGGTCCTGGGCTGGGCTAGATGAGCTCAGAGGGCTTTTCCACCCTCGGTAGTTCTGTGGTCCTGTGGTCCAGCTCAGCTCAAGGTGAGAATGGGTTACACTGTTCTTGTTGCAGTTGAAGCTGGAGTGCTGGTATTGGTGTCTCACTGAACCTCAGCAAAAGAACTGGGAATATAAACCCTTAAATTTGCAGTTCTGGCAGCAGTCTCACAGTCAGAGGGGGGTGTTTCTGTTGAGGTCTTAAAATAAGAACAGAATTGCTTGGTTTTCTTCTTTCTGTCCACCTGCAACAAACAGAGCTCACGTGTCTTTCTTTAGGAAAGCAGCTTTTCAGCAAGTTGCCAAGACCTGAGAAGAGCACTGGGTGCTGCCACAGGGCCATGTCAATCAGGACAGCATTTTGTCAGATGTCTCCTGTCTCCATGGGCAGTTATTCAGTCTGTGTGGCCTCCCCAGCCATCAGCGTGGCAGACGGGGCTCTGGTGAGAATGACAAGGCAGTCACACTTCTTCATGTCAGGCAGCAATATTCCAAACACAGAGCACAGGGTCTCTCACTCTATCCCACTATAGCGGAGGAGGAATTGATTAGCCTCTTTTTCTTCTTAAAATCGTATAGCTGCCCAGAGAGGTTGTGGAGTCTTTATCTCTGGAGTCTTTTAAAACCCACCCTGACGCTGTGTGACCTACTCTAGGTAGTCTGCCTCTGGCAGGGGGTGTTGGATTAGATGATCTCTGTGTTTCTGTAACTAATCTGCAGGCAAACAGTGTCCTTCTTTGACAACCTGTGCCTCTTCAGGAACTGCTGAGTTTCAGGTGAGGACCTCAGCTCAAGGTGGTAGTCTGAGCTCTCTCTTCTCCCAGCTCCCTAAAGTTGCAGTAGATTTCCTACACCATCCTGCCTAAAGGCAGAGGAGCAGCGCTACAAGAGAAGCGCTATATGTTAGCCGAGGCACAATGTACCACCTCACAGCCCATGTCACTGGTTCTGTAAATAAAAACAAAGGCTGTCTTTTTCCACGTTTCCCTGTGTGTTTGTAACCCCTCTGCCAGGTGGTTTTTGTGTGCCATCTGTGTGCCCTACCGGGGTGCTGTGTCCCCTGATGCTCTCTTGCCTGCACGCGCCAAAGGCTGCTAGCACTGTGCTTGTGTTGACAGCTTGGGCTGTCTTCTGTTCTCAGTGCACTGCTGCTTTCCCATCACACGAGGTGCCTTCTGTGTCAGAATCAGAGAATCATGGAATGTCAGGGATTGGAAGGGACCTCTAGAGATCATCCAGTCCAACCCCTTTGCCAGAGCAGGATCCCCTAGGACAGGTCACACAGGACTGCATCCAGGTGAGCTTTGAAAGTCTCTAGAGCAGGAGACTCCACAGCCTCTCTGGGCAGCCTGTGCCAGGGCTCTGTCACCCTCACAGTAAAGTTCCCCTCTTGTTCAGGTGGGACCTTTTATGTTTATGCTCATTATTCCTTGTCCTGTTACTATGCCCCACAGCCACACCTGACACCCACCCCTCAGATATTTACAGACATTAATGAGATCTCCTCTCAGCCTTCTCTTCTCCAGACTAAACAGCCCTAGTTCTCTCAACAGGGCTGATGCACAAGTCGCTTATCACCCTCGTAGTTCCTGTTGGATTCTCTCCAGTAGATCCTTGTCTCTCTTGAACTGTCAGACTGGAACATTATCTGTTGTGTGGGAAGCATAGCCACCTTCAGCTGGCTGTTGGAGCCTTTTGCCCTGCTGGTTCCCTTTTGGAGGCCCAAAATTTCTTACAAATCCTTTTTCTAATAAACTGCTCTCAGAAGTTCTGGTTTTCTAGTGGGTTTTTTTTAGTAAGGACTGTTACTTATACACACTAAAACCATGAACCTTGCTGGAAGCACAGTGGCTGCAACTTAACAGGCTTTTTTAAGCCTCTACTTTAGTCACCCGATGCTTTTTATCTCTTGTACTACAGAGAACGAATTTCCTCTGATGCCCTCCACTTTGAGGAAGTTCTGTAATTTAACTTCTCGTTTCCAGCATCCTCCTGCATCTTTTATCTCTCATCTCAGAATTCTAAAGAATTTTGTTAGCCGCTTTAAGGACATTGCTTAGAATCTACTCTGTAAGGACGTGGCGGAATCTTTTCAAGCCCAGCATTTCACATGCTGTTTGTAAGGGCTGTGTTTGGCAGTTCAGCCAAAAATCTTGGTCTTGCTAAAGTAAATATCTTCCTGGCAATCCTTTGAATGAAAGGTCTTTCCAGGCTTGCCAGGTTCCACCTACACCTCTTTTCTAGCACCTTCACAGCTCCTTCACTCATCCCTGTAGGTCTGGACTTTCCTCTCTTGCCTGTGATCTCCAGAAAGCTCTTACTGCTTTCTTTGGGGTCAGAGCAAAAGTGAGACATTTCCAGCTGGGGACTTGTTCTTCACATTGTCTGGGTTTCTTCTGCTTCCTGTGGAATAGCTGCTTAAGCAGTGTAGTTCCAGGGTCAAATTTTCCAGATGCTTTTGTTCTAGGTTTAGGATCTTGTGTTCCCGTATAAATTCCGGGAGTAGCTACGCCTTTGCTAGTGCTGCTTAACTGGAGATGAAGAACGATCTTCTACCCACCACACTTCTTACTTACATCATGGTGGCACACAAAGGCTGTAATTGGGGTCTGACTGTGCTGAGCAGGTGTGACTTAGCTACCACTGACTCTGCAGCTAAGGGCCCTCCTGCAAGTCCTTGTCCTTCACCACCGTTTTCCGTGGCCAGGTCTGCACGTGAAAACAATCCCTGATTTCCGCTGGGGAAAGGGAACAGCTGAAAACCACAGTGCCATAACAGCTCTCTATGCTTGTTCTGTCTTCACACTTCAAGTTATTCTGAGATTTTTCAAATAGACGGGGACAGGGCAGCCTGTCTTACGAATTCCCCTGCAAAGTTTCGCCCTCATCATGTGTCTTTTCTATGTCTGTTGCTCAGGAGGCAGCCCAGGTGAGCAACTGCCTTCCTCCCTCCGGCTCATAATGCAGATTGCTTCTCAGCTCAGACTCCATAGCTCAGCTGTTGCCACTGAGCTGAAGAACCTTAATATCTTCCCAGTTCCTTAAAAATTAATCTCCTTTAATCCTGGCAGCACTATAAGGTTCAACGGTGTTTTACATTATGTACAGGTAGGATTATGGCTTCTTCATTAGGAGAAGGGAAAGATTGATTAATTTTTTTCCCATTGCCTCCCTGGCAGATTTTTCTTTGCTGAAATCCTAGTTAATGCTGCTCTTCTCTGTTCAGCCTGACTCTGCAGAAGGCCAAGCCAGAGGCCTCAATATGAAAAGTAAATGCCACAAGTCTTGTTGAAAGCAGCAAATTAGCATCACCCTTTCTGTGACAGAGCAGTAGCATTCTGAATGAGGCTGTGCAAGGCTGATCTGGCCTTACACCCTCCACTCTCCTGTTAACCTCTGTGTTATCCTCAGTTTTCATTGTTTTAATGATTGCTCTCATCTGAAAAGAAGAGAATTTTGAATCTACAGCAAGAGACACAAGCTTGTCAATAAATATCCCTTCTGTGCTTTACGATTTCCTTAAAATCCCTGTGTCCAGTTGTCAGAGCGAATCAGTTGCATCTCAGACAGCAAATCACTCTAAGGCAAAGCAGAAGAAATTCTCAGCTTGAAGTGCCCCCAAACCCTTCTTGCAGCAGTAGGGCCACTGCAGGACATGCTTCACCTAGTCTCCCTGGGTGACTGGAAAAGGTGCTCTGCTGGGAAGCCACAGGCCAGTTGTTTATTTTAAGGAAGCGGCACAGAGTCTGTCGGTGTGTTCCAGAGCAAAGCTATCTAGCTGAAGTAACGGAGGCACTTCTGAAATAACTCAGTTGGGTTTCACTTTGCCTTCTTTATTTTCTCTTTTCCTTTTTCGCTCATCATAGCTGGAAGTCTTTAGCAGGACTATGATGAAGGCTGAATCTCTTGTTCACGTCCTCATGTCTTGTAAGCCCTGGCCAGTGCAAAAGAGAAGTGAACTTGGAAGTAATAGGTCCTTATAGGTCCACTGGTTTCTTTTGCACAAGCACACCATCTATTGTGCAGCTCTATTTCTGTACCTTAAAGAAGCCTTTAGGGCGAAAAAACATTCAGCTCCCAGTCGCAGCTCAGTGAAGTCCTCTTTGTAGAGTATTATTATTAAGATCAGAGATGGGAGTTTTAAAAATTACAACAGTTTTGGCTGGGAGAGACCTTGAAGATCAAGTCCATCCTTTTCTCAGCCCTGTCAGCACCACTGAACCCTGTCCCCCAACACAACATCTACCCTTATTTTGGTACAGCAGCTTTGCACTGTCTTGAAAGAGCATCTCAGAGCATCTAAGGAAACACTTCTATTTCAGAAGCTTCTTTTTTTTTCTTTTATTATCATAATTTTTCTACTCCTTCTCTGACAGTCAGACTTCATACTGGCAAAAGGTACCATAATGGGTGACTGGCAGAGAAGGAGACTGAGTCCAGCAGTACTGTGCACAGCCTGGACACTCTGGATGAGGTACTACTGGCTCCTACAGGAGTGCTCCTGTCTTTCCTCATGGCCACATGCCCTTGGGTGAGCGTATGCAGATCACTTAGCATTACTCCCACTGCAGTTAAGATAGATATCTCTTATATTTATTGAGGGAGCTCTGTCTAGATCCTAAAGCAGCTGCAAACGACTGGTCTAAGCAGAGCAGGGAGCGGAATCTGGATACTTCAAACTCTGGGAAAAAACTCAGGCAGCAGGCTGGGGCAGCACTGCAGATCTCCAGCATTCACACAATTATTCAGGTGAATGGGGAATTACAAACATGAGAAGAGAATAAGAAGGACAAACCTTACAGTGGTTTGGTATGGGGTGTCTTCTGGCACGATTCAGTGGCTGGTGATTAATAAACAAGGAAGATCCAGAGAATGAAAGGAAATCTAATGGTAAAACCCCCACCACAATGACCAACAGCAAACAGACAGTAAATTAATTCAATAAATTAGGAAAGGGATATGGCCACATGAGAGAGCATGATCACAGACTCAGCTGCCTGGGATGAGCCTTCTCATCTTCCATGTAGGATGAGACGTTAGTGAAATCTCTGATGTAACCGCAGGCTGAGTTTCAAAGCGGGGTCACAGAGGTCTGAGTCTCGCGTTATGGAGCATCTGGGAACTCATAAAAACCAGTTTGTGTAACACAAAAGCATCTGCAGAATGAAGTGAAAGTCGTGTCAGAGATGAGCAAGAGTATCTGTGGCCTTCAGATAGCTCTGCCTAGTACTGTGGATAATCCTAGTGCAGTCAGACTCAGTTCCGGGTGTCCTGTTTATAGCCTGCCTGTGCCAGGATGCCCACAAAGCTGCTACTGACACTGGTGCCAGCCCAACATCGAACCTTACAAGAAGGGGCAGAGGCCAGTTACCTAAGCTGTAGCCACAAATATGAAATGTGGAGATGTCAGGCTCCTGCAGGAAACTAGAAGAACTTTCTGTTCCTTTCGGAAGATTTTCCATCAGTCGGGTGTGAGGTAAGCTTCTCTTCTGGCCATGACCAGCTTGGTGCCCTCATATCTTGACTGCTGCAGGATGATGCCGGTGTTGTGCAGACACACATACACAGATCATCAGGGGTTGGAAGGGACCTCCAGAGGTCATCAAGTTCAACCTACCCTGCTCCAGCAGGACCACAGAAGTTAGAGCGGCTCACACAGGAACCCATCCAGAGGGTCTTGAACATCTCAAGAGAAGGGAGACTCCGTAACCTCCCTGGGCAGCCCATTCCAGCACTCAGTGACCCTTACAGTAAAGAAGTTCTTCCACATGTTGAGGTGGAACTTCTGTGCTCCAGCTTACACCCAGTGCCCCTTGTCCTATCACAGTGCAAAGTGAAAAGAGATTGTCTCTTTCTTCTTGACACCCAGCCCTCATGGATTTATAGACAGTGATTAAGTCCCCTCGCAACCTTCTCCTTTCCAACTAAAAAGCCCCGGGTCTCTCAGTCTCTGCAGTCAGATAGTTCTGCCTTGTGCTGTGAACAAGTGCATTGTTCAGAAAACAAACCAGTCCAAAAGGGTTTATCCTTGTTGTGCAGGGATCAAAAGACTGAGTTGATCGTTCTGCCCTTCATGTGTCTCTGACTGCCAAGGCACCCAATTAGCATCCGCAGTATTTGGATTTGTATTGTGGAGTCTTGCCTTTGAATAAAGCCGATTTCAGCTAAAGCTGTGAAGTTTTGTATCATCCTCCTGTTTTCCTTAGCCATCCCATTTACCCTCTGCGCAGCTCTGCAAATAAAGAACCTGTTCGGTTAGAAATGAACCCCGCAGTGAGCTGGAGGGGCCCATGCAGCAAGGGTCTGCAGGGTAAGCTGGAGGGGCCCATGCAGCAAGGGTCTGCAGGGTGAGGCAATCATGTAACTTCAGAAAAGGAGAACAGACAGTGTTGCTTCCCACGGGCCCTCAGTCTTTCCAGGCTGCCATCCTCTTTCCCCTGTGTACAGCATCTGCTGTCTGTGTAAGTATAATTGATTGCTAATTAAGAAGTGAGTGGGAGCTATAAGCTCATTTCATTTAGAACCTGGAAATGGCCTCCTGGGAGCCAGGAGAGAGTACTGGCTGCTTTCTCACCACACAAACTTCTCCACCCCACTGCTGTAATTCTAAACACCAAGCTCAGGATCTCAGCACTCAACACCAGCTCACATTTACAGAGCATTAAGGGACTGAATGGAATCCTCAGCATTCACTTAGCATCAAGCTGACTGAGTAAAGGATTTTGCAGGCTGGGGTGTTCTAGAGGGCCGTAATAACATCAGGCAGAAGCTGCTCCTCCCAGTTTATCCTGGCTTGCCACAATTTCTTTTTATTAAGGCCCCAGCAGTATTTGTTGTTTTTCTGTTTGCTTTGATGTGGGAGTTTTAGATTAAATCTAAATAAATAAATGAGGTTTAAAATTAAATCAGGTTTCATTTGCATGACTCGGGAAGCGAAGTGCATCTTTCTTTCACCATACAGAACCTAACAGACCCGTTACCCATCACAGAGCACTCAGCTGCTCTTTAAGAAAAATGCCATGTCCCTCTGTGTAGAAAGTACTTGAAAGTCCCAAGAATAGATTTATAGGAATATTTTAACCTTTTCTTTGATCCTTGAAATGTCATTGTTCTGTAGGCTGCACTGCAAAGTGTGACCTTTCATAGGGACCACGGGATGGATTTGATCTTTGGAAGATGTTTTAGAGATAATGCACTACAGGGTAAAAAGAGCTTTTACTCCTGAAAAGGAGCTGCAAATGGTTTTGTCTATGGGTACTTGTGTTTGAGGTATACCTGGAGAGCAAATGGACTGTTTGTGGTGAGGCTGAGGCTCCAGGGGCAACAGTGAAGAAAAGAGAGAGAACATGGCATCATCATACTGGAGCACTTACCTTGTGAGGAGATCTGGGACTTTTCAGCTTGGAGAGGAGAAGGGTTAGAGGAGAGTTAATGACTGTGCTGGCGTGGCAAGAAGGAAGAGACAACCTCTTTTCACTTGCGCCTAGAACAAGGGGCACTGGGTGTAAGCTGGAGCACAGGAAGTGCCACCTCAACGTGAGGAAGAACTTCTTTACTGTAAGGGTCACAGAGCACTGGAATGGGCTGCCAGGGAGGGTGTGGAGTCTCCTTCTCTGGAGACTTTCAAGACTGATCTGGATGTGCTCCGGTGTGACCTGCCCTGAGTTCTGTGGTTCTGCTGAAGCAGAGGAGGTTGGACTTGATGACCTATAGAAGCCCTTCCAACCCCTAATGATCTTCTTTTGGTTTAATGCTCGGGTTTCCATTCCATTACAAGAAAAGGGTAAGTAGTGGAAATTGTTCCCATGGGAGATGCTTACGCATGTGGGACAGCATGGGGTTTTATAAGCACTAGCTGTCTGCTTCTCAGAGTGCACCTCCACTCCTTTGTGCTGATGTTAGGTCATGGGCTGGACTTGATGGTCTTAGAAGTCTTTTCTAGCCTCAATAGTTTTGTGATTCTGTGACTCTTTACTGTCAAAACAAAATCCAAGCAGATCAGGAAGGAAAAGTCCTGACCCTTTGCTTCAGAGTTGTGTTTGCTCCAGCAGTGTCCCCTTGCCACGGTTCATCAGCCTGTCTCTCTTGAATCCTTTCTCTGGCTGTCTTACACCCAGCATTCTCTATGCCCTCCCTAGTATGAATTCCCCAGCAAGTGATCTCAGCATGAACAGCTGACCTGATGTTTTCATGATGACTGCAAAAATGTTCTGAGCCAAGGCAGATGCAAGGCTGTGGATTCCCACGGTGTGAGTGCTATCTCTTGCTTCTGCCATTAACTCTTCCAAATCAGATCTTTCAAAGAGATCTCACAGCTCATATCACTGAATATTGCAAGGAAGGTTGTACCTAATTATGTAGCTCATATGTGCAGAATTTTCACTGAAACCTACTGCTGTTGGTAAAATGTATTAGATTTTCCCCAGACTATAAGAGAAGAGGTGCCCTGCACTCTCCTCTTTCTGTGCCAGTAGTCCAAGCAGAGGGGAAACTTGCTCACTGAGAAAGCAATAAGGAAAAGATCATGGGTTGGCTTCTATTTGTTAGCTCTCCAAGTTTAGGATGAAGTAGTAAGAAAAGCAAAACAAATTCTGAGCCACATCAATATTCAAAGAAGCTCTTGTAGGGTTCTGGCTGCTGACTTGCCTGCCTTGCTGGTGGGACTGCTGGATGCCAGTCATTCTGGAGCTTGGGATGCAGTCATAAAAGCAATAATTTTAAAGTGCCTTAAGAAATCAGTGTGCAGAAGGCTGCAGGGTAATGAATAGGTGCTGGTCTGGAGGAGATGATGTTCTAGACGGCACTGACCCTGCACTGTGGGCTGGGAGCCATGACATGGCACAGAGAGTCCTAAGGGCCTTTCAGGGAAGCCATGGGGACCTGAACAGTGTTGTCTTTGGAAACACTGGGGCCGAAAAGATTGTGTACATTCCTGATGTGCTGGGAAACACTGGGAGTCACTGTTCTTTTTAGTGTGACATGACTACTAAGAAGTGATGGCCAGGGACATTTTTAATGCATTTTAGCTCCATGGTAAGTGGCAGGAGGAAACAGTGTGCATGCACCCAAGGAAAAATGCAGCAGGTAAGACCCAGTCTCCTTGCATTGCTCAAACAATTGAACTGAGACTCTGATGCTGAGCAGACTGGTTTTTATGGGATTGCCCGTCCATTGTATGGGCAGAGCTTAAACAGGTTCTGCACAGGACAGACACTCCCTTTCTTCCATTCTTTTGTCTTGTCTGTGATTCATGTTTGATCTCTGTGTGTAGTAGAGACAAGACGAGCTGAAAAATCAGAACTGTAGTGTTGTATGAACTTTTCTCTGGCACTAATTCATTTGTTAATGTGCCATTGAGATGAAACAAAACCAAGGAAGTTTAAAACAAACCACTTATAAGTAGCAAGTAAAACCAAAGAGCAGCTCAATTTGGGGAAAAAGACAAAACACATTTAATTCAAATAACATAGAAACTCCAATGCTAGAACACGCAGGGATCAATCACATGCTTTTACATAGCTAAGCCATGTTCTGTTACCTCCTTCTCCTCACAGGGAAGAAACCCCCAGCAGTTCTTCTCACTGTGGAAATGTGGAGTCCTCAGTCCCACCAGGGCCAAGTGCTCCAAGAATTTTCACCTGAGCACTCCAGTCTGGCCAGAGGTTACTTCATCAGAGCCAGTGGTTTCTCTAAGGGCAATTTGCCTGCTCCATATGCTCACAGAATCACAGAAAGTTAGGGGTTGGGAGGGACCTCTAGAGATGATTGGATCCGACCACCCTGCCAGAGCAGGATCCCCTAGATCCAGTCACATAGGAGCAGTCCAGGCAGGTTTCAAACATCTCCAGAGGAGACTCCACAGTCTCCCTGAACAGCCCCTTCCAGTGCTCTGTCACCCCCTTGGAAGAAGTTTCTTCTCCTGTTTATGTGGAACCTCCTCTGTTCCAGCTGACACCTGTTGCCCCTTTTCCCATCATTGGGTGCCACTGAGCAGAGCCTGGCTTCATCTTCCTCACACCTGTCCTTTCTGTATTTATAAACATTAATGAGGTCACTCTTCAGTCCCCTTTTGTCCAGCTGAAGAGATCCAACTCTCTCAGCCTCTCCTCATCAGGGAGATGCTCCACTTCTTTCATCATCCTTGTGGCTTTGCACTGGGCTCTTCCAAGCAATTCCCTATCCTTCTGGAACTGAGGAGCGCAGAACTGGACACTGTGGCCTCCCCAGGGCAGAGTACAGGGGAACCTCCATCAACCTACTAAACACCTCTCCTTATGATCCACCCCAGGGATCTGTGGCCACAGGGACCTGTTGCTGGTCATCCTTCCACCCACCAGTATCCCCAGGTTCCTTTACTCTGCACTCCTTGAGGCCAGTCTCCTTCTCTGGTATGTCCTCTAGTCAGCAGACCAGACTTTCTTCCTCCATTGCACTATGCCATGGGTCTGCAGGAACATTTCTCTTCTGCTGCTCTCTGGGCTTCCACATGCCCACTCTCTCCTCCATCAGCATGCTGCAGGGTAAGAGATGGCTGTCAGCAGCGTGCTCAGTCAGTGCCCACATGGCTTGAGCTCAGAGCAAAGAGTTCAAACCCCCAGGAAACAGCAAACTTTGCCTAGGAGTTCCACTCACCCAAACATGCCTGTGTACAGGGGCACGGATTGACTCAAACCTCCAGAGGCTGGTGATGTTGGGGAAAGCTTCTATCTCCAAAGCCACTTCTCAAAGTTGCCATAGCAACCCCATCCCCCAAGCTAGAACCCACCAGGCTCAAAGTACAACAGGTAGTAATGGTGAAACACTGAAGTGTGGTGTAGACAGCCCCCAAATGCTTTGAACAGCTGAGAAAAACTTGCAGATGAGCATGAGGTGTGGTTAGAAGTCATAAGGTTATCAGAACATTATCGCATGCTGGATGGGTTTGGTGCTATGAGACTTGTACAGTGCTGTACAACCAAGAAGGGGACTGTGCTAGGGAAGCACCCACTCCTGTGATAATCCAAGCATGTATGAAGGTGCCCAGAGACTTGTGATGAATTGGGTGAAATCTAGTAGGTGGCCAATCACCAGTGGTATCCTTCAGGGCTCAGTTATGAGGCCAGTCTTGTTTCATATCTTTGTTGATGGCCTGGGTGAGTGCAGCCTCAGTCAGTTCGCAAACAACACCAAATTGTGTGGGAGTGTTGATCTGCTTGAGGGTAGGAAGGCTCTGCAGAGGGACCTGGACAGGCTGGATCGATGGGCCAAGGCCAGTTGTACAGTAAGGCCAAGTGCTGGGTCCTGCATTTCAGTCACGACAACCCCAGGCAAAGCTACAGGCTTGGGGAAGAGAACTGCTGGGTGGAAAATTACCTGGGGGGTATTGATCATCAGCTAACTGAACGTAAGCCAGTGGTGTGCCCAGGTGGCCAAGAAGGGCAGCAGGATCTCAGCTTGTAACATGAATAACACGGCCAGCAGGAGTAGGGAAGTTATTGTGCCCTCATATTTAGGGCTGGTGAGGCCACACCTTGAGTACTGGGTTCAGTTCTGGGCCCCTGAAGTGCTAAGAACTGAGGTTGATGATTCCTTTTCCCTACCAATGTCCAGCTTCTCATGGGGGTTGTTGAGGAAAACACTCCTGCCTTGCCTTCCCAGAGGCAGGCAACCTTGAGAGAGAGAATCTGGATTAAATGGCAACAGGTGTTTTGCTTCAGGGGGGAAACTGTTGAAGCAGCAGCACAGTATAAGAGACAGGCTGCTTACAGAGATGCCCTGAGGGGGGTTATCCTGCTTCTCTTGATGGGATTTACCCTCTCTGTGGACAGGCTGTGATCAATAATGGATTTAACTTGGTGGACTGTAAGTTTAATGGATGGTAGATATGGATGGGGTGTCCTTTCGATGTGGACTCTGTCATTACCTTTGGGTTTTCTTTCAGGATGTTTCTGGTCAGAAGTAGTCTCATTTGCCTCTATGGTGATGGGTTAGGTAATGAGCTGTGCAAGCTTATCCTTGCACTATGTAGAATCCAATAATAATGAACTGTTTCTTGCTGATGGGCTGTGTTACAGCCTTGTCAAAACAGCCCCTCACTGTAAGAAGGACATTGAGGTGCTGGAACATGTCCAGAGCAGAGCTGCCAAGCTTGTGAAAGGTGTGGAGAACAAGTCATACAAGGAGGGGCTGAGGGAACTTTGTATATGTAGTTTGGAGAAGAGGAGGCTGAGGGAAGACCAAGTTGCCCTCTACAACTACATGAAAATAGGTTGTAGAAAGACGGGGTTTGGCCTCTTCTCCCAACTGAATAGTGGCAGGACCAGAAATGGTCTGAGGTTGCATCAGGGGAGCTTTAGATTGGATATTAGGAAGAAATTGTTTACTAACAGAGTGGTGAGACACTGAAAGAGGGTTGAGTCCCCATCCCTGGAGGCATTTAAGAAATGAGCAGACGTGGTGCTTCAGGACCTACTCTCAAGGCAGAGACTAGAGGGGTTTATTTTGTGTTTTATCTGGTTGAGTGTGTTTGGTGCTGATGTCTGCTCAGGGTTTGGATTTTGTTGTTGTTGATTGTTGTGTGGTTGGACTCGGTGATCTGGGAGAATATTCCAACCAGGAATATACTGTGATTGGGAGATTCTGTGACCAAAGAGTAATGAACTTTGTACCCAGAGGAATTTAGAGTTGTTTTCTTTGTCTTCTTGATGTGCATTACATAACTCTGGCTGTGGGATACTGGTATTACTTGTACTAAAGAGTGGATGAGGAACAGAGAAGGCAACACCAGATGTCTTTTATATCATCAGGAGTCCTTGCTCTGAGGAAAGACCACTTCTCTTGTCGGCGTTTAGCAAGACTATCCCTTTCAGTCATTATTTGAGTTCGTGGGACTCCATTGTGCATTCAGATCCTCTGCCCCAGTGCCTGGGAAGAACCTCCTAAGTTGCTTCTCTGAAACAATAATAATGAAGTGATCCTGGACTTATCCTCTGCACCTTAATGTGAGAGGAGGAACTGGATGGAATCCAGAACAGAAACTCAGAATCAAGGTTCAAGTAGGAATTAATTCACGTTGTTATTTTCCTCATTTCCCCAAAGCACTGAGCAATATCATGCAAAACAGACACTCAAGATTCAAGGAGGTGATGAAAGTCTACAGCAGAGCTTGTTCAGCGATACTGTGCTGTAAGAAGGTCAAATGGACTTCATGTCTCCTTCAGTCTATTTCAGTTGTCACTCTCAAGGTGACCTATGAGACAAGCCATGCCACTGCACCTGGGGAGGCCATCAGACTTGCCTTTGGAATGAGATATTTTGGAGGCTTTGAAATGTTAGTGTGTGTTTCCCATTCTACTGCAAGAGGAGGTATGGGATGATCCTTTCCCAATAGATCTCTCCAGCTGCTAGCGGGCTGCATCATCTCCCCTATGAGGACAAGCTGAGCTAGTTGGGGTTGTTCAGCCTGGAGAAGAGGAGGCTCCCAGGTGACCTTCTAGCAGCTCTCCAACAGCTGAAGGAGGCTACAAGAAAGCTGGGGTAGGACTTTTGACATGGGTGTGGAGCAAGAGGACAAGGGGGAAGGGTTATAGCCTTAAAGAGGGGAGACTGAGGTTGAACAGGAGGAAACAGCTCTGTCCTGTAATGGTGCTGAGGTGCTGGAACAGGTTGCCCAAGGAAGCTGTGGCTGCCCCATTGCTGGAAGTCCCTTTCAACCCTGGCCATTCTATGATTCTAGTGTTTTCTGAGCCAAAGACTCCCTTTGCACCATCACGTCTGCTCTCTCTGAATCTATTTAATCACATTTGGAACCATTTATACTTTTGCCCTCCACAGAAATTGCTGGTGGTTTAAATTTCACAATCCATGTGTCTGAAAAACCATTTCTTTCATTGGTTTTAAACCTCCTGCTTAATCATTGTCCTGGCTTCCTCCTAGTGTTATCAAAAAACAACGAACAATCATCCCCTACTCAGATTTGGAGTGCCATTCGTTGTTTTCCAGCCTGTTGCTGTATTCATCCACAGTCATCTTTTCCAGGCTGCAACTGGAAAAAGAAAGAAGCTGGAAAGATCTGTCCTTTCTTTCTCACCTGGAAGCTGCTTTGTAGCTATCAGCCGACAACGCTGCCTGACAACATTGTCATTGTTCTTATTGTTTTCTCTAGTTCTAGTGTGACCTTTTCAAGGCAGAAAAAATGCAGTTGTGCATAGTATTCTAGGTGTGCACTCTCCAGTGATTTATACTGCAGCATGTTTAGGACTTCCTAATTCTTCCTTGATCCCAGTTCCTTCGTGATGGCTACACCCTTGGTTTAATTTCACAACAGAAGAACACAGAGGGGTGTAATTGGAAAGCTGTGATCTATCCAGCAAAGTCACAAGCTCCCAGGATTGCATATACATCATTTTCTTCGCTATGGTCTCCATCCATTGCCCTTCATTTCACATTCTAATGCTCTCACTTCTTCATTGTCATGAATTGCTGATCTAGAAAAGGCACTAATGGAAGATGTCAGAAATACAGGTAGATACTGTTTTCTATTACTTAGAGAAATTAACTCCTGGAGGCCTTGCATTTCTGAGATGTTTGTTTTTCATACAGGATGCTTTGCTGTCAAAGAGTTACTACTTAATGATACCAGGTGGCTCCCACATAGAAGATCAAATGCCTAGGGACCTGGCGCTACTGGTTGACAACGGGCTGAACAGGAGCCAGTGGTGTGCTAAGATGGCCTGGAGGGCCACTGGTACTCTGCCTTGTATCAGCAATAGTGTGACCTGCAGGACTAGGGATGTCATTCTCCCCCTGTATTGGGCTTTGTTGAGGCCTCCCCTCAATTACTGGGGGCAGTGCTGGACCCTCCCTTCGAGAAAGATAGATAAAGGAGGGACTGGAGCAGGTCCAGAGCAGCAATGAGGCTCGGAAAGGGACTGGAGGGAAAGGCTAATGAGGAGAGGCTGAGGAAGCTGGGGGTGTTCAGCCTGGAGAAGACTCAGGGGATCATTCTCCATCTCTACAACTCCCTGAAGTTGTAGTCAAGTGGGCGTCAGGCTCTTCTGCTAGGCAGCTAGTGCCAGGATGAGAGGGTGGGACCTGAAGCTGCCAGGGGAGGGTTAGGTTGGATGTTAGGACACCCTTCGTCATGGCAAGGATGGTTAGACATTGGAGTGGGCTGCCCAGGGCAGTGGTGGAGTCCCCATCCCTGGAGGTGTTGAAGGACAGACTGGATGTGTCCCTTAGTGCCCTGATCTGGATTCTGTGATGATGGGGTTGGGCTGGATGATCTCAGAGGCTGTTTCCAGCCTCAATAATTCTGTGCTTCTATGAACTGGCTTTACCATATGTACATAGCATAACCACAATTTCCTCAGCAAAGATCACGTTCTTCCTTTTTTAAGAGGTACCAAGCGGGGAGTATGAGAAAAATGAGAGCTCTGAGTCACTCTGTGACATGAGCTACATTGCATGAGGACACGTCGTAATTCACGAGTTTTGTCATTCTCGGTGGTGGTTGGAGGGTTTCAGAACACTCAAGCTTTGACAGCCCTCCTACCTGCAAAGGTGATGTTTGAGTTGAACATTGTTTTAACATGAGATTTGAATTGTGCATTGGTTTGCTTAGCTCACACTGTGTTGCTTGTTGTCAGATTGTAAATCCCATCTGCGTCCAAACCCGTTTCTTTTATCTGCCACTTACTCCCCACTCCAGACTCTGTGCTCTGCTGAAGCTGGCTGATAGCATCTCGTGCCAGTGTTCTCAACTTGGGCAAACAGGATCTTGGGGGATTGTTGATTCTACAGCAGGTTGTCAGAGCAGGAAAGATGTGAGTGGGAGGAGGCAGCTGTTTCAGGGGCAGCTCAGGGGTTGCCCGGTTGAAAAGTCCAGCTAACAGAAAGGGAGATCGGAAAAACAGAAGGCAAAATGTCCCAAAACACCAAAGGAAAGTTGCTCTGTCTTGGACAATTCTTATTGCCATTAAGTCCTGTCCTGGAGCTCTTGTGGAGAGTTTCAGACCAGTTCTGCTTCTCCTGGAAGTCACAAATCCCTCTTCTTTGTGCTGTCTGCCTGCCTTGCCCAGCCATTTATGTGGTGGCACCATTGTTAGTCCCAAGTCAGACCTTTCTCTTCACTGCACTCTGGAGAGTCACAAGACCACTAACTAGTCCTCTGCGTGGACACAGTTTGCAGTCCACCAGCTGGCACAGTACTTGTGTAGGACAAGAAAAAGAAGTGTGAATGCTTTCCATGACTTTGCAGGAGATTTTTTTCTGCCAGCCATGTGAGAATGTGCGTGCAGAGGAATGCATTAGGTTGACATTATTTGTGTTTCCCTCCCATTACCCCTCTCATTTCCACTTAAAAGTAGTTTGGCAGCAGCACCAGCGGCCAAGTGGAGAGGTTGCTGCAGGGAAGGTTTTTAAGGGATCATGGATGCTGTGTGCAAGGTGGGAGCATGAAGGGGATTCTGGGAAGAAGGGGTAGGAAGAAAAGGCACCCAGGTGCCCTTTCTGATGTGTTTCCATTCCAGCTCTGCCTTTCACCCTCACAACCTCAGCCACCTGAGTGCTGTTGGCTTTGATTTTCCTCTGAGCTGCACTTTGGGACTGCAACCTTCCTACTGGTCCCAGTAACTCTGAAGCTATACCCCTTCATGCCAGTCCCATGTCCACCCATCCACCACCGCACCCTGCCATTGCTGGCTTGACAGCTATCCAGACTGAGCTCAGCTGTACTGTTTCTTCTTACATTAGTTCTTTCTCCTCTTGTACCCTCTTTCCTCATTATCCTTCTTAGTTTCCCCCATTAAACTTCTAACACTTTATTCCAGTCACAGGATCTCTTGTATTCTAAAATTCTATTGAAAAGAATCTCCCTGTGAGAGTTCTACCACTGGCCCAAAAACCAGGACAAGCTAAAAGGGGGAAAACCAGAAGTGTCAAGCTATGGGCTGAAAGGTTTTGCATAGACTTGCTTAACATTTGCTGTCATCCAGGGCAAACGCATGCCTTGCCAGGGATCACAGTGGTGGGGCTGCAGGATGCTTTTAGTCCCTGGGAGTGTAACATCACCCGCAGTGTAAAGAGACACTGGCTGTGTAAATAGACATCTGAAATGTCAGTCACCTTGTACACTGTGCTTATACTGTCTTTTCTCTTCCCTTATGAGCCTTCATGATCTCCAAGTGTTCCAAGTTCTTGTTGCAGGTGCTGCCTGACAATGGTTCTTGTTTCTGGAGAATCGAATCCTTAGTACAGAACTCTTTCCAGGTGAGGCTGACTTTGGGGACAGATGGTCATTAGGGACTTTGCTCATCTGGGTCTTTGTCTTACTCAGATATTCCCAATGCTCCCACACATTTTTGATCTTCCCTGTCAGAACAGGTATGTGGCTCATTGCAGAGCCTTGGGGAGTCTGTATTGACAAGTCACACAACCATCTTGGAGACCAAATGTGTTCAGACAGCTCTTGACAAAGCATTTTTCTTGTTTCAAAACAACTCTTGCCCATGTTTCACCAGTGTGGGTCCAAAGACCATAACTGCATAAACAGTGTCAGGGGAGAAGAGGTGCCTGGCACAGGCATGGATTAAGATGGACTATGTAGTTCTCAAGACTTGATTTCCTGGTGTAGGTCAGGTTAGGTTGTCAGAGTATCAATCTGGACAGCATGATTCAGTTATGAGAGGTTCATTCTGTGTCTGGCTCACGAGCTAACAGTGTAGTCACTTCAGTCCTTACCATGATGAAAAACTCTCTCCCTTTCCTATCCCTGCTTACTGCTGTGCTTGTCAAATCACAGAATCATTAGGGATTGGAAGGGACCTTGAAAAATCATCTAATCCAATGCCCCTGCCACAGCAGGATCAGCTAGGCCAAGTTGCATAGGAACAGATCCAGGCAGGTCTTGAACATCTCCAGAGAAGGAGACTCCACAGCTCCCCTGGGCAGCCTGTTCCAATGCTCTGTTACCCTCCCTGGGAAGAAGTTCCTGCTGATATTGATATGGAACCTCCTCTGTTCCAGCTTGCACCCACTGCCCCTTGTCCTATCACCAGATGACCTTGAGAAGAGCCTGGCTCCATCCTCCTGACACCCACCCCTCACATATTTATATAAATCTCTGTTTCAAACCAGATGCTAGCTGCAGAGATCCCGAGGAAATGTCTATCAATAAGTATTTTTCTGCTTCTATTTTTTCTGTATGTGGGTTTGGTTTTGGTTTTTTTGTTTCTTCCCTGCTCCCTTCTCCTTTGTAACTTCTGAGAGCAAGACAATAGCTCTGGGGACATGTTTCAGGCCAGTGAACAGGGCTCCTCCTGTGCTTCCCACACATGGTTCTGCATTCTTGTCTCTTGGCCTGGGTTTAGGTGATGAGTGCATGAGCTTTCTGCCCTGCATTGCCAGCCATGAATCAGCTTACTACTGCTCATTATTTCCGTGGCTGTCAGGAACCTGGATGGAGCTTGCCTCTTTACATCATCTCTTTCTCCCTCAGTACTGGACATGACAAGATCTCTTCCCCAGGAATTTCACAGAGGACTGGAGGACAAGAGATGCAGTGCGAGGTGGTGATGTGCATGGTTGTGCTACCTAGAGAGCTCATTGTTTGCTTCCCTCTAGGGTGGTTGTGCATTGGGCAGGATTTGCTTGCAGGACCTGTGGGATCAGGTCTTCATAGAGAGCCATCATGGAGTAGGGACAGATGAAACGAAACAGGAGGCAGGGTAAAGGAAGGAAGTAAACACTGGGAAAAGCTGAGGATAGCAGTGAGGACAGTGAGCCTTCAGCACACAGGCTTGTTCAGCTAGTTCTTGCTTGCCAGCTCTCTGTCTGTAGCAGTCACAGACATAGCAGTAGTAGTGTTGTGGGTCCTTGTCTGAATCCCCACGTGTTCCACTGGGGTCACCACTGATGTCATGGGTCAGAGGCCGCAACCATATTGCAACTAAGAGATTTCAGCTAAAGCATCCGACACAAAGGGAGGGTTTAACAAACCCACTGAGGAATCCGAAGGCAGTGAAACAGCTGAATGTGTTTAGGGAAGAGACATTTTCATTCATTTCCCCACCACACATCAGAGAAAACCCCACGTGAGGTACAGACACGGAGTTTTATCACACTGCTCCTACACTGGGATTCAAAAAACATTCAGGATGTCCATTATAGACAGTTTCAGCTTCTCTCTGAAATCCCAGTCGTTGTCTGACTTCAGTCCCGATCCTCATAAATCTTCGAAGTTCAGAATTCTCAGTCTTTCCAGGTCCAGGTGAATCTTCCCACTCACCATAAATTTTCTTCACCTTGAGGAGCAGTAACATTCTCGCAATCAATACCCTTCTCTCTCAGCAGCACCTTTGCAGCTCCCAACAGTCAGATGAAGAGCAGTGAAGAAGCGAGGAAAGTAGAAGGCACCAAGATGGGAGAAGAGGGGGACAGTAGCAGGGGCAGGCACTTTTCTTTTCAACTTTTTAAACCCAAACTTTTCTGCAGGAAACATACAAATTAGAGTGGCAGATTGAAACATAACACTGTCACTTCCCCAGAGTCACATGACTGGAAAGAAAGGTAGGACCTTGCAGAACGTGATGGCCATGTAACTGACGGAAGAGGTAGACTCTCATTCATCCATTGCCCATCGACTGCCAGATGTTGTTAAAGAAACTCAATTTTTCCTTTGACACCTCACTGTTTTGCCCTCTCTGGTGCTCCTTTCCAAAGACACAACCAGACAAAGTCCCATTTTTACCAGAAGTTTGTACTAAATCCTTAACGAGTTGCTTGGCAGTGTTGGGTTTACGGTTGCACTTGATGAGCTTCAAATTTTTCCAACCTAAATGACTCTGACTCTGCGTTTAGGTTGTTTTTCACAGTGCTCCCACTCCCTAGTGCTCAGGTTTTGCGTCTGGTTTTACATCACTCCATTCAAAGGCATCCTGAGGACTAAATCTAATGGCTGGCTTCTCACAGATTGCTCTAAACTTGGCACTACCCCAGCTCACTGAGTAGAATGGTACATCAGTGTAACACAGTGTCTGGGCAGTACTAACAGGGGAAGCAATTAAACTGCAGCAGTGACCCCTGAAATGCAATGTCCTGGCATACGGCAACTTTTTCATGTTAAAGGTTTATATTGCTTCCCCAGGAACTGGGCTGGGAGGTCTTTCACGTCACAGGCTGGACATAAATGGTGCATGCTGCAGATTTATTCTTCTGACAGGTCAAGTAACCAGTCTATTTCATTGTGAAGCTGAGAGAGGCTTTTATTTTCTCAAATAGGTTTTTATCAAATATTCATTTTTCTGCTTCATTGTCCACAGAGGGTTTTGACTGTGTGGTGCTTCCAGCATGTGGATTTACCCAGTGGGTTTGTTCTTCCTCCAGTTTCCTCCTCACCTTCATCCCTGGAAAAGCAGCTACAACTTCTCGATGCTGTCTCTGGGTGCTTCAATGATAAGAGGGTTATTAGGAGTAGGTAGCATGGATTTATCAAGGGGGAATCATGTTTAACCAACCTGACAGCCTTTTATGAGGACATAATCAGGTGGATAGATGGTGCTAAGGCAGGTGTCATTTACCTTGATTTCAGTAAAGGATTTGACACAGTCTCCCACAGCATCCTCACAGCTAAAATGAGACTGTGGTCTGGATGATTGAACAGTGAAGTGGATTGTGAACTGGTTGAAGGAAAGAAGTCAGAGTTGTGGACAATAGCACAGAGACCAGCTGGAAGCCTGTACCTAGTGGAGACCCTCAGGGGTTGATGCTGAGACAGGTTCTGGTCAATGTATTAATTGACAACCTGGCTGAGGGAGAAGAGTGCACTGTCAGGTTATTTGTAACACAGAACTGGAAGGAGTGGACACTGTGTTGCCATCCATGCCAGACCAGGGGACTCGCCTCAAGCAGCGCAGGGGAAAGGTGAGTAGAAGGATGACCATGAACCAACAATGTGCCCTTGTGGCCAAGAGGGCCAGTGGCATCCTGGGATGGATTAGAAAAGCAGGGTGGTTAGATTGAGAGAGGTTCTCATTCCCTTCTACTCTGCCCTGAGGAGCCCACACCTGGAATGTTGTGTCCAGTTTGGGGCCCTTCAGGTCCGGAAGGGTAGGTAACTGCTTGCAAGAGCCCTAGTGCAGTGCAACAAGGATGATGGAGTGGAGTACCTCCCTGATGAAGAGAGGGTAAGAGAGCTGGGTCTTTTCAGCTTGGAGGAGACTAAGAGGTAACCTCACTAGTGTTTATAAATATGGAAAGGGCAGGTGTCAGAAGGACAGTGCCAGGCTCTTCTCAGTTATATCCAATGATAGGTCAAGGGGCAACGGGTGCAAGCCTGGAGCACAGGAGGTTCCACATAAACATAAGGAAAAGCTTTTTCATAGTGAGAGTGATTAAAGCCCTGGAATGGGCTGCCCAGAGAGGCTGTGGAGTCTCCTTCTCTGGAAACAGTCAAAACCTGTCTAGACATGTTACTGTGTGACCTGTTCTAGGAGGTCCTACTATGGCAGGGTGGTTGGACTAGATGAGCTTTCAAAGTCCCTTCCAGCCCCTAACTTTTGGAGATTCTCTGTGACTTTTTGTGTGATTTTTCCTTCAGTGACAGGCTTTTTTCCGGCAGAACAGTGGTTTGAGTGTGGACATGTTTCATTCATCTAGCCATGTCTTTTCCCTGCTGGGATGAAAATGCATTAGGAACCATCCTAGCAGATGTCTTGGAAGCTCTTAGGATTGCAGCAGTCTGGGATCTGGCAGTATTAGAGTTGTAGGCTTCTCACATGAGTAGTTTATAATGACCTTGAGCAAGCTGTGTCCTACCTATTCTGCTTTAAAAGCTGAGCAGAATCTGTCAGTTTAATTTGTGTGTTTTCTGCAGAAAAGTGTAAAGCTTGGGGTTAAAAAGTATCTGCCCACACACACACACACACAACTCCTTCCTCTTTTCCCCCATTGGTGATTTCCACAGTCAGGCAATCTTTCTCTCTTGGTGTCTGTTGGGAGCAGTGTCACTGCTGCTGAGAGAGAATGTTATCACTTCTGAAGAAAATGTACATGCGGGAGGAACCGTCAAGGTCTAATTTATCTGTGGTCAACTGCAGAGACAGTAAGAATTCAGAGATTAATGAGGATCAAGACTGAAGTCAGGCAACGGCTGCAATTTCAGAGAAGCAAGAACTGTCTACAGTCGATGCTCTGGATGTTTTATCTCAGTTCAGTGTAGGAGCAGTGTGTCTGTGTCTTGTGTGGGGTTTTCTCTGATGGGTGGTGGGGCCAGTGAATTAAAATGTCTTTGTGCCTTTCTCCTCCAGATGCAGTCAGTTGTTTCACTGCCTGCAGATCCATCAGTGGGTTTGTTAAACCCTCCCGCTGTGTCTGACGCTTTAGCTGAAAGCTCTTGGTTGAAATAGAGTCGGAGTCTCTGACCCATGACATTAATGGTGACCCAAATGGGGTATGTGGGGATCTGTACAAAGGCCCACTACTACTACTGCTATACTACGCTACCACAGCTCAATAGAGAGGACAGGACTGTATCCTCTAGGAGAATATTAAGGGTGCAAGGGAACGTGTGCAGAAATAACAAACTCTATCAGCAGCACTCACAGAAATCCTATCTGGTTTTTCCTGCATTTGCATGAGTTACCGTCATGGTGTTATTAACTATAGTTCTCCCAGGATCTGATCATTTTGTATGCAGGTTTAGAAACATTTGTAGGATTTTCATTTCCTTGCTCTAGGTTTCCCTGTTTTCATTATGCCACCATGTCTGAGTTAGACTTCTTACAGTCCATCCTTCCAACTCAGAAGGCTTTCCATCCCCTAAGAAAACTCCTTTTCCTGCAAGTCAGTGCTCTTAGCTGTGCTTCGCACAGTCTTGTGAAGGTACTGGGGCTGAGTCTGGTATGGAGTGTTACACTGATCTGCCAGGGAGAGTGATTGAATTCCACTTCTCACTCCATTGCATGGTTAATTATTTTTGCATAGAAGAAAACACTAAAAGAAGTCCACCCACAATACAGAACAGAGTATAGAGTGCTCTGCTAGCTATTTGGAGATTAAAATTTAAATCTTTAGGGCCATTAAGCCCAGTTTCCTTTTCTCCTTGATGAATGCCGTCTTCTCTGAGCTGTTACATAAAAGCCAAATGCACCAATAGTTTTGTGAATCCAACCATTAATTTTCATAACTTCTTTTTCTTCCAGCAAGCGCTATAATGGGCACTTTTTATTCTGAATAAACTAGAGTGTTTCCTGTTGAACAAAGCAATACTTCCAGTTGTCCTTTTCCTGTGCTGGAGATCTTTAAATGGAACTTGATTTGAAGCAGATCTTTATCTCAGTATAAGATTTCTCCTTTAAATGTCCATTTCAAAACACTTGGGCTGTTATATTATTTTTGTTGTTGATTCCATTCAATAGCTCGGGTCCATTGCTATTGCATGTCCTGACCCAGTGCTTTTCAGTCTGTGATGCCAGAACAGTTGAGAGGCTTGGATTACTTTGAATGAGTCTGCCAAGTGTGTTAAGATGACTATACTAAATCTGAAAACTTTCTGAGAGATCAGGATCTCTGTTAGAAAGTGTTGTGGTTTGACTTTGAATGGATTTCTTGCCTGAGTCAAGAGGAGTTACTGTGGCAACCTGTGACAAAGGAGCTTGTAAATCCAATCTCTCTCTTCGTTTCTGTTTGGCCAATAGGTGGATCTGCAAACTGGCACAGCTGGTTTGGAGCTTCAGGTGTTAAGTTTCCTGCTTCTTCACTTTTGGCTTTGTTCAGAGAGGATGCACATGTTGCTGCAGCTGAACACAGCAACTGTTTCACTGTCACAACTTGGTGAAGTGGGAAGTTGGAATCTCAGAAACCAGCACAGGAAGGGTTTCACCTGCAAGCCATTGTTTGATGAAATGGAGGGAGAGTCTTTCCCTTATTCATATACATAGGAATCGGCACACTGGGAATGGAGGACTGGTGTGGAAACACATGGAACAGGGAACTGGACCTTAAAATACTTGCTGATGCTGCGAGATGTGTACAGGGACTGAACAGACTCCATGTTTCCATAAGGAAAAGAACAGCAGGACATCTCCTCTCTTTGTGGGAGTGGAGATAGCAGTTCAGCCCAGTTATGCAAGAGTGTGTGATTAATCTGCGTGTCTTTGTGCTGGAGGTTTTATGGTGTGTGAATTAAATGTGTCGCCTTGTTTTTCCCCCAATGAAGCCAGTCTTTATTTTTGCCTATAACTTTCATCAGTGGTTTTGAGCTCTCCTTGTTTTGGGTTTGGATTTTTTTGCCCATTAGCACACTGACTAAATTAGCTGGTTCATCTCATCCTGAGCTTGATCACTTGATGACAAAGCCATTCTGAGGCCACAGATAGAACTTGGAGAAAACCACAGCTCAAGGCTGATCCAGCAAAGCACATGGACACCTGTTTCATTTTAAGGGATATGAAGTCTGTGCTGGTTTAGATTATTTTGTGCCAATTGGAATTTTCAGGGTCACCAAAAACAGAAACCAGGAGCAGATGCTGCTGTGAAGAAAAAGATAAGAAATTTTATTAACAGAAAGTAAAGAAGGGGGTTAAAAAATTGAAACCACAGCCAAGAGCCTTCCTTCTCACCCTCTTTTTTCCTTCTCTCCTGACATGGATATGTTCATACTATTCTAGCACCGAGCTGCCACCAAGATCTTTACCTTCTAAAAGATATACAGGAAGGCAGGAAAGGAGGAACTGATTGTCTTTCACCACCATTTGCAATAGAGAGGAGAGAGAAGCCAAGATGGAGCCTGGATGCCTGAGAAAGCAATGTCTCTCACATTCCTGAAATTTCTTTGAATAGGTTTATGGGAAGGGATATCCTGCTGTCAGATGTCCATAGAAACAGAGTCTAACATACACGCACAAGGTCCTGGGTTCAAATGTCAGTGGAACCATCTGATTAAAGATCACGCTACAACAGTGTCCATGGATTTTTACGAGTCTCATGGGGTTTTTTCCAGACTGAGCTAGAGCACTCGGTGCAGGACAAAATCAGTTCCTTAATGGACCTAGCAGAAGCCCCCATGGGCAGGCACAGTGTGGGCTTTTTAAACATGTATAATCGGGTCAAATGAAAACTAATTCCCCTTGGAGTCAGGCCATGCCCAAGGAACCCTTCCAGGACTATTCTCTGAAATCCTTCAGGCAGAAATATTTCCATGCCAATTTCAACTTCAAAACCTTTTGACTGTGGAGCAGTTCAAGAACTGGCTAATAAGAATTCTTCTTCCGTGGAAATTTTTCAGGGTCTCCATATTCCTCCCGTGCCATCCTTTTCCCTCTTGCTTTTCTCTTGCCTCTCAGCATACCAGAAAAGGTCACAAGCAATTTGATTATATGGCCCAAGACACAGGTTTCTTTGAAGAGAGTGTGAACCATGGGATTTGAATATGAGAAGCTAATATTGTGATGAATTGCTAGGTCCTGGAAATACACTTCTGTAAGGCAAAATCACCTTTCAATCTTCAACAGAATCACAGAATTATTGAGGCTGGAAACGATCTCTGAGGTCATCCAGCCCAGCCCAGGACCTGGCATCACCGCTGTCCTGCAACACCTTCAGGAATGGGGTCTCCATCAGTGCCCTAGGCAGTCTATTCCAGGCTCTGATCCCCCTTGTGGTGAGGAAGGGCTTCCCAACATCCAACCTAACCCTCCCCTGGCAGCGTAAGGTTCCACCCTCTCATCTGGCACTAGTTGCCTGAGAGAAGATCCTGACCCCCACCTGACTACAACCTCTCTTCAGGTAGTTATAGAGAGGGAGAAGGTCCCCTCTAAGTCTCCTCTCCAGTCTGAACACCCTCAGCCTTTCCTCATCAGACTTTCCTTCCAGTCTCTTCCCCAGCCTTGTTGCTGCCCTGGAGCCACTCCAGCCCCTCAATCTCTTTCTTGAAGTGAGGGGCCCAGAACTGCTCCCAGTACTCCAAGTGAGAGTTCTAGTTTATTACAGGTTAAAGGAAAGTGTTTTCATTGGGGTTAGAAGACTGGCTTTCTATTAAAGGTATCATCTCCTTTTGCTGCCTGGGTAGCTGTTTCCTCATCCCTTGATACGTCTTGCACAGATACCATGAAATCAAGGAAAGAAACAAGTGAATTAACAGTCCCGGAGAGCCATCAAAATGCAAGGAGTTCTAAATGAGATGCAGACTAAACTAGTGTGTCTGAAACTGTAAATGAATTAACACATGGCTTTGCTTTTTCTCTGAGGCAAAGGCTGCTGAATCTCTACAGCTGCCGACCTTACCCTCCCTCACCACAACTGCCTGGTCTTTCCTTTAATTGATCATGTATAATAGATGCAGTGCTGCTGTTGAAGTGTACAGCGTTCCTATCTGCTGGGGAGACTTGCAAAATTCTGTGTTTACTAATTGATATAATCTGAGACTTCACTGGTTCCCTCACAAGTGTTAGTCTATGTTTTCTCCTTGATATCCTGGTTGCATCTGTCTCCATTAGAATCTGAGCCTCTTTGCTTTTGCTGTAGCGGTTTTAAAAATATGCAGGGAGCTGCAAAGCACCTAGTTAGCTTTATAAATAGGGGGGGAGCTTACACATGCCAGTACTGTGTCTTACACCTGTGTCCTCGTTTAAGGGCCAATGGTGGAACCCTCACAGGGCAGATTATTTTTAATAGGAGAATTTTAGAATAAGAGAGATCAATTGACTGGAATAAAATGCTATGACTTTATTGGGGGAAAATAAGAGGGATAATGAGAGGAAAGACAGCACAACAGGAGAAAGAACTAATGCACAGAGAAACAATACAGACTGAGCTCAGTCTGAATAGCTACTAGTACCAGAGTGGGGGAACTGGTGTGGCAGGCATGAAAGGGCACAGCCCCTGAGTGGCTGGGGCCAGTGGAAAGGTTGCTGTCCCGGAATGGAGCTCAGAGGAAAACCAAAGCCAAAACAGAGTCAGGGCACTCACACTGTTGAGATGCGAGGGCAAAACAGTGCTGAAATGGAAACACAGAGACTGCATCAGAAATGGTGTCCAGGAATCCTTTTTAATCCACCCTGTCTTCCTCCCAGAACCCTCTTTGTGCTCCCATCTTCCACCCAGTGTCTGTATTCCCAGAAAATCTTCCCCTCTAACAACCTCTCCACTCGCTCACCAGCACCACTGCCAAACCTCTCTGGGTAGGATCAAGAGGGGAAACGGGAGGGAAATACATTGAAATAATGTCAAGCTAGTGCAACCTGGCAGGGAGGCATTCTGACTTGGCTTGGGCGCTTCACTGTCATGTGTTGGCTTTTTCAGTAGTGGCCACAGTCCTCCTCTTAACTGAGAAATGCAAGCTGAGAAACCCCCTAAACCTAGAGATGGGCTTCAACTCTAAGTGTTGATGTATTTCCTTCTGGTCTTGACTCTTTGATTTCCACAAGTTCCACTTTGAGATCTTTCAGTTGTTTAAACGCTAACACACAATGCGATAATTCTCACATAACATTGGAGAGCCCTTGCCAGAGGATGATGTTGGCCTGATTTGCTATGAGGAATTTAATGCGTAGTCTCTTCTAAATAGACCTTCTCTTGGACGTTTTTCAGTCTTGACTGTGAAAATAGACTTAATCTGTGGGGAGCAAAGGGGAGTTATTCCTCAGTTTTTGGAAGGGAGGTGCCTGGCTTAGGGCTGCTGAATTTCATCTCTGACTGAATTTCATCTCTGGCTGAACTCCTGTCTTTACACTCCTGTCAGGATATCTGCAGGCAAGGAGGGCTTCTATTGACAGGAGAACACATCTTCCCTAGCTGTAGCTTCAGTATTTTCTTTTCCTTGTGCAATATCAGGTTGGCTCTTGTCCGTGCTGGACTGTGCCAGCAAGACACTGATACTGTGCAGCAAAGGCTACGAAGCCCATGAGTAGTTCAGGGTTTCAGGCTTGCTTGTGTTCTTTTTTTCCCCCCTTTCTAAATCTGTTTCAAGCAGAAGAATATTTAGTGCTTCTGTGAGGTGAAATAAGTGCTCCAGATGGCAGCCGCAAGGGGTAGATCAGTCACCATGCTCCAAGCAACCCCTTGGAGTTAAGTTCTGCCTTTGGGGCAGGCTGATCACATAGAGCCCATTAAAAGTGGGAGAGTCCCTCTGATTTTGCATAGCCCAGGGCACAGTTTGGGCTGCAGGGTCCAAGCAGGCTGCTGGCCACTGCAAATCTTGGGACTTTCCCACCAGGGATATTTAGAGTATTTGTAGAGCTAGGCTGCAGTTTAGCCTAATGCACCTAAGAGCGATGGTTACTCTGTTTGTTAGCAGCACAGCTAAACTGGAGATCAACCCCGGGAAGTCAGTGTGTGTCTGGTGTGGCGTCTGCAGAGCTCGTGAGAACAAACCAGAATTGACGACATCTTTATGGAGGGGAAAAACGCAGAAGAGGAAATCAATTGGTCCGGGTGTCAGAGCTGATCAGATGTACAAGGAAGGAAAAGCATAGCCAGGCAGTGTCTGGGGCTGGATAATTCACGTGAAAATATTCCCTATGTCAGAATCAAACAGCTGCTGTGACAAGAAAATATATCCCCTCCTGTTCTGAGGATATTGAGTACCTAGATTTCTACATCCTCTTAGAAACTTGAGAACAACCCTTTTGTCCCTATCAGTTCTGGTTGTTTATTTTTTTTTCCACTGGACAAACATTGATTTTTCTTGCTGCCAACCTCTGCATTTCTAATGGAGCTTGAAATTAACATGAGGGTTTTTTGTGGTTCTTGTTGTTTACCTCCTTGTTTGCACACCAACAGCCTAAATGATGTTGGCCCAGCTTAAGGAAGGAGGGTTCTTCAAGTTTTAATTGAAAGGCAGCAAGGAAAGCACAATGCACCTTTATTTCTAGGTGCTGCACAGGTAGTGTGGCACTGCCACGTGGTATCGAAGAGGGGGAGGTTTATGTCTACATGACACGGCCTGAAAGGCTTGGAAAAGCT
Organism: Upupa epops; assembly: GCA_013397515.1. Classification (NCBI taxonomy): domain Eukaryota; kingdom Metazoa; phylum Chordata; class Aves; order Bucerotiformes; family Upupidae; genus Upupa; species Upupa epops. The sequence continues at coordinate 40,297 of VZRI01009635.1, forward strand.
TGCATTTGCTTGATATGTGGGATGCAGAGGGCATTCTTTATTGTACTCTGCTGGAGTGATGATTTCAGCATGCTGCACACACAACACTGAGGCAGCAGCCACTGCTGTTATCCTCTAATTCTGTCCAAAGAACTTACTGCCTTGTGCTAGAGAAACTTTTTGTGAGCTCTGCAAATCAATCAGAGGTACCTTCATTCAGAGAAAGTTGCAATTAAACTAAGAGAAGAGCAGAGTTCCTAAAATCTTCTTACCTCTCAGAATTCATTGTCTCTCCTGGCCTTGTACATTTGGATGCTGAATTGGGGTGCTAACCTTGTAGAAAGTCTTAGTTGGAACAGGACAGCTGTAACGGTACTTCGTCCTAGGATATCTGGTGATAGGACAAGGGGGAAAAGTTTAAGACTGAAACAAGGTATGTTTCAATTAGATCTCAGGAAGAAATCTGTTGCTGAGGACGATGTACAGGATGCCTAAGTACGTTGTGGCTGCTCCATCTCTGGAAGTCTTCAAAGTCAGGTTGCATGGGTCTCTGGGCAAGCTGATCTAGTGAAAGGTGTCGCTGCCCTTGGACAGGGGGTGGAACTAGATGATCTTGAAGGTCCCTTCCAACCTAAACCATTCTATGATAATACTCCTCTCATCTGGCTATCTCAGCCGTTTCAACTGGCTGTGTTACAGCCTGCACCTTGTACAGTAATTTGAAAATCTAAGTGTCTTGGGTATTGTTTTGAAACTTCATGGCTATCCTTTTGTCCCAGTGACAGTTCCCCTTAGTCCTATCAAATCATAGAATCATTTGGGATCGGAATAGACCTCAAAAGCTCATCTAGGCCAATCTCCCTGTCACAGCAGGGTCACCTAGAGCAAGTCGCACAGGAACAGATCCAGGCAGGTCTTGAACATCTGCAGAGAAGGAGACTCCACAACCCCCCTGAGCAGCCTGTTCCAGTGCTCTGTTACCCTCACTGGGAAGAAATTTCTTCTGATATTTGGAAGAATCATTGTAGTCAGAGATTATCATCTGAATGGCAAATAATAACAGCCTTCTCTTTTCCTTTGATATTCACACAACAGGCTGCCCAGGGCAGTGGTGGAGTCCTCATCCCTTGTAAGTGTTGAAGGACAAACTGACTGTGGCACTTAGTGCCTTGGTTTGGCCCATGTGGTGATGTTAGGTCGTGGGCTGGGCTGGATGAGCTGAGAGGGCTTTTCCAGCCTCAATAATTCTGTGATTAAATCCCAACTGCTCTCAGCTATGTGGATATATATGCGTCTGCTCTGCTTTTCTCAACCATCTGCCAAGAATAAGCTGTGATTTTTGGCAAGCACTCACGCTCCTGTGTTTTGAGAGCAGGGGATGTGCACTGCACAGAACCGTTCTGTATCAAACCTGACTGGCAAACTGTCCTGAGGATTAGGCCAGCAGTTCTCCATCAAATTGCTGTCAGCTATTGTTGATACAGAATGAAGGTCATTAATTAGGCACTTGTGGGTCAACACTTGAGCAGCTCTTTTTCAGTGAGTAATTCAGCAGAACGTTATTTTGAAATGGAAGTGCTAATGTGCTGTTCTGCTTAACCAAATGCCTGGGAAAGCAGCACTGTATGTTTTGTCTTTAGTTTCACTCACTGACTTATGGCCTGAAATCTGTTCATTATCAAGGTCCAGCAGAATTTTTCCTGTCTGCCAGAGGCACAGACTTCACCTGGGTTCTGGAAAAATCAATGCAGAGAACAGGCATGAGGCAGGGCTCACGGTATGTGTGTACGAGTGCAGAGCATCCCTGTTGGTGCTGAGCTTCAGGCTCTGGTCTCATTCTCTTCTCTTGGCTCTGGAAGACCAATCATAAAGATTGCTCAAGCCAGTGGTTTAAGAAGTGAGGAAGAGGGCAGGGAGTAGAAATGTTGGGTAAGGTCAGCACTTGACAGTGTTACCTTCTCTTACTCATTCCCTTCCATTTTCTTGGTGTGGACACCCCCAGGGGAAGGTCGTACGACAGGAGGGCAACACTTCCATGGAAGAAAGCCAAGAGATGTATGCTCTAGGGTGGAAAGCTTAAAGGGATTCGTTTAGTGGTAAGTCAGCAGTCTTCCATCAGCGAGATAAAGGCATTAATGAACCAGCAGCTTTGTTCGGTCAAGTTCGTTGCAAGCTGGGATTAGAAATGTTTTTTCCAGGTCTTTTTCGTGTCTGGGTTGTGATACTGTGAGCCTTGACTCAGCGGCATGCAGTGGGGTTCTCTGCACTGGGCTTCACTCCTGCTCATTTCTGCTCTTTAGATTGCAATGTCCTATTACATTAGGGGCTCTACAGATGTCAACAGTGTGGAAGTTTTCCCTTGTACGTTAGAAGGAGCGGAGACTGAGGCACTGCATTGCTGAGGGCGTCTGGTAGGATTTTGCTAATGAGATCTGATTTCATGAGGTTTGCATCTCATTAAGATGAGCAGGGATCAGGCCTGCCAGCATGACAGAAAAGTGCAAACACAATAGAGAGGACCTTATAAATATGAATAGGCCACGAAACAAGACAAGGCAGAAACGGTGATGGCGGGGGGGAGTGCGTGAGCAACTACTCTGTGATGTAGCTTCCCATTCCCCTTTGCTTGCCCTGCCATCCTGCCTGTGAACTGCCACTCACAAACCCTGATAGAGTAGTGGAGTGAGAAGACTATGACAAACGTCCTACAGCACTGCAGCTCTGGGATCACAAGTCTTCGTCTCTCATGTCCTTGTCCTCTGCACTTTGGAACGGGCTGCCCAGGTACCTCATTCCTCTGCATCAGCTACGAGTCTTCTCTAGCAGCACCACCCCAGTGCAAACCGAGATCAGTTCTCCAACTGTCCAAAGAGTTGGAGAACTGTTAGTAGTAGTGGCTCATCCTTAATTCTTCAATCTCACATGGGTGAGATGGTCATCCATGCCAATGATCTATATGCATCTCTAACCTTAGTATAAAACATCAGCTAGTAAGCTTCTTAAAATGCTGAGAACTGAGGTTGACACATGGGTGGTTTCCTTTTCCTGTAAGAGACTGCCAGTGTCCAGATGCTTGTGGGGAAGTGTGGGGAAAAATTCTCCTCTGGCTTACTTTGCCAGAGAGAGGCAGCCTTGATAGAGAGTCTGTAGTGGATTGCAATAGGTGTTTTAGACTGAGAGAGTTGGGGCTGTTCAGTCTGGAGAACAGGAGGCTCCAGGGTGACCTTATTGTGGCCTCCAGTATCTGAAGGGGACTACAAAAAAGCTGGGGAGGGGCTTTGTAGGATCTCAAGTAGTGACAGGACTAGGGGGGATGGAGCAAAGCTGGAGATGGGGAGATTTAAACTTGATGTGAGGAGGAAGTTCTTCACCATGGAATGGGTAGCCCAGGGAGGTGGTTGGGGCCCCGTCCCTGGAGGTGTTTAAGGCCGGGCTGGATGAGGCTCTGGCCAGCCTGCTCTAGGGTGGGGTGTCCCTGCCCATGGCAGAGGGGTTGGAACTGGATGATCCTGTGGTTCCTTCCAACCCTGACAGATCCTGTAACTTCTTCCCAGGGAGGGTGATGGGGCACTGGAGGGGGATGCCCGGGGGTTTGTGGAGTCTCCTTTTCTGGAGACATTTTAAACTCTGCTGGACCTGGTTGGGGTGTCCCATTGTGGCAGGGGGATTGGACTAGATAATCTTTCGAGGTCCCTTCTGATCCCTGATGATTCTGTGGTTCTATACTTCAGGGGGGAGGTTGGAGCATCAGCACAGCATAAAAGGGAGGCTGCTTGAAGAAGCCCCCTGGAGGGATGAAGTTGTGCTGCCTTGTTTTCTGCCCACAGGCTGCTGCAGACGATGGATCTAACCCGGCTAATGATGTTGACTGTAAGTTTAATGAATATTTCCTATGATAGATTCAGCTGGGTTTTCCTTTTGGTATGGACTCTCATTACCTTTGGGTTTTCTGTCAGGGTATTTCTGGTCAGAAGTGCTCTCTTTGTCTCTGTGGTGATGGGTTATGTAAACTCATCCTTACGCTGTGCAGGAACCAACAATAAACTGTGCTTTCTGCTCATGGCTGTGTCACAGCCTTGTCAAAACGCTCCTGTTTGTCCCTGTGGTTCTGGGACTGGCTCATGACTATTACTCCAGCTTTTCCCTCATGGGTCACTTAACTCTGCTGCAGCTCAGGAAGTTGCTAGTTGTGTTTTGCATGATCTGTCCTGTGAGGCACCAGCTTCAGTGACCTCCTGCAGTACTTTTGCAGACTACTCAATTTATGCCTGCTGTTCCTATCTGCTCTAGTTTGTTCTTACCTGCCTAGCAAAGAATTTCCCACCTTTGTGCACCTTTATCTATTGAAATGGTAGACAAACATGAACCACTGAAGCATCCCATAACTACAGCAGACCTGCTCTTAGCTGAGAAACAGAAGGAAAGGAAATCGTTTAATAGACAGGTTGGCCAAGTAGGAGTTAAATAGTCGGCTTCTGAAGAGTGCTCACTTGCACCCTGAGCCCAGCTCCCACTGCAGGGGCAGACAGCTACTTCAAGCAGCACATGCAAGTTGCCAGATCTCTGGAATGCTGGCTTCCAGTTCGTTCTCATTTTATTTCTTACAATGCTTATCTCTTGACGGGAGTGTTTGAAAATCTCCAGGACATCTATTATCTTCCTTTACCAATTGAATTATTTAGTAAAGAGGTTCACATTCTATTGATATAATTTGAGGCTTCATCTCATTCCTTTTCCCACAGCGCTTGCTTAAACAAGACAGCTTCTGGGTTGCTTTGGTTTGTTTTCCTTTCACACATCTCAGAGCCACCAAACATTTTATTGCCTTTTTTGTGGGAGTAAACTGAGTCACAGAGGGTAAGTGCTTCTCTGCCAGTCATAGCAAGGAGCAGCAGTCAATGAGAGGCAATCCCTAGGCATCACACATGTTAATCCAGTGCCAGACACACTGAAATGGTACCAGGCCACATGTGGCCCAGCAGCTTGTTAGCAAAGTGCCAGTGGAGTCAGCTCTACCTGAAGTGATGGTTTCATGGCTTAAGGGATTTTTCTTCCTTCAGTGCTTTCTTCTGTCATCTTTACTGTGCCTTTTAGTTGTTTTCTGCCTCAGTTTCCCAATTGTTTTATGAGACTAGCAGCATCAGCTCATTTCACAGCAAAGGTTGGGGAAATCAGCACCTTGAAGGGTTCTGGCACTGTGAGAATAGGAAACCCAAGGTAGCTAGCCCTTGTCAGCACTATGGCTTTGTATTAACAGTCTGAGGAACAGTTGCCTAGGAAAACAGGGTGCACACAGGTTTGACTGAAGCACCTAACACTTCAGTTGTCTGGGCCCCTCAATTCAAGAAAGAGATTGAGGGGCTGGAGCAGGTCCAGAGGAGCAATAAGGCTGGGGAAGGGACTGGAGGGAAAGACTGATGAAGAGAGGCTGAGGGAGCTGGGGGTGTTTAGCCTGAAGAACAGAAGACTTAGATGGGACCTTCTCCCTCTCTACAACTCCCTGAAGGGAGTTTGTAGGTAGTCGGGCTCTTCCACACAACTAGTGCCAGGATGAGAGGGCAGGGCCTGAAGCTGCTAGGGAAGGGTTAGGTTGGATGTTAGGAAGTCCTTCCTCCTGGAAACGGTGATCAGAGCCTGGAGTGGAGTCCCCATCGTTGGAGGTGTTGAAGGACAGCCTGGCTGTGACCCTCAGTGCCCTGGTCTGGCTGCTGGGGTGATATTAGGTCCTGAGCTGGGCTGGATGAGCTCAGAGAGCTTTTCCAGCCTCAACAGTGGTAGGATTCTGTGATTAAAGAAGTGAGTAGTGGTAGCTTAATGAAACTCCCACCCTCTTTGTTCTTCTGCCTTTTGGTAGAGAAGTGAGAAGCCACTGCTGGGCTGTTGTCTCTAGCTTGGTGAAAGAGGTGCTCTACCCTTGGTCTCTGCTGGGAAAACCCCTTGTTTGTGCTGTATTTGTGGCATAATTACTGCCGGTACCGATCATTTTTATTATCCAAGCTGTCTGCATTAAGATGATAGACTTTTTTTCACTATTAAGAACATCCAAGGGAGTCTCTGTAGTGGCGTGAGAAAGATGATAATTTTTCGTTTAGCTACAAGCAGATTGTTACAGAAACGTTGTCAATAAATTAAGAAGAAGCCGCCCTCACTAATAGTTAAGTAAGCAGGTTTGGAAAGAGGCAGCTCGGGACCAGGCTTTTCTCTTCTCTTTCTTTCCTGCAAGCTTGTCAGCTTCCAGCCCCATATGGCTACAGTGTTCATTAAACTCGTGTGCTTCTGGCCCACAGTAATCGAAACCAGCTTGAATCCCCCTATAGCCAACTCACTGTAGTAAGCACTAGGGAATACTTACCTGACTTAAGCATCTGGGCTACAATCAATGCTATTGATGAGCATTTCCAAATGCCTTTTGTGGTGGTAGTGAGGCAGTAAGTGAGCTGAGAAGGGTATTCCTGATGTTGTTGTATTTTATATCTGTGTTCTGCAATCTGAGTGCTGCAGTGCTACCATCAAGAGTTTTAACTCAATAGAAGGTAATTAGTGGGTAAAGCCAGATTCTGTAACACAAATGCCTCGGCTGTGGTAACTGGAAGAGGTAGAGCTGCTTTTCCTCAAATCAGTGAGCAAGGTTTTTGGGAAGAGATTGTGCAAAGCCTGATCCTCCATGGGTGCACAAACTTAAAAGCTGTAAGAACCTTGGAGACAGAAAAGTTATTCTTGGTCATCTTTGCATCCCTCCTCCTGTCCTCTCAGCTGGACCACAGACTTCTTCCCAAGGTCTCCAGTTGCACAAACAGGATTCATTCAGCTTGGAGTCTCAGGTGGTAGCAGAATGTATTTGTTCCCCATATCAGAAGGAGATCACATGAAGATAAAGGAGAACCACTCCTCTTCCTAGCCTGGAGGGGACAGGCAGATAGTAGCCTGGGGTGATGTGAGCTGCTTTTAGATTCCAGTGTGGATTTTCTGTTGGGTGTGGATGCATGAAAAGGTTCCAGGCAAAGCAGTTAGCATATTACTGGTGATGCTTGGGTATCTGACCTGTGTTCTGCTAGGACAGGGTTTGTTTTCACCAGAAGCTGGGAGGGCTGCAGCCAGGATAGCCAAAGCAGATCAGCCAGTGAGATATTTTCTTCACGATGAGGGTGCTGAGACACTGGAACAGGCTGCCCAGGGAGGTTGTGCATGCCCCTTCCTTGGAAGTGTTCAAGGCCAGATTGGATGGGACCTTGAGCAACCTGGTCTAGTGAGGGGGAGTCCCTGCTTATGGCAGGGGGCTTGGAACCAGCTGATCTTTGAGGTCCCTTCAAAGCTGAACCATTCTATGAATCTATGAATTCCATACAGACATCATGCCCAGGATATGAGGGGAGCAAGCTGGCCAGGGGAAGAGCACACAATTATTGTTACTACTGTGGTTTATTCTGTTTTGATGTTGTTCAACAGAACTCTCCTTATCTCAACCCAGAGGGTTTCAGGTTTTTCTCACAAACTGTCTTTCCCATCCCACTGTGAGGCTGGAGGGGCTTAGTTGCCAGCTGGGTCTAAACTGTGACAATAACATGCAGCAAAACCTGACAAGAAGTGACCAAACTGAGAGGAATAGACCAATTCTTAACAGTACCAAAAAGGCTAGCTAGGGCCTGACAACAAGAATGTCTGATGCAAGCAGAGAGCTCGCTGGGGGCTGAGGGAAGAGAAGGGTCTGAATGTGTTAGTGAAAGAAATTGCTGAACCCTATTAATAAACTGAGACCCAGGTTGTGCAAGGCAGGCTGTTCCTTTGAGGAGAAGGTAGCACACAGGGCTTTGCCACTTCTCCACACACTACCACACACCTTGGTGCAAGAAAACTTGGTGCGATGTTGGTATGGGGTAGAGAGAAAGGCTTTTGGGATGGTGGAGGCAATGGAGAATCCATTGCACACATGAAGACTAAAGTGTGTGGCTTGTTTAATCTAGCAAAACAGAGGCTGAGAGGAAATATGAAAACTCTCTATAAACGCATCAGAGGAGTAGACACCAGGGAGGGAGAAGAGCGATTTAAACTAAAATACAACATTGGCAGAAGATGAAATGGGTATAAATGGCCTGTGAATAAATTTTGGCTGCAAATTAACTTCCTAAGCAAAAAACCAGTAATATTTTAAATAGTGGAGTAAGACTACTGGGGCAAATAACCTAATTTCTGAGATGGAATTTGGTTGCTTAGATGAAAATTAAATAATGTGCTTAACTGTGGTAGGCTGTGGCACCTCCATTGCCTTGCCTGACAGTGGGGGACTGAATATGATTATCCCCTGGTTTTATAGTTGTCCGCGGGGAAAGATGAGCCTGAAAAAAGCCACGTTCATATTTGTTATCTCCAGAGTCAGCCTCTGTGATGTACAGATACAGCCTGTGTGCTCGGCAATAGTTTCTGCTGCTTAGTTCTTAATAATTAAAAGAATTCCTGTCTGCTATTCCATTTCTTTTCCCCTTTTGGAGAGGGAGAGGGGCCAATGCGGAGCATCTCTCAGTTATCTAGCAGCTGGCCTCAACCCTTGACTCCCTGAAAAATATGTATTTATATTTAACTAGTGGACTGTATAGGGGCTCTAATTCAGGCAGGCTGTTTCCTCAAGGCCGAGCACTGCTGAGAAGTTTGGAAGTGTTCAGATGCGAGTGTGAACAGCCCCAGCATCCAGAGCAAATCTGTCATCTGTGCCCAGGGAAAATTTCCCAACCAACCCTAGATGCTGCTGCTGTTTCACCACCCAAAGGCAGTGACAAGTCTGTTCTCAAGCAACATACATCTTCACTGCATCAGTGACTCTGCAAATTGAGAAGTGATCTGAGTGTGGTCTACCTTTCTTCTGTTTGATAGACTGCTTATTTTTATTCCCTTGCTGTAGCATTTAAAGCACAGGCTGCCTGTCTCAAAGCAGCAAGCTAATCTAAAAGAAGTTGTTTGCAGTGAGGAAAACTCTGTTCTTGACTAGAAGTAACCGCACCGTGAGCTCCATTGACCAGAATGAATCATGGAATTGAATGCCCCCTCAGTCAGTTTGCTGATGACACCAAACTGTGTGAAGGCAACACGCTGCAGGGAAGAGAGGCCATCTAGAGGGACCTTGCCAGGCTCGAGAACTGGGCTGGTGCAAACTGCGTGAAGCTCAACAATGGCAAATGCAAGGTTCTGCACCTGGGTCGAGGTAATCCCATGCACCAATGCAGACTGGGAGGAGAACAGATCAAATACAGCCCTGAGGATGAGGACTTGGGGGTGAAAGTGAAGCAGAAATTTAACTGGAGCCATCAGTGTGTACTGGCAGCCCAGAAAGATGACTGCGTCCTGGGCTGCAGCAAAAGTTGGATGTTTGGATGAGACAGTCGATTCTCCCTCTCTACTCTGCACTTGGGAGACCCCACCTGGACTCCTGTCTCCAGGTCTGGAGTCCCCAAAGTAAAAAGGACATAAAGCTCCTGGAATGTGTCCAGAGGAGAGCAACTCAAAGGGCTGGAGCAGCTCCCCTGTGAGGACAGCCTGTGCAAGTTGGGTCTGTTCAGCCTGGAGAAGAAGAGGCTCCCAGGTGACCTTCTAGCAGTTTTCCAATTGCTGAAGGGGGCTTCAAGAAAGCTGGGGCAGGGCTTTTGACACGGGTGGTAGTGAGAGGACAAGGGGAAAGGGTTACAGACTTGGAGATTGAGGTTGGACATGAGGAAACAATTCTTTGCTGTGAGGGTGCTGAGATGCTGGAACAGGTTGCCCAGGGAAGCTGTGGCTGCTCCATGGGCAGGATGGGGCCCTGAGTGACCTGCTCTAGTGAAGGTGTCCCTGCCTGTGCAGGGGGGTTGGAACTGGATGATTTTTAAGGTCCCTTCCAACCCTGGCCATTCTATGATTCTGTAAGGTTTTGATCTGTGAACTTCAGTGGGTGACAGAAGGATGGATTGAGGAGATGTTCATGCCAGGCAAAGGTTTTTATCAACAAAAACATTTGTGAACTACAGATTTGCGATGTTAAGAGCTGCAGGCAGGTAATGCTTTGTGTTTTTTCTCTCAACCTCCCCCGTGACATGTCATTATCTAGGTGGTGTGGGCTAGGAATGCAGGTTGTAATGAGGAGGAAAATTTTGACTCGTTTCAAAACTCCATGTTCCTTGGCTTTCTAGAGGATAGGGCAGTTGGGGATTTAGTGACTGAGCTGTGAAGCTGTAGCCTTTTGCTGGCTGGATTTGCAGAACCGAAGGATTTTGCAAATTAAAGGATAATTAGAGCTGTTTTGAGAGCATGAGCTTCACTGAGCTTTACAAGTACTCATTTCTTACCCAGACCTCAGAGACTCATGCTGACCCTTAATATTGTGTAGAGCAGACCCAGGGTGTCTATTTAAAGACCTCCTGTGCACTTAGCCGGTGCCTCTCTCCTGCCCTGTGCTAAGCTCCCCTTTGACAGTTACACAATTTGGTAGCTCCTAGGTGCTGCTTTTTTTCCAGGTTGCTGTCAGTCAGCTTAAAAAATCCTCACTGAGGTCATTAATGCAGTGGAGCCATGAGTGCAGTGAGTGGTCAGGAAGCCACGAACATCCATAGCACAGAGAAGACACTGGCAGCAGTATAGTGAGGCTGCTTGGATGCTGCTCCCTCTGTGCTGACCCAATGCCAATCCCATAGCTTTGTCCTCCTATTTTCTCTGCTTCTCCTTTCACAGTGCAAATGTGTCCTAGCAATTGAGTCAGCTTGCAGCGAAGCCTTCAGAGCTAAGCTGCTAACTACAGAGAAAAACAAATCCTCAGCAGTTGCGTTGCCCCTGCATTGTGTCTCACCAGGCAGATTTTCTCCTGGCAGCACCCGCTCTCCCTCTTCGCATCTTTTTGCAAAGTACCCTTTGGGTATCGCCAGCCATGTTAAACTTGAGAGGATTCAGAGCCTCACAGCAGGCATCTGGGACTTCAAGTTTCCAAACTTAAATTAATTACTTCCAAAATCACAAACTGGTCCCTTGTGATCCTTGAGCAGGAAGGGTGGGGGGCAGGAAGTGTTGAACCTTGCTAAATAAGCAGCACACTGGGGGATCTCCCAGAAAATTAAATAAGTGGCACAAGACAGCTGCTTAGCTCAATCACCCTTAAATCCATCAGTATTAAAACAACACTGACAGAGTCACAGAATTATTGAGGCTGGAAAAGCCCTCTGAGCTCATCCAGCCCAGCTCAGGACCTAGCATCACCCCAGCAGCCAGACCAGGGCACTAAGGGCCACAGCCAGGCTGTTCTTCAACACCTCCAAGGATGGCAACTCCACTGCTGCCTTGGGCAGTCCATGCCAGGCTCTGATCACCCTTTCCAAGAGGAAGGGCTTCCTAACATCCAACCTAACCTGTCCCTGGCAGCTTCAGGCCCTGCCCTCTCATTCTGGCACTGGTTGCCTGGGAGAAGAGCCTAACTGACTACCTACTAACTACAACCTCCCTTCAGGGAGTTGTAGAGAGGGAGAAGGTCCCCCTGATGCAGGCTAAACACCCCCAGCTCCCTCAGCCTCTCCTCATCAGCCTTTCCCTCCAGTCCCTTCCCCAGCTTCGTTGCTCCTCTGGACCTGCGCCAGCCCCTCAATCTCTTTCTCGAAGTGAGTGGCCCAGCACTGCCCTCAGTAATTGAGGGGAGGCCTCCCCAGTGCCCAGTACAGAGAGAGAATGACACCCCTAGTCCTGCTGCCCACACTATTCCTGATCCAAGCCAGGATGCCACTGGCCTTTTGTGCCATCTGGGCTCCCTGCTGGCTCCTGTTCAGCCGGATGTCAACCAGTACTCTGCTTTTGCAAGCTCTGCATTGTAATGGCTCCTCAACTTATGATGCTGAACCTGAAAGTCAGCAACCCTTGGTGGGATACTGGAGTAGTGGATACCTTCTGAAGCTTATCAGGATATGTGACTTCACCTGGATGGTTCCTGCTGTCCTGACTGCTCAGACACGACTGAGTGTTTTTTAAACTACAGGGCTGGTTTTTTGGGTTTTTTCAGAGCTCAGTCTCAGTCTTTCTAGGCAAAGTTTAGTATTTCCAGACCTAGCCACTCCTTTTCCATCTCCACTCTTTATGAATGGAAAGTTTGATGTTCCAGAATCTCATCTGGGAGTTAATTTCCATTGAGTTGATAGCTTCATGTTCCACTGAGACTCTCAATACGTTATGGAGCAAAGGAGGCAGATGAAGGTAGAAGTGTGTGGACTGACTCCAGCACTGCCTCTGTATGTGCAGGGGTTCGGCTGCTCTTCTGGCAAGCACACCAGCTGGACTGAATACCCCAAGGTGCTCTTCCATAGACACCAGCTCTGTCTGGGTGCACTGACTCCTGGGAAGCTCTGGTATGTAGAATCTAACCGTCATCAGGTCTTACCACAGGGATAAATTTGCAGGCAGACCGTTTTTGGCTCCTGCTGTAGCAGTCTCTGAAAAGAAGCCTTCTTTCTGTCTTTCCTGCACCTCCCTTTCAGAGACATGACCAATGTTTTCCACAAATGGAGAAGTTTACAGCTCCCCACACTTTACAGTCTCTGCCAGAAATTTTGCTCTAGTTGCCACAGCAACAACTAATTTGCAAAGTCCCTGCCACTGGCCCTGCCTCTGCCCTGCTTCTTCCTCCTGAGCATTTCCCCAGCACAGTGCAAGGCTGCAAAGGCACTGACTGAGCGCTCTAATAACTCAGTAATGGACCCAATTATGGCCGTTAGTGCATCTGTTGAGAACACACGAATAAGTAAATCTGTGCATAAGGATGTGAGAGTGTGCTTTCACAGCTCCCTGAGCAGTCCTTGGGAGTGGTGGACACATTGCTGTGGCCAAGCCCCGGTGGAGGATGGCAGCCAAGGACTGCACTCCCCATTGGACCACGCAGGACCACAGGCTCCCTGTGAGTTGGTGTGTGGTCACTAACTGGTGGATGTTGAATTGCAGCCATGGCCTCACACAAGCATTTGTTTGTGCTGATGTACTTGCACTTCAAACTAGGTGCTGGGGTGTCTGCTGGCAGAGTCTCCCTGTCGATGGCAGCCACATGCACAACAGACAGTATTCCATTTTCCTTAGAAGGTGCTGTGTGCCTGCATAGCGGGGATGGGGTTATGGCTGGAAATGGACTGGGCAGGACAAAAGGGCTAGGAAATGCTCTGCTCTGTGAAAGCTGTTCTTATGGCCTCTTCACACCAACAAAAAATCTGTTACTTCCTCTGACTATCGCTCATCACACATCTATCCTCACCTGGCTGTCACCCATGGTGGTGACTCAGTTGTGGTCTCCTGTTATCCAGCAGTTGAGCACAGAGGCAGAGGTGCTCTCTTTTGTTACTGATGGTATCCTTCTCCACCTGCCTTTTCCTACCTGATTCATGGAATGGTAAGAGAATAAATTGCCTTTTGGACATCTGCATACAGTAGACTGTGGTCCTGACTGTCAGCTGGCTCTGTACCTGCTCTGTAGATGTCAGAAGGCAGTTAGAGTTTCAGCCATCTGAGCAGGAGAGCTTGGCTGCAGAAGTCCTTTCAGCAACAAGTGCCCTGTCCCTTCCCCTCTTCCTGCAGAAGATGGTTACACACCACAGTTCAGACAGCTTATTGCACCCAAAGTTGTTTGCAAAGGCCAACTCCTAATGTTGTGCAGAATCAACCAGGAATCATTACAGTTATTCTAGCCACTGGTCCCCTTCCAGTGTCCCAGAGCCCTGCAGCTGCACAGCTGCACTGCCTAGGTTTGTCTTTCTTGGGCTCTTGGAATATCCCAGTGGGGACTGGGACAAAGTGGCTGCCAAAGACCATGGTGGTCATTCCCCAAAGTCAGAATTCCATGCTTCATGGAGTAAGGGGTTGGGGCATCTCTTGAAAAATAGTATAGATACCCGTGAGTGGGAGCCCCGTAGATTCCCATTCGTGTTCAGAAGACAAGAAGGAGCTGCGAAAGGGACTTTGCATTAGCTTCTTCTCAGCTGAAATGCCTGTTTTCTGAGGAACGACTGAAGGGCTGACTTACAAAACAGCCTGTGAGGGCTAGGCTGGCGAAAGCTGACAATACAGCTGTTACTGGGTGTACAAGTCCCCCTGAAACCTGAGATTCATTTACACCCAGCGTGTGCTGTTTCCATGTAGACGTGCTCTCTGAAGAGAGCTTTCATCTTCCTGCTTTACAGGCGTGTACAGTTATCAGCCTGCTCTTGTTAACTGCTAGAAATCTGAAACACTAGAGTAGAAACTACAGTCTGGAAAGGTCCCTGAAAGCATTTTCTAGAGCATGAGCCCATTTTACATATAGATACACCCATGTGCTCCATTTCCCAAGAGAAGTTTAAAGCACTCTTCAAAACAAGCTCTTGTCATCTCTCAGCCATCAGGAAGGCTGAGAAGACAGTTAAAGGAGGGCTCAGTTCCTTTCTGCTCAGATGATATCTCCAGGAAAAATAAGTGATTCTTTTCCCCTCCTCACCTGTTCTCACTTAGCTGTGTCACAGGAGACTCTGTTTCTGTTCTGCATCATTAATCCATGTCTGTAATAGAGTAAAGAACTCTGAACTTGGTTGACAGAGAAGTTAAGAACCAGTTTGCCAGAGCCCTAACAGTTGATCGCTTAGCCGTGGTTGTTAACTGCAGGCAAGAACCAGTTTTGGGGAGATAATTGGGGTCATAAACAAGAGCTGTGTAGTGGAGACTGTGCTCTAGGAGATGGACTAAACATATTCAGCTGCAAGAAACTTATACTGCTTTTGGATGGCATCCAGGTGTCACTGGGAGCCAGCTAGAGTTCAGTTAGCCAAGTTGTTGTCGGTAGAGGGGCCTTTTGTGTTCAGCAGACAGCGTCTGTCTGTGTTCAGGATGGCCATGAGCTGGAAAGATGCTTGAATGCGGTCGCAGGATGCTTAATAAAATAGAACCTGAAATCAGGAAGGTGTGGAAGGGAGTCTGTTCTGAATCCGACTAAAAGACTTAGCAGTTAACAGTGGATTGTCCTGCAGCCTTGACTAGGCTTGGTGCTGTCTGCTGGACTTCTCAAGTGGAAGACATTTGAGCTGAGGGTCAAAGTACCACCCTTAGGTTGGGCAACCAACAGGGACCTTTCCAGACTGTAGTTTCTACTCTAGTGTTTCAGATTTCCAGCAGTTAACAAGGGCATTTCAGCTGAGAAGAAGCTAATGCAAAGTCCCTTTCACAGCTCCTTCTTGTCTTCTGAACACGAATGGGAATCCACAGGGCTCCCACTCACGGGTATCTATACTATTTTTCAAGAGATGCTCCAACCCCTTACTCCACGAAGCATTGAATTCTGACTTTGGGGAATGACCACCATGGTCTTTGGCAGCCAGAGATGGCCAGGATTGCACACATCTTGTTGCCACAACTATCACTTGAGCCGATGTGTGTTTGTTCACAGCAGCTGTGGAATTTATATGCAGGGTCTCTAAGCCATTTGATCTCTGCTTGAGTGTTGCTGGAGAACTAAAATCATAGAATCATAGAATGGCTAGGGTTGGAAGACACCTCAAAGATCTAGTTCCAACCCCGTGCACAGGCAGGGAGGGACTCCTTCACGAGATCAGGTTACTCAGGCCCCCATCCAACCTGGCCTTCAACACTGCTAGTGATGGGGCAGCCACAGCTTCCCTGGGCAACCTGTTCCAGCGTCTCAGCACCATCACAGGAAAGAATTGTTTCCTCATGTCCAACCTCAATCTCTGTTGTTCAAGTCTGTAATCCTTTCCCCTTGTCCTCTCACTGCTACTCATGTCAAAAGCCCTGCCCCAGCTTTCTGGTAGCCCTCTTCAGATACTGGAAATCTGCTAGAAGGTCACTTGGGAGCCTCCTCTTCTCCAGGCTGAACAGACCTGACTCACTCAGCCTGTCCTCATGGGGGAGGTGCTCCAGCCCTCTGATCATTTGAATTGCTCGCCTCTGGTCCTGTTCTAGGAGCTCTGTGTCCTTCTTATGTTGGGGACTCCAGACCTGGACAGTGGTCAAGGTGGGGTCTTTAAGTGCAGAGTAGAGGAGGAGAATCACCTCCCTCAACTGACTGTCACTGCTTCTTTTGCTGCAGCCCAGGAATTCCTTAATACAGAGTTGATTTTTTGGTAGGAAAAAAGTGCAGTAACACTTCGAAGATCTAAGAAGGCATTTAAATAAAAAGGATTTTAATTAGGACTTTCTTAAATAAACCAAACTTATTGACTACAGAGTCTATTAAGAATCCCTGCTGGGGACACAGTGTCCATTGGGATTTGCCAGGCCATGACAAGCTCTTCTCCTTCACTGGAGAGCTTGTTTGGACAGGAAGAAACCTTGATGGGATGGCATCAGCCTCTGATTAGATTCGTGTCACTCCAGCCATTCTTTCCAGCCATTCTCTCCATGCATCTGGCTCAAAATGAAGGGAGGAAAATAAAGGTGGAAATGTGTTTCTGTAATGGTTGCAGCAGCCAAGCTGGCGTGTTGTGTGTTGGGAACTGGCTTTTCTGAAGGTTTTGTCCTGAGGAGGGTGAAGGTAGTGTGTGCATATTTGTGGACCACAAGCTGAGCTGGGCACCCAGATGTGAAAGCCAGAAAAGTACCTGTCACACAGATCCTGCAGCTCTGTGCCATGGTACTTGGAAGCATCCTTGGGTACCTCATCATTTATAAAGGAATTGATCGTCCTTCCTAACTGCTGCCTCTATGACTGGAACTGTGTTAGAGGGTTTAAGGGGAGCCTGTGAAGAGGGTAGCACTGCCTTCATTTCCCAATAGCAAAAGCAGGTCAGCATTGCCAAGTTGAACAGAATCAAGACAGTAAATGTTGTCTTCTTGTGACAACCTGAAGGGCTGCTGAATTTTTCCCACTGAGCTCATTGCTCTGACAGCAGACTGGCTTCGCTCGGCTTTGCTAAGAAACAGGTAGGTTCTGAGAAAGGGCAGTGATTCCAGAGGGGTCTCAGGCTCTCCAGGCTTTCAGCTTTCCCCAGCATATCACTGCCCCAGTCAGGCATGTGGGAGGTTTTTCAGCAGTTGGTAGGGTGACTGGAAACAGAAATATTAGCAGAATTTCTCATGCTGGCCCTGCAAGAAGTCCCTGCTGGGAAACTGGGCTCACTCAGCTGAAGTCTTTGACTTCAGGAAAATCCTGTTTAGACTAGAGAAGGGCTGGCTGATGTTTCCTTTTTCCAGTGCTACAAAGGTGTGCTACAGGCTACAAACTCCTCGGGAGAACTAGGAACAGAGCAGGGAGGGAGCCGAGCTCTCTGCCTGCTGCACTGTGATGGCCAACCAGCCCTCTCCAGGTAATGACACGGGGTACCTCGAGCTAAAGTCAAGAGAAAGCCAAGAGGTGACAGGGACTCCTTCCTTTCAGATCTAGTGAAGCCTGTTTATCATCTCCTGGCAGTGGAGGAAACCAAACTCAGAGAGGTCCTCCAAGAGAGGCTGAGAGTGTAGGGCTGAGCAGGTGGCTGCACAAGGAGGTCGGTGGGAGTCTCTCTAATCCCAGACGTTTATACAACTCTCTGAAGTACTAATCTCAAAGAAAAGTCTAGGTATCCCAACATCTCTGAGAAGTGAACTGGACCCTGACTGGACAGTCCTTCTACAGAAGAATAGGTCTGATTTACCTGCAGCAGCAGGCAGAGCCCTTCAGTAACTACAGGGAAGCCCAGTGTGTGGGGGATCCCTGCTGTGCCCTACTGAAACCTGCCCTGGAAAGAGCAGAGACAGGAATCTGGAAGGAAGCGAAGTGTTACACTCACAGCTTTGTGTTCATAAGCAGCAGCACTTTGTGAGGCACAGAGGAGGATGTTTGACATCTCACTGGGCAGTGTTAGTGCTACTTCTAATCTATGCATCCAGGGCTGAGTTCCAAGAGGCAGACTCTCTGGGAGCACAATGGGTCGAACGGGCAGGGCTGGCTCACTTGAAAGTGAGAGAGCAAGAAGTCGTGGCAGAGGTTTGGCTGTAGAGCTGGGGTGGGAGTTTTGCTCCAGAATCGATGCAATGATCTGAGGCATGGGGGGGTCCTGCCCTTCATGGTTCAGCCTAGCTGTTGAGGAGGGATGCTCAGCCTGTCCTTGTTTGCTCCCAGAAGCATCAGACCTTCCCCCTCCTGAATGCAGTGCTCTCCCGTTGATGGCTGAGATGGGGAATGAGTGCTGCAGACTGTGCCATCCAACACCTACTACCAAGAGAAAAGTGCTCTGTCCTGCACGTTGCTGGCATGCTCAAGCGTGAGCAGGCAAGTGTACTTAGGCCTCCCCAGCAAATGCCCAGCTCAGCTGCTTCTGTAGCATGCAGCATTTAGTTTCACTCCTTGACTGTCCTTTGGGTGGGTGGAAATATTCCTGGGCAGCCTCTGGGAGGAAGAGGTTGTTTCTTTATGTTGAAAAATCTTAACTCAGACCTTAAATCTGTTAAAAGCTGTGATTTGCTTTTTGAGCCACCATCTATCCTTATTCTTGAGTTCTTTCCTGGGCCCTGGGGAGGTGTAGGGAATACAGAATCAGAATAAATAGGGGATTACTGGATATTTCACTAGTGCCAGCCATCCTGCTGGAAAGCATCAGCTGCTCCAGAAGTGGGAAGAGGAAATTATAGAATCATCAGGGATCGGAAGGGACCTCAAAAGATCATCCAGTCCAATCCCCCTGCCACAGCAGGATACCCAGACCAAGTCCAGGCAGGTTTAAAGTGTCTCCAGAAAAGAAGACTCCACAAACCTTCCAGGCAGCCCCCTCCAGCACCCCATCACCCTCCCTGGGAAGAAGTTATAAAATCGGTCAGGGTTGGAAGGGACCACAGGATCATCCAGTTTCAACCCCCCTGCCATGGGCAGGGACACCCCACCCTAGATCAGGCTGGCCAGAGCCTCATCCAGCCTGGCCTTAAACACC
>VZRI01009635.1:65609-81154 GCA_013397515.1 Upupa epops
TTCAACGTCTTCAGGGATGGGGACTTCACCACTGCCCTGGGCAGTCCAGTCCAGGCTCTGAGCACCCTTTCCCTGACGAAGGGCTTCCTAACATCCAACCTAACCCTCCCCTGGCAGCTTCAAGCCCTGCCCTCTCAACCTGGTGCTAGGTGCCTGGAAGAAGTGCCGGACCCCCACCTGTCTCCCAGCCCTCCTGACCTCTGCTTGCTGGAAAAGGAAACCCAGGGTCTGCATGAACTGTTGGCTCTAATTTGCAAATAAATGAAAGTGGGGGGAGATGTCCAAGAGGGGTTTCCAAATAGTTAGCTGTTTCATAGACTATTGTTGACATTCAAGGAAGAGAGCTTCTGCCAGGCTGAATAAATTTAGGAGGATTTCTTCCTGGGGAGACAGGGAGCTTTAGACAAGGATGGTGGGGGAAGCTGAGAGCGAGGGAAGAGTGTGGTAGAAGGTCTGGGAATCTTGAAAGAGAAAGCACAAGACTACAGCTCTTGTCTGACCATCATTTTTTACTCTGGAATCATTTGTCTGGAGAGGCTGTGGCTGCCCCTGCCCTGGAGCTGTTCAAGGCCAGGTAGGAAGAGGCCTTGAGCAACCAAGTCTGGTTGAGAGGCATCATTGCCCATGGCAAGATGTTGGAGTAGATGAGCTCTAAGGTCCCTTCCAACCTCAGCCAGTCTAGGGTTCAATGGTAATTGTTTGCTCACTTGTTCAGCATAGCTGTGTCTCCATTTGTGTGCTCCAGTCTGCATGAGAGGCTGAACTGAGATGCCACAGCCAGGGTGTCCCCATTTTCTGTCCCAAGGAGAGGTGCCAGGGCCATCTCTATGCCTATGCTGGGGGAGACAGGTGCTCACAGGGCTGAGCAATGCATCCCAGCTCCTTCTTTGGGCTGCTGACTCTGCAGTGCTTGGCTCTGAGGCAGCAGCTGGTGCTGATGTGGCCCCTGTCCTGGGCTCTCTGAAGAGGCATGACTGGCACCACAGTTTGTGCAGACTTTCAGGAAGCCCTTTGCTTCCCTGTCATCCCCACTTCTCAGGAAATAGGGTGTTCTTTTAGCAGGGGGCTAAAGCCCTCCTGCTGTGTGATTGCTGTGCAACCTCTTCTGAGTAGGTAACGGGCCAGAAGGGGTGTTCCTGGTGCCCTGTGTTCCTCTTAGCTGATGTTTGCTTTTCTAACTGCCACGATTGCTTGTACCATATTTTTGCATTTACGAGTAGCTCATCCTTTGTATGGACCAGCAGAGAATCACAAGCCAGATGATCCAAACCATCTTGCCTTGTGAAAAGAGCAGTTCCTCTCCTGCTGCCGGTGCGCAGCATTGTTAGCTGGGGTGAAGGCAGAGGGCTGTGAGGAGGCTGTCAGGAGAGCTATCAGGTTTGAATCCCCTGAGTAGCACTTCGGAGTCAACCCTTTTGCAGGAAGCATCGAGCTGTGACTGTTAACGTCTGCAACGCTGTGGGCAGGTGGGATGACAGCTTGGGTGAGTCTGTCTTGCTGGCTGCAATCCAGTTGGCACAGGTAAACAAGCAGTGACATAGCAGAGCGACTTAAGCACTGTCTTAACACTATTAAATGCATTGCTGAGGTCTCTGGAGGGCTTGTACAACCTGAGGTAATGTTTGTGTCACTGTATCTTCACCACAGGTTGCTATCAGTGCTCGCTCAATTACTGTTCTCACACAGAGGTCTGTGCTGTGCCTCAGTCCCATGTCTGACATCAGTGCAGACCTCTCTCCAGACAGATGCTTCTGAGGACCTGCAGGCCATGCAGGCAGCAGCTGTTGCTGTCTGCAGTTCATGCTCCTATGCTGGCATTAGTCATAGAATCATAGAATCAATCAGGTTAGAGAACATGCTTAGGATCATCGAGTCCAACCATCAACCCTACTCTACCAAGTTCACCCCTACACCAGATCCCCCAGCACCACATCAAACACCTCCAGGAGTAGGGACTCAACCCCTTCCCTGGGCAGCCTGTTCCAGTGTCTGACTGCTTTCAGTGAAAGAAGGGTTTCCTAATGTTCAGTCTAATCCTCCCCGTGCAGTTTGAGCCCTTCCCTCTTGTTCTGTGGCTAATGACCTGTGAGAAGCGACCAGCACCCACCTCTCTACAGTGTCCCTTCAAGTTGTAGAGACCAAGAGGTCGTGATTTGCTGGTGTTAGCCAACACACAGGGGAGGGGAGGTAGAGCTCTCGTTAGCGGGATTTGCTTTGCAGCGCAGCACTGCAGCTCACGAGTCTGGAGGTGTAACTGAGCCACATTCTTTCCTTCTCTGTCACATGGGCAATTCTGCTTACACTCTCTGCCCTCCCAAAGTCCTCTCCTCCCGTGTTGCAGGCCTTGGATCACTCTGCTTCCTCCTTCAGGCACTGAGGTCTGAGGTTGCAAGGCACTGTGTGCACAGGGGAGCGTGCAGCACAGTGGAGAGCCGTCCTGGGCTGCAGGAGGTGCGCAGGGATAAGGGGGGACCCTTCTGATGTTCTCTTTCTCTCTCTCCTCACAGATGCCAGCAAAGACTATCCACAGCAACAGGCAGGGGTGATCTGGAGAGTGACAGGTGGCCTGTTCAGTATCACGCGGGGAGCTGTGGGAGCCACGCTGGGAGGAGTTGCCTGGGTGGGCAGCAAGAGCCTGGAGCTCACCAAAACAGCTGTTACCAGTGTCCCTGCTGCTGGCGTTGGACTGGTGAAGGGCAGTGTCTCAGCCGTGACCGGCAGCGTCGGAGCTGTGGGCAGTGCAGTCGCCAGCAAAGTCCCTTTCACTGCAAAGAAGAAGGACAAGGCTGACTAATCCCCAGAACGGCTCCTTCCCAAAAGGTCAACCCGTCCATACTCTTCCCCTGCACAGCACTTCGAGTTGGAACCGGCCTCTTCAGGGACACTCAAGTAGCAGAGCAGATCAGGATGTAACCTGCTCAGCACTGCCTGCCTGATTCAGAGCTCCCAGAGCCACTGTTAATGCCTTTCACCCAACCATCTACTGGGTACCATCTTTTCTTCCAGGGCTTTAAAGGCATCACTGTCTCTATCTTGTACTCTCCTTCCTTCTTGCTCTTGCAAGCACAGAGGGATGGGAGGGGGTGTCAGGCTCCATCTGCCTGGAGGTGGGGAGAGTAACAGGGAAGGGGGAGGAACTATGCCTGGCTCAGAGTGTGGGTGGTGTAGTCAAATCCAACCTCAGCTGGGAGGACAGCCTCTGAAACACTCCTTCCCTTGGCTCTGGGAGGCCTGTCTGGTGAGTCTGCCGGACAACCCTACAGGAAAGTCCCGTTGATACAGAGGAGACACTATGTAGAGTGGGAAGCCTCCCTCTTGCCCTCAACCTCTTATCTCTTTGCAGGACCCATCCCACAAGCTCACAGTCATTTACTCCCTGGCTGAATCGCACCCTTCAGAGAAGGAAGCCTCAAGCTCAGGGACAATACTGAACGGTGTGATATGTCCCAGGCTGTCAACTGCCACACAGATTTTCCTAGAGAGATGCAGGAGCATGAAAGCTGCTTAATATTCCCATTTGGGGAAGGAGCTGACAGTGGCATCTGCCAGGCCTCTATGGTACTGTGTCACAGTTAGTGATGCTCCACAGAACAGCAAACCAGGCCTCTGAGTTTGACCCTTCATGTCTTTGCAGTATCCACATGTGCAACAGAGGTGTTTTGACTCTTGGACACACTCTTGCTCCACAGACACCACAAGTAACCATAAGCAGGTCTGCTTCCTGCAGCAGCGAGGGAGGGGATGCCCAGACTGTTGCCCTACTCATGTCTCAGCACCCCAGGAGTGGTGACCTGGGTGTGAGTGGGCAGCCCTGGAGAGCACTGCCTTGTGAGGGGCTGAGCATCGTCCAATGGCAGTGAGCTAGCACAGGGCACCAGCAGTTCCTCCTCCACCCCTGGCGCTGCAGCCTGGCTCCTCTAAATGACTGTGTTGTGCTGAATAGCCCACATGCATTCACAGTGCTGCAGAAACTCAGACACCTGCATCCTTTGGGGAGTCACAGTCATCCTCAGCCTGGTCCAAGATGCCCAAGGATCCATGTGGGACTGGGTGTGCACACACATGTGCACACACTCTCACCCCAAGGCCCCCTGTAATTATCAGGATGAGGAAGGCCACAGGCTTTCACCATTAACTCTGCTGCTTCTGACTTGGGCCGGTGATTAGCCTGGGCTGTGGGCTGGGAGATGCATGGGCAAGTGAAGCAGTGCCTGGGCTGTCGTTCGTAAGTACCTGCCTGGGGGAGCGTCTCTCTCCCAGTGCACAGGCACATCTCCAGCCAGGTAAACCACACTGGGCCACTGCTGCTGAGGAGTTTGAGAGTCAACAGCAGCACTTCCAGCACAGAGTTCTTGTAGAGAGTCCCAGTCAAGATAAAAATCATGAGTTGGAGGATGTTTTCCCCTCTGTTGCCCACGAGCAGAGTTTATTGAAACCAAAGGAATGTGAAAAAACCCCTCCTCCCATCTAGGCGGTCTCTTCCTCTTCAGTCCTATCTTCTGGAAGTTGAAGCCAATTACCTTGATCTTAATTTCCCATCAGAGGCTGCTGTGCTTCCTGGCTGCTCCTTCGTGCTTAGGAGGAAGACAGGGAATATTGAAGTACAACCCCCACCACCATTTTTGCTGAATGCTGTAGAGTTTGAGAACTTTGCGACCTCCACCCTTCGGGCTGGCAGAAGCCGCCGTGCCCCTGTGCCAGTCACACTGCTGTCACTGGCCATCTGTACCCTCCGCTGGGTACTCCCTGGCGGGGGACTCTCAGGGGCAGGAAGCTGCTGATGGCCACAGCGTGTTACTCTTGATAGCACGAGAGTGGTTTAACATGCGTCTTTATTTCTGAAGAGGAAACAGGATCTGGTACGTGCGTGCGTTTCCTCACTTTGTCTTTTCTGTTGTGGTGAAGGCTTAGCTGACGCAGATGTGTGGGGTTTGTCTCTGAAGGCAGCGGCTCCACGGAAAGATCAGCTCTCGCTGTGTTCCTGTGCTCGCTGGGATGCTCGTGGCAGCTGGCAAGGCCGGAAGAAGTTCTGTCTGTTCTTCCTTTGTCTCAAATGCCCTGCAAAGCAGGAGGGCAGTCTGCACTGCACGGCTCTGTGCTCACTGCTCTCCCTGAGCACCTCTCATTTCTTATTCCACATCAGACTGCTCCTAAAGCCAGCTTTGACACCAAAGCTACCAGCTACTTGTGTGGAACTCGCTGTGCTGTCAGCAGCCCTCTCAGAAACCAGCTTGCTGACTGGGATGAAAGACAATCTTCTTCCCTTGGACAGCACAGTGTCTGAGGGGCTTTACCTCACCAGTCCCCTCTGGTCAGGCTGTGGGAAGCTGGTCATGCTGTGGGTAACAAGTATCCCACACAGGCCCTTGCTGAGGGAGGCTCTCCAGCCATGGAGTGCAGGCTGTGTGTGTGCAGGGCAGGCATTAGCAATGAGGTAACGATGTGTTAAGAGATGCCATAGGGGTAAAGAGGGTTTCCTGTCTTTTTGCTTCTACTCTTGTATGTGTCCCTTGTGGGGTGGCCTGGAGAAGGAGTGTGAAGGGAACGCTCTGTTCTTACAGCCCAGCCAGCAGAGGACTCGGGGATCATAAATAGCAAAGAGATCGAACTAGGAAGCAGGGCCCCACACCACTTAATGGGATTCAGGACTATATAACAGCTGTGGCTGCAGAACAGTAGCACCTGGGTCAGATGAGGACGCTGATGGATGCCTCATCTTTCCAACTTCCTCTCTGCAGACTCCAGCCAGCAGAGTGTCCTGGGCCACTGGCACAGCCCTTCTCCCAAAGCCCCTTCGTAGTGTGAAGGGCAGGAAGGGCGTTGTGCATGAACCCTGTTGCTACAAGATAGAGGGGCTTAGTACAAACTAGGGGAGCAGAACTGAGGTGGAGAGGACTGGAAGGAGTCATTACAAGGAAGATCGCCAGTCTTCAGGTGACAGAAGATTGAGACCAGTACCAGAAGGCCATGAGGAGAGCAAGAAAGGGAAGACTGAGGAGAGAATTTGTTTCTTAGGATGAGCTCTGAATCAGTAGGTAAACACAATAAAGTTTATCCAAAGGAAGAACAGAGAAAGAGAAGTGGGTGATGGTAGTGTGTGGTGGTGGGTCCACACCTGCTTCCCTAGTAGTGGGGGATGCTGGGGTCCCGTGTGCCAAACAGATGGTACAAGCACACACACCCCCTCAGATCCTCAAGGCATTTGTCCTGATTTCCCTGTGGTGGGGCTGGGTCTCCCCCATGGTGGAATCGGGATGTGGTCCTACACACAGGCCACAGCTGAATATTCCCCATACCCAAGGAACACACCCTAGCTGAGCCTGCAGACACACTCTATCCTCTCTTTATCCTGTGCATATCTCATCCTTCACTTAGTTTTTTCATCCCTGCCGTGGCTGTCATGCCCCTGGGTAGATCTCCCAAGCTTTTGCACTGTGGATGTTTTAACACTCACATTGACTGGGAGGGCAGAGAGGGCAACTCTGCCCCTGCAGCTTCCTTGGTTGGGAGATAAGTGCATGTCTTCCACCCCATTCTGTCCCCTTTTGTTTTGTGTGTGGAAAATCTTATGCTACTTCTTTTCCCCTGGGTTCCCTTCTGGCTCTTGTCCCCGTGGGTGGGTCGTTTCTGTGTCTCCACTGCAAAGTCACCCTTGTAGAAACAGCAGTGTGAGTGGGAACATGGAGATGGCTAGAGAGAGCTGCAGAGCTACTGCTACCTGGCATCGCTTCTCTCGCAGCTGAGGAGCCCTTTGGCAACGCCAAACTCGTCACTGTGGGCACACAGGCCCATGTGTGGTGCTGGGCTCCAGAAAACACTTCAGTTCTTTATCACTTCCATGTCTGTAACTGGTTTCCTACTGAATTCATTTGCTCGGTTTGTTTTGCAGCGTGTTTCTGAAGATACTCTTTGTCTCTGTATTTTAATTACAGCAAAATTTGAAGATAAAACCCTGGGTTATGCTGATTTTTTCTGTTTCCAGTGGGGGGAAATGAGGAGAGCAGAAACAGCTGAAGGAACATGTTAGGGATTCCTTGGGAAATCAGATCTCTCCCCTAAGGGTTATACATGAGGCACCAAGCAGAGCTTAAACTGCTTAACTAGGACATGCCTTCAACCACGATTCAGAGGCCGTTTTGCTGCAGGCACGTTTCCTGACTGGAATGGTAAGAACAGTTTGGATAACACTTCTCCACACTGAATTTGTGTCTGTTTAAAGACCAAGGCACAAGATTTTCAGCCCAGAGACAGCTGGCCTAGCCCCAGAAGTGGGCTCTTAGCAGAAAGAGGGGAAATTCTGCTTCTCCTTTATGCAGTGTGCATTCCAACTTTTCCCAGCTGAGGAAGCAAGGAAAAGCCTCGTATGCGTGTCCCCTGCAACAGCCTGCCCTCTCTGCAGAACCTTGTAGGGCAACCAGATTTACTGCACTTGCTCACTGGCAGGCAGTTGTGGGTGCCTGGGTAGGGGCACAGCCAGACACATCACCCACTCTGCGGGTGTTCGTCCAGGGCAGAGCCACTCAGTGCTCCTGTGAGCTCTTAGGCAGGGAGGATCCAAGCTGCGCTGGATCGCGCCCCAGACAGGGTGCTCCTTTTTACTGGGTAGAGGCCAGAAGCCAACAGCTCAGCATTTGTTAAGTGCTGACAAAAGGATTAATTTAGTAACTAATAATGGGGCAATCAAGCCATTTATTTGGCTGATATTTTGCTGCCAGATGCTCAGTCGAAGCAGCATGCGGCACGCGGGTGAGGTTGGCTGCCGCCACCTCTGCTGCAAGCTCCACTCCCCTTGTCCCCACCTGCAGACACAGCTGGGGCCGTGTGGCTTGGGGGCCAGTTTGGCCATGGAGAAGGTACCTGAGGTGGAGGTCTCTTCCCAAAGGCTGCTCACATGTCTGCTGTGTGGAGGCAGATTTGGGATATCACAGCACGTACGCACTGTTGCCCTCTTGCTTCTCATGGGGCTGGAGCTGCCTTGCAGACAGCACAAATCCATTACAGCTGTTCCAGCTGCGCACTGCAAGAAGAGCTGATCATCTGTCACCCCTGCTCACCTCTTCTGCAGCCCAGCTGGAGCAGGTTTGTCATAAAAAGCCCAGCTGAATAATGGCACTAACTAACTGCCTCTGCTTTAATAGGGAAAAAGGCTGCTGAAAAATCACCTGTAGTTAGTTTTCCCTTCCCTCAGCCAGGCTGTGGGTCCCAGCTCACGGTGTGCAACTGCAGCACCCAGCCTTACTCACTTCCAATAAAAGCTCAGGCTGGAAGCTGCTAGGCAGCAGATCCTGGAACAGACCTCAAACACCCCTGTGCCAGGAGTGAGCCCAGCATTGGGAGCATGCAGCTGTGGTTGGATGTAGCCAGCAACGTTCACATCTCTCCGTGGGTCCCTGCACTACCTGGCTCCAGATGCAAGAGAGATGGGAAAATGCTGGGACATTGCTGTCCTCTGTACCCTGGGGATTAGCCCCAGTGACTTCTGATGTGCAGCCACTCAGTCTGCAGGACATGCCTTTTGAGCTGGGCTGTCGAGTCTTCTCTGTTCCAGCTGGATCACAGGAGCTGATTGTCTGTACCCTCACGCAGAGACCAACCAGATCAGCAACACCTTCTGCCAGGCTCTCAGTGCCTTGCTGCAGTGCACTATTGCTCCTGCCCCACATGCCTGGCTTCCTCTTCCAGCTGCTTTGCTTGGCCCTGCTGCGCCATGGGATAGGCTCACCTGCTGCCTGAAAGGTGCCTCCACACACAGTGAGCACCTCATTAAGAAAAAGTCTCACACTGCCAGGTCCGTTGTCTCGTTTGCTTCTTCTTTTCGTTCTGGCATCTATGGCCTGAATTCAACTTTTTTAATCTGGTCCTCCAAGGCCAACTCAGGCATCAAGAGCATCAACAAGGGGCAGCCTGATGGGGTCAGATTCACTGCTGATGCTGCGAGCGCTCCACAGTTGGGCACTGCAGCAGTTGCTGTGCCTCCACGCAGGCCAACAAACCCTCAGGTCTGTAAATAACCACAGATTCTCCTTTTTTTTCCTCAACTACCTGCATTTGGCACACTGCAGATTCACAGATGCGCATGCCCACAGAGGTGAGAGCAGCTCCCTGCTGCCCAAGCGGGCTCTACTGCCTGCTTGCCCCACGCGCTGCAAGACACATAGGAGCCAGGCAGACTAGGAGATGCTGCTCTTTGCCCATTGGAGCATCCACCCCAGTTCAGTCACTGAGGTCCTTCAGCTGAAGTTCACCCCCAGATCAGTTTTATTGCACTTTTATTTACAGAAAACACAGAACTAAAGCAGTAAATGCGTTGGGCTTTTACCAAACTGCTCAATCACTTCCCCGCTCCCACCCTCCCACCTCCTTTTTTTTTTTTTCATTTGTGGGGTTTTTGGCACAAAGAAATCATCACAGGGGTTACCAGACAACCATCCAACTGCCCAACTGCCCAGCCCAATGGCAGGACCTCAACAGACAGACACATCACACAGAGCTCAAAACAAGGACGTTGTTCCACGTGAAGCTTCTGGTCTAACCTGCTAGGGGAGTTATCCTAGAGGGGACGACACTACTTATAAATTAGATTTGTAATTTACCTCTCACGTTGTAAAAGTAAACAGTGCAAAAGTACAGTACCCCAGGTACCCTTCAGTTTGAAAAGCTTGAAGGTTGCTTTATACATTTAGTGTGTTTTGTAAACATTGTCACCCATCCACAGTTCTAGCTCTTGCCTGGAGACACCAGACTCCTCTTTCATCCGAAACATTGAGGGGCAGCAATCACGTCCCCTACGTTCAGCTGTTGAGATTCCCACTCAAGGTTTAGTGCAAATTTTGGAGAGAAAAAGACAAGAAAGAGGAGGGAAAACAGAACAAAATAAAATAAGGCAACAGTCCATATCCAAACCAGCCCCCGCACAGGGCAGCCTTAGGAGAAGGGCAGGAAATCTCTCTCCTCCACTAGACTGATGGAGAGGTTCTTCAGCTCCTCCTCAGAAGCAGCGCTTTTGTAGCCAAGCTGTGCCAGCACCTGCTGGCAGGCGTGCTGGGTGAATGCCACGATCTCGTAGGACAGCCGGAACCGCCACTTCTCCGCTGTCGCCGCCGAGTTGCGCACTGTCCCATACTTGTGTTTGGAGGAGGACCTGTCTCCTCGGGTGTTGTTCTGTATCCAGCGCTCAACATTGCTGTCCATGGGGATGCCCAGGAAATCATAGATCTCCTCGGTCTTTTTCATGGGGTTCCTGGCCAGGTCTTCATACCGCACCAGCATGTACTTGCCCTTGAGCCAAGGTGGCCGGTTGAGGCCAGTGGACACGGAGTTCCAGAAGTCCTCGCACACTGTGGTGAGCTGAGTCACATCGAGGTTGTATGGCTTCCTGCCAGTGCCATCCCAGATCCTCCAGAGCCGGTAGGTGTCTCGGAAGGTCTCACTTCGGGATGCCAGGATCCCCCGGGGGTCTCTTACCAGCTGGATTACCTTCAAGTTCAGGCGCGGGTCTTCTACCAGGGCCCGGAGGTCACTAACCTCTGGCACCCGCACAGTTTTGATGGCCACGTGCCCATGCTCTCTGCAGGACTCGGTGGCCAATGTCAGGTTCAAGGTACCACACTTCTTCACACAGTCACCCTCCTCCAGGTGGAGATCAATGGCTCCCAGGGCCTCACAGACTGGTGGTGAGCACAGGGCCTTGCTGGCTCCCCTGCGGAACAGACGGTCAGTGGTGTGGTTGACAGGCTGGGGCTTGATGTAGTTCTCCAAGAAGTAGAGGTCACAGTCATACAGGCTCCTCAACAGATCTCTGCTGGCCCCCAGCATCACACGCCTGTCCGTCGTACTCTTGCTTTGGGTCAGCTTTGGGATCAGGGTGTACTGGACATGGTAGAGGGGCTCAAATAAATAGAAGACATCAAAATGCTGGTTAAACAGCTGCCCAACAAATGAGGAGCCACTGCGGGTTGTGGCTAGGATGAGGACATGCGTCTTCCTGGAAAGGTTATATGGGAAAGTGGGACTCTCATCACACAGCCTGTCAGCCACATCAGCATCCTGGCTCAGGCTGCAGTTCACGGGGCTGGCGATGGGGCAGCTGTGAAAGGACTTGGAGGTGAACGTCCGGATTGCTGTGTACTGGATCGCAATGGATGCCAAGGCTAGTAGGAGGACAGCCTTCCAGGAACATTGCATGGCTGGTCACCTTCATGGAGCTTCTTCACAGGTCGTCTCAGTGTCTGCAACCCAACAGAGAAGTCACGGGTTGAGCAAGGACTACCAAGAAGGACCAAGTGTCCTACTACTGGGGGTACTAACAAATGTCCTCCCAGTGCACACATGTCAGCCCTAACCATGTGGACCAGTCACTACTGCAGAGTCCCACTTCAAAGGAAAGACTGGGCAGAGGCCAGCAAGTCTGGTGAGACACTTCCACTTAGGACTTCAGCCCCAGGGACTGCTTCCTTCCAGGTTGAGTATGTACACAAAGCCTGTGCCCCATGGCTCAACCCATGCCCCGTGTCCCAGGCATGGGGATGTTAGAGCCTGGTGGATGCACCGTCTATGTGCCTCTACCCAGCCACTGCAAACCTTCCTCCTCAGCTGCTTTCAATCACTTGTCAACCCATAGCACAGTGCCTTCAACAACAGCCAGCACACTCAACAACAGCCAGTGCAGAAGCTATAGCAGCAGAAGGGCAGGGGACAGTGTCAAGTCAAGTCCCCAAGAGGTTTCTCTCTGTTCTTTCTGTCAGAACAAGGCCTGGCCCATCCAGGCAAACAATATCCAGTTTGTGAGAGGAGCCATGGCTCTCCTGGAGCAGCAAACCTCTTTACTTAAAGGTCCACCTGCCAGACCAGCCCAGTCAGGCAGCCTCTGGGGACAAACAGCTGGAGCTGTTTCCAACTGGGAGCCTGATGCAATCCCAGCACATGGTGATGGCCAGACCCTGCTTAACTCTGGGATTCAGGCCCATCTCCTATTCTGAGCACCTGTGGTGAGGGCAGGGGAAGCTGAGCAGAATGCTGGTGCGCTCAGGGATGCATGGTGTGCTCATGGATGGCTAGCTGAGGAGCACCCCTACCATGCCTGGACACCTGCAGCACTGCTGGAAGGTCCCATGCATCCACGTTTCTTTGTCCATCTTCCTTCAGGTCCCCTTGCCCCAGTGTGGACATTCACCTGCTCTGCTGACCTCTGCTGCCATCTGCCCACCCTCCTCAGGCAAACCAGGCAGACAGACTCTGCCGAGCAGTGCCCCTTCCTTCTCACAGCAGCACTGCCACTGCTGCTTCCTCTTCCTCACCCCTCTGGCATCTTCTGTGTGTCTGCAGGAAGAGCACCACGCTCAGCCCAAGCTGCTGATGAGCTCCTGGCCACTTGCTTGGCCCTAGCACACTGTCTACCGTGGATGGAACTGTCAGAGCCACCAACAGTGGCTTGGCCAAGGTCTCCAAGGGAGGCTGAGGACCCGGAAGTGGATTTCAGCACACAAAGCCCATGCAATCCCAGAGGATGTTAAATCCCTGACAGTCCTGGGACAGTGCAATGCTCCTGGTGTAACCTCTGGCAGAGCCCATGGCAGCTGCCACAGTATATTCTTATCTCCTCAGGGGGGTCACACTCTACACATTCTTGTGACCCAGCCAGTGACACTAGGTTGCTCAGACGTGCAGGTGAGTCAAAAACCTTCTTCTTTTTCTGATTATTATTGTTATTATTTACCAGTTGCCCCAGATGCTCAGTGCAGGTAGGAGGCTACAAGAACTACCAGCTCTAGGAGACCTCACGTTGATAAACAGAGGTTTAGAGCAGGACCTCAGCACAAGGGCTCCAGCACAGCTGCTGCAGGTGACACACCACCAGTCATCACTGCATCTGCACACTAAGAGCTATGCTTTAGACCAAAAACAATGCTCTGAATAAGAGTTGCTTTCTTCTGGGCTGTTGCCAGCCAGGGTCACGGCAAGTGGTCAGCCTACTGCTGTTCCTGGTTTGGGATTACTGCAGAGGGGAGACCTGGCCCCAGTGTCCATATAGAATATTCTACCCCTTGGACATTCAGGTCTGCTCAGTCAGGGCAGGACAGAAGGGTACCTACTGGTTTCTCCTGGCCCAGGTAGGTTCTCTCTGCTGCCTAGGTGGAAGCTGCAATGGGAACACTTTCCTGCTCTCTAGTGATGGCCAGTCACACTGCATCTTTCACACACAACCTCAACTTCTACTCCTTGCTGAATAGATGCTGGAGTAGATGCAGCTCAGATTGTCCTGTGATGTGGCAGAAACCCACTGCTGGCTCCTGGGCAGCCAGGGCTCAGGTGTCTCCTTGGTCCCAATTCCTGCCAGATTGCTGGCTACTAGTATTTCCGCTTCTCCCCCTACCCAGATCCACACCCCTCTGTGGAGGCTAAAGAAAGGGGCATTGATTCACCTCCAGATCTGGCACCGTCACCAGTGCCAGGGACACCTGTGCTCTTTGAGTGCCTTCCCCTAAGCTCTTCTGGTGTTGGTCCAGCTACCAGCACCCTCTACCCCAACACCAATTCCCACCAGCAAGACCGTTTCCATGGAAACGGCAGAGTGACTCAGGACTTTGGGACCAGCTGGAAAACAGAACTGTAAGCAGCAAACGCCAGAGAGGTGTTTGGGTATCAGTGCCAGGAAGATGGGTGGATGAGTGGATGGAGAGGCAGGGTGGGCTGGCTGCCTGCCTGTGTGCCTGGGCACACTCCTGCCAGCACAGAGAGACATGTGGGCACATCCAGTGTGAGGCAAAGTCCACACTGGGAGCTGTGAGGCAAAAACCCCTCTCCTGATACGAGTGCAATTGCAGCACTTGGAAGACATCACTGCAGCATGCTTTTCGGAGGACACATCCCCACACACACCTCATAGCACATAACTCCTCATCCCCATCAGAGGAAGACCCGTGGGTGCACAGTCACCCAGAGAGTTCACAGCTCCAACTTCAGTGACGGCTCAGTGCCCCACCCTTGTACCCTGTCGTGCAAGCAACACCAGGGCAGAGCAGCTAGTTAGGGGACTGATCAGGGAGGGGGAGCTGCAGCCAGAGCCCGGCAGTGCTTCCCTGCCCAGGCAGCACAGCTCCTCTGGCTCTGCTCCCTGCCTACCTTGCCACCAGGGCACAGAAATCAAGTCACAGGGTTGCAAAACAACTCTCAGGAAGGGACCCATTGGCACCGGCCCTGATGCTTCCTGGCATCCTCCCACTGAGCAAAGAGTTTATCTTGTAACACAACACGCTGAGGCCACGGAGGTGGAGAAGGCAGGCTCCACAGAGGTTTAAGAATGAGCATCCCACTCAGTCACAGTGGCTTAGTCATGCTGGTGGCTCTGTGAATTCAGACAGGCACTGAGCACAGTTACAGCCCATCTGCCTGGGCTGCCCTGCGCTCCCCTGGGGAAAGGTGAACTGTTGAGAACAGCAGTCCCTGGTTTTCCCTCACCACAGTCACTACTTGATTTTAGGTACCTCAACAGACATGTGAACAGGGCTGGTCTCTGACCCCAAGCCTTCTGCCACAGCAAGGCCCACCAACATGAGATCCTGACAGGGTTAGCCTTCTGCCTCACCTCCTCTTTGGCGATACAGCACTTCCCTGTAGTCACAGCTTTGAAGGCCTGCTGGGGATTCACATCTGCCACGTTCTTGGGTGACCAACTACTTCACAAGCAGAGAGGAAGTGCCTTCTGCCCCCAGATTCCCTCTGCTCTCCCGTGGGTCACCTCTCAGGGACAGTTTTTCTAACAATGAGGACCCTAGTCCACAAAGCCAGTGCAAGGGACCCTAGTGCACAAAGCCAGTCCTGGCATTACCCCCCTGCTCCCCAATCTCTGCCCATCCCATCTGCATTTCAGAGGGACTGAGAGAGCCTTTGCAAGATGAAGACTACTGGCACTTTGGTCAGCACTTGACTAGTCCAGATTTTCCAATAAGGGGTTTGGGTTTTCCCTGCTGGCACTCAGCATTCAAGTTTTGAGGTATTAATTAATCACCATCGACAACTGCAGCCAGTCGCCGAGTTTTCTTATCGTAACGTCCTCTCGTGCCTGTTTATCTCTAACCTGCCTCCTCCCGATACCAACGCCCGGGCAGACCCAGTGTTTGCGAGCGATCTGCTCTCCCTGGAGTCATCCTACAACCTGGCTGTGCCCACTGGGCGCTCGGAGGCTCTTCTGGGTGCTCGTATCCCACTCCAGAACATCCTCCGTGCAGCGAACCCCGGCCGCGCCAGCAGCCCCAGCGGTGCAGCCTGCCCGCAGGACCGCCCTGCGCTCTGACCTCGCCCCGCTCCGCAGGGCCTCCCGGCCAGTCCGCTGCTCCCGGCGGGGCTACTGGACCGCTGCAAGGGCTTACAGCGAAGGCTGGCGCGGCTCCCGCGGCCAGGCGGGACATCTGGCCTCCCCAGTGCCACCGGGGACTTACTGGTTGCAGGCTGCAGCTCCTCACCCAACAACAGCCGAAGTTTCGCTGCAGCTCCTTCCTCCGCGGAGCCGGCGGGGGGGAGGCGTGGGAGAGGCCCGGGGGGAGAAG
>VZRI01009635.1:81506-93087 GCA_013397515.1 Upupa epops
TCGCCGCAGCCCGGCCGCGGGGCTCCGCGGGGCAGGAAACGCTCCGATATTCTGTTTAGTCCCCCAGAGCGGTCCGGCTGAAGAGGGCAGGACTCTTCCTGTTGCGGGAATGCCCCCGTGCTGCTCCCCGCACCCAGAGACGTGTCGTCACCCCCCCACCCCCTCTCCGGGATGTTGTCAGGGACAGGGGCGTCCCTGGGGACCGAGTCAGGCCACCCCACCCCACGAACAGGGGTTGGTGCCGGGCAGGGGGGCTCCTGCTGCTCTCCTCGCCTCCCTGTTGGGGCCAGCAGCCTGCTCCGGGCCCCGCGAGTCCGGTCGCGATGGCAGTGAGGGCTATCGGCCCATTGTCCGGTGGCCTTTGCTCATGTTCTAGGATGCTGCCCGGTATCACTCGGCAGAGCTCGAACATCCCCCGCGGCGCCGGAATTCTGACAGATGAGGTGGGCTGGGTCAGAAAGTCGGGCTGGTGAGGCACCTGCAGTCCGATGGCCACATTCCCCGTAGTTTCTGGTGCTGCTGCTCGACCCCTCAGAACAGGTCGGACCTCTGAAGGTTGTTTATGTTGTCCTGTGCTGCCAACTAAGCTGCATTTTTGGTAGTTTACCTGCGCCTCTGCTGAAATGGCAGCTGCTCGCAGAAGCCAGCATAGGATTCTGTAGCTGCTACAATGGAAATGCAGCTTTCACAGCCCCCTGTTTGTTCGTGCACGTTCAGTGCTGCCTGAGCATCACACGGAATCGCAGCAGCTTTCTTCTTACACTTATGTGAGCAACACCCAGCTCCTGACAACCCCCTGAGCTCTGCAAGGGGCTCTCTTCAGCTCAGGAGTTTCCAAGTCTTTGACTCTAGGATTCACAACTGTGGGGTCACAGAAGCAACACATCCATCAGCAGCTCAGAACTCTAGGACTCACAACTGTGGGGTCACGGGACCAACACATCCATCAGCAGCACAGAACAACTTCGCTCAGCAGTGAGCAGGCTGCTGAGCAAAGCCTGGAGCAGTGGAGCCTGGCTCCTTGCGTTGCAATTGTGTCAAGAGTGAAGTAAATCCCTGGGAACACTGGTCTGGCCACCAAACTGAAGTGCCTGCTAGCCTTTGACAGCAAACTGAGGGCCATGAGGTTGCCTTTGAATCTCGGGCAGTACAATAGCAGAGCCATCACTACAGATGTGAAGCATTTTGGACTTGCATTTGCTGTTCTAGGAGTGCACTGATCGTGTGTGCCCAAAAATACTGGTGTTTCTCAAGTCTTTTACAATATCCTGACAATCCTAGCCCCCTTAATCTAAATTTAGCAAACTTTGTAGGGATTTTATATTTATAAACAATTGGTGCTTAAATATTATTTCCCTCTCCATAGCAACAGTTCCCCATCGTAGCATTTGTTATACAGTGCTGCTGCATTGGAGTATCCCTGTTTCGGGTGAGGAAAGCCCTGAAGCTACTCTCATCCCTGTTTTCCTACACCTTGATGAAGGACAAGGACCAAGGCTCCTGCCTGCCGGGACTCTCCTCCTAGAGGTGAAGAAGAGCTGTACTGTTGGATGCCACTAGGAATGTACTACTGGACCTGGAGCTTCCATCCCTGGAGTTTCTCAGGAGATGCCCCTGCTCAGGGCATCCTCTTCCATGGACACAAGCAGCTGTGTCATGGCACTGGACCCTGACCTGGTTTGTGACCCACTTGGCCAAACCCCTTGAAATCCTGACATTGCAGCCCTTTCAGCACTTTGGCCCCAGTGGGACTGACCCCAGGCCAGCGGGGTGCCCTCACCTAGCTCCTCCCCACAGTCTGCTAAAGGTGTGGAGCAAGTGTGAGCGAACAGCAAGATGCATCATGGGCACCCCATCTGCGAAAGCCCTGTGTGCCATGTGGTGGTGATGCTCAGGGTTACTCTCGTCCTGTTGTCCTGTCACTAGCTGCCTGGGAGAGGAGCCAGACCCCCACCTGACTACAACTTCCCTTCAGGTAGCTGTAGAGAGGTGTCCCCTGAGAAGACTCAGGGGAGTAATGAAGGCTGCTGTGTACAGAAATAAACACCATTAGCTACCTGTTTGTAAAGTCTCCAATTTTAAGGACCACATAGTCACAGTGACTGGCCAGCCTCGCTCCTGTGGGTGGCAGGCTATTGCTGGTACCAAATAATCCCTGCCTTAGCAACATCAGTAGGGCACCTGCATCTCAGGAGAGATGCCATCATCAGTGCTGTGGTGCATTGTTGCAGAGCTTGATGAACCTGAAAACCTGACCCTTGTTTCTAGTTTGGGCTTCCAGCACTGGACTTTAGGCTGGACTTGATGATCTTAGAGGTCTTTCCCTGCCTCTGTGATTCTGTGATTCTGTGACTGCATTATGCCTTTGCCTATTAGATTAAAGGGCTGTCTTATATCTGAACTATTTTTCCTGTGTAGGTATTAATAGATCATGATCAAGGCACCTCTTAACCTTCTCTCTGAGAAGTTAAATAGACTAAACGACTTTATCTCTCATGATGAAGTGGGGGTTTCGGAGTTTTTCATCATTCTTGCCAGTTTCTCCAGCCTGCCCGATGTCTCTTTAGAAACAGGGATCTCACAAGCACAAAGAGAAACCTGATCTGACTGTGGGAGCAGCTGTGCTCAGTACACCTACCCAGCTTTTGTGATCCCCACACCATTGCCACCAGCCTGGGTTGATGGCCCTCTTAACAGACAGTCTTACTCCCGAGAAACCTTAGAAAATCATCGAATTATCATGGCTGGAAAGGACCTCTGGGATGATCTAGTCCAGCCCTCATCTCAACGTCTTCCCAACCCCTAGACCATGGCCTCAAGTGCTCTAGCTACTCGTTTTTCAAATACCTCCAGGGATGGTGACTCCAACACCTCCCTCGGGAGTGGGTTCTACACAAAGATCAAACCTTATGAGTTCCTGGGGTCTGCACTACTCTTAGCACAGAAATCTGCAAACACAATGATCCCCCAGCCTCGCTGCTCAGCCCCCCACCATGGTCAACCTTCCCAGGGTTGTTTTCATCTCCCTTGAGATGAGGCCAACAGGAAAATCACCTGCTACAGGGGACCCAAAGTCAGTGTCAAAAGCTGTGTTGGACTTTCACTTATCACTGGAGCTTCAGTTTTTAATCTGGAAGTGTACACCAAAATTGCACTTGGAAGTATTTTTCCTGCATCAGAAATACTGTGGCCAACAGGAGAATCATCCCCCTGTACCGGGCACTGGTGAGGCCTCATCTCAAGTACTGGGGTCAGTTTTGGGCACTCCGATACAAGAAGGACATTGAGGGGCTCGAGCAAGTCCAGAGAAGGGCAACAAGGCTGGTGAAGGGCCTGGAGGACAGGTCTGGTGAGGAGCGGCTGAGGGAACTGGGGTTTGGTCTGGAGAACAAAAGCCTCACAGGGAGACCTTATTACTCTTTACGAGGTTGTAGAGAGGTGGGGGTCGGTCCCTTCTCCTAAGTCACCAGCAATAGGATGAGAGGAATTGGCCTTAAGTCATGCCAGGGGAGGGTTAGGTTGGACATTAGGAACAAATTCTTCCCTGACAGAGTGGCCAGGGGTTGGAACAGGCTGCCTAGGGAGGGGGGGTGGAGTCACTGTCCCTGGAGGGGTTCAAAAAATGAGTAGCTGTGGCCCTTAGACACAGGGTTTAGTGGGCAGGGTGTGGTTGGGTTGATGGTTGAACTGGATGATCTTGGAGGTCTCTTCCAACCTTAATGATTCTGACTCTGTGACTCTCAGAGCATTTTACATGCTCTGTAAATAACCTTGCATCCAAGTCAGCTTTTAAGTAGCCTTTAATCCTTTTCTCAGGAGCTAAAGTAACTTTAACACCAATTTTGCTATTTTCAGTAAAAATCATTCATATCTTGTGAGTTTACAGGGAGGTTGGGCAGGTACATCCTAACAGGCATATCCTAACAGGCTCTGTGTTTCACTGGAGTGAAAATTGGCTTTGTGAAAGTCTTACTTCAAACCAGAGACTAGAAGGCTGGTTGAAGATCCGACTGGCACCCTCCAGATGAGTGCTGTACTGCTGCCCCGCTGTCAGTCCAAGCCGGGTCCCCCAGCTCCCTCACACAGCTACAAAACCACTCAGGAAACTCTTGGGGCTGGTTGTTGTATCAGGTACGTGGGTTGCTTTGATCCCACACTGCTGACAGGGCTGTCAGAGCCAGCCACCATGCTGTGCCATGCCAGAGTGAGGTGCCCTGCTTCCACACGCTTCTGTGTCTTGAAAACTGGTTGACAACTGGTTGAACAGAAGCCAGCAGGGTGCCCAGGTGGCACAAAAGGCCAATGGCATCCTGGTTTGGATCAGCAACAGGGTGGCCAGCAGGACTAGGGCTATCTTCTCTTCCAGGACTGAGGAAGCTTCCCCTTGAGTACTGGGGGCAGTGCGGGCCCCTCACTTTGAGAAAGAGATTGAGGGGCTGGAGTGGGTCCAGAGGAGCAACAAGGCTGGGGAAGAGACTGGAGTGAAAGTCTGATGAGGAGAGGCTGAGGGAGCTGGGGGTGTTTAGCCTGGAGGAGAGGAGGATNTGGTCTGGCTGCTGTGGTGATGTTAGGTCCTGGGCTGGGCTGGATGAGCTCAGAGGGCTTTTCCAACTTTGATAATTCTGTGATTCTGTAAAACATCTGGGAGCAGCTGTAGAGGAGGGGAACACAGAATGCTAGTGTAAGCCAGCAAGGTCTTCTAGATGGGAAAGTGACTTCATTACACAAAATATCTACACAGGTCAGTGTTATCCACTACGTACAAACACAAAGATACATGTCCCCAAAGGAATGTCAGGTTCTCTGTGACTCAGAGGGCAGGAAATGCTGGTCACTGGGTCCTCCCTATGATTCCTACATTCCTTTTCACTGGGCTATGATGAACTAGGGCTTGTTTTGACTGATCTTGTCCGTCTGGAGATCTCTTTTGCAATGATGTTCCTGCTTGGTGAAGAGCAGTAGTAGTTAACATGGCACCTGTGCTGGGGTTCATCACACCTGAGCTTTGTGGTTTGACTAACTAGGAACACATTCTTGGTTATGAATACAGCCCTTCTTTCAGTCTTTTTTCTGCTGTCGTGCCCCCTGGTGCCTACACACAGGAGACTGCATTTGTCCAGAATTCATGCCAGGCTTAATGTTTACGTAAAAAGCATCTGCAAGGATGAAGACGTGGAATAGCTTACCATGCGCTAGGCCTGACTGCCAGATGTCCTGCTTACTGGGATGCTGAGCATAAGAGGAGTAGGTTCTGTTGGACCTTGAAGCAGGTCTGTCCCACTACTCTAGAGGTTTGAGTCAGGTCAACTTCCCATTTTGGAACTTGAAGGATACAGGGTTTAAAGGGGCGGGGGGTTGTGTGATGCTGGTTGTTCTTACTGTTAATTGCAATGCTTTGGGGTTTTTTTAAGTTGCTCTGGGGTTATTATGGCCATGGCCACTGAAAACTCCTCAGAATGGAGGGACCTTGAGAGGAACCAGAGTCCTCGGGGAAAATCACATTTGGATCCTGTTTGCAGTGCTTGAAACTAGAGAAAAATGTGGCCAGAGGCCTGTAGTTCTGTCCTGAGATATTTACACTTCTACCCTGACTTGGAGTTTCCCACATGGCAAGGGGAACAGCTGCCCAAGGTGTATGAGGGAGTAAGGTGCTGGCACAGGATTGGGCTGGCCACATGGCCAAGCAGCAGCAGGAAGCAAGGAGACCTGCTGTGCTCCCAGCCCTGACCTGCAGTCTGTGTCAGAGGTCTGGGCAGCAGCGCTCTGTGTCTCTGTCAGACAGCCAGACCTAGGGGTGACCAGGACCACCAGCAGGCACTGCACCCACTCTGTGTCACATCCTTTGATGTGGGTGTTATGCTTGTGCAGAGCCTTGAATTAGCTCTCATTAAATCCCTGAGGAAACAGTGGAGTCTCTTATTTCATCCTAAACTGCCTGAGGCTCACAAAGCCTCCAGGGGAGCCAGCACGCACCCAGGGATGCACATGAGTGGGTGCCATTCACATTGCAAGTCAAGAAAGCACCCTGAGCATGCCTGTTTCTCTGAGGGTAGATGAGTCCTTGTCTATCCCCAAGGACACCCTGTCTCATACAGCCACTGCTCAGAGAAACCCCACACAAAAAGCCCTGTTGGGTACCAGCCCTGTGCCCCCTCTCCAAATCACCATGGCATCCATGAGAATGGGCTGCTCCACCAGCAGGTCTGCACTCTTCTTGCTGCCCCAAGAGGGAAGAGGGTGAGCCCACTGGATCTATGCTGGCAAAAGGTGCTGCTTCATCTTGCCCTGAGCCCCATACACACTTGTTGCCCGCAGGGTTGGCAAAACCCTTCTAGCTCAAGGGCTGGGAAAGAAACGGTTGCTGATCATCTGTCAGTTTCTATTTTCCCCTTTCATAGAACCATAGAAGGCTTTGGATTGGAAGGGACTGTAAAAATCTTCTAGTCCCAAGCCTCTCACTAGACCAGACTCTCAAAGCCCTATTCAACCTGACTTTGAACACTTCCAGAAATTGATCATCCACGATTGCCCTGGGCAACCTGTTCCAGTGTCTCACCATACCCACAGTAAAGAATTTCTTCCCAGCATCTAATCTAAATCTTCCCTCTTTCAGTTTGAAACTAGTACTCCTCATCCTATCACTACACTGCCTGATAGAGACCCTTCACATCTTTTCTGTAGCCCCCTTCAGGTACTGGAAGGGTACTATAACATCCCCATGAAGCCTTCTGTTCTCCAGGCTGAACAACTCAAACTCCTTCAGCCTGTCTTCATAAGAGAGGTGTTCCAACCCCCTGATCCTCTTCATGGCCCTTCTCTGCACCCATTCAAGCAGGTCCATGTCTTTCCTGCACTGAGGACTCCAGAGCTGAACACAGGGCTGCAGGTGGAGTCTCAATAGAGGGAGAGAATCACCTCTCTCAACCTGCTGTCCACACTTCCCTTCATGGTGAGTCTGTCTCAAATAGATCACCCAGGGAGAAAGGGGGGTAGACAGTAGCTTCTTTAGAAGCCTTTTTGTCCCCCAATGAAAAGACTCTTATTTAACCTAAAATAGCTAGATGTAAGGCTTAAATTCCCAGTTTTCATTATGAAGGTCTATTTCCAGGACCTTTCCATACCTCTTGGATGCAGTGAACTGGGATAGGTGCGGAGTCTTTGCCTTAAGCATGACACCATCCTTTGATGAGAATGGTCCTTCCTTCCTCCTTCCCTCCCTCCCTTCCTCTGCCACCACTGCTCTCTCCTCAAACAGGCTGGGTCCCACTCAGCTTCATCCCAAAGAAGGGGAGAGAACAGGGAGAATCCAGCATCTATTTTGAGGAGCGTTCAGGCAGTAGTGGCTGTGCTGGCAGACCTGGTGGCTGTGCTGAGCAGAACTGCAGACATGAGAGTGAGGCTTGCAGCAGAAAGTCAGCTCTGGGTAGCATGAAGAGAGTGATGCCTGTCAGGATGGTCAGAAGAGAATAATGGCAGAGGCTGCTCCCATTTGAGAGCTCCAGAAGCTCAAGCTGGGTGTCTTGTCCTCCTGCAGCTCCTGGCTGTGGGCAGCATTACATACCAGAGCCTTCATGGGGGCCTGGGAGGTCAGGGCTACCAGCGATTAGGTAGGAGCAGGCCAGTCCATCCCACTAGTCAGGAGCAGGAGGCACCTATCCGCTCAATGCCACCTGTGTCTCTCCCTCCACCACCACTGACAATAAGCCCCTTCAGGAAGCTGTGGCCAGCTCAGCCATAGTGTTCCTGCCTGTAGGCACAGGCAGTGATAGAACAGGCTGTAAGCAGCAAGTTTGGGGCCCCATGAATGGGGGTCTCCTCCTGCAAACCCTGGGGCATCTCCCACCCCATCTATGCTGCTACAGTCTTGCAGTTCCCTCTGTTCCTGGGCATGAGGGTTGCTCAGTACCCATGGGCTTCCCCTGCAAACTGGGCAGGGGAAGAGGGTGGAGGGTTGGGGCTTTGACCAAGCTGCCAATAAGAAGTCCAGGATGGTCCCATAGAGATATGTGAGCCACATGAGAGCGGCAGATGGGCATTAGTTAGCCAAAGAGCCCACACACCATGGCTTGGGGCCAGGCATGTGTCTGGGTGGCATTAGGGGTGCTGCAGGCACCCTGCTTGGGCACCTGTGGCTAATGTTGCATTAAAACTCCAGCCTAGCTCTATGATACTGCTCTAGTAAGTGCCTTCCCGAGTCATCCAACTCCCTGCACCCTCCTGCTGCCTTCTGCTCCTCCTGCCTCTACTTAGGGCTTGGCCACACTCTTGGCTGCAGCTTTTCAGCCTGCAGCACTGCTGCTCTGAGAGCTTTGCTGGAGGGGGGTCAGGAGAACGGCTTTTGTCCCCATGAGATACCTCTTCTGCTGAGCCTGCATGTTGGTGCTTCTTTTCCTCCAGGCATAACACTGGAGCTGATTCCCAGGCTTCTGACACAGCACGGGGACAAGAGCAGGCAAGGACATTGGCTATGCAAGGGCACTGGCTGGTCTCCTCAAAGGAGAGCAAGAAGTTGCCCTGGAGCCTCTCAGCCCAAAGCAAAGTGCAGGCAGCTCACTGGTGCAGGAGCCCTGTCGCCTGCACAGGCTCTGCCTGGCTCCTCTGTGAGATGGCTACTGAAAATGTTCATGGTTGCAAAAGTGGAGGTGATAGAGAGTTGGGCTTGTACATTGCTCTCAGCAGCACTCAGCAACATACCCTGTGCCTGTCTCAGGGCCTGACCCATCCCAGAGGAGCGTGCTTAGATGTCATGAAGTGGAGCTGGAAAGAAGACAGCGTCACAGATGAAGAGGGCAGCACCACTGCGAAAGGCCAACAGGGGCACAGGAGTCCTTGCTGGCTCCCCAGGAAAGGCTGCAGGAGACCTCTGCAGACAGAAGGGACTTGAAATCTTTGTCAGGACAATGTGGGGACTCAGTATTGGAAGTTTTATGCCTTCAGCCCTTTTGAAGCCCCACATGCTTCAAGTTCTGACTCTAATCTCGTTCTTTCTCAGGGGCTTCTTCAGCTGTCCCCCCCACCTGCCATGCATCTTGATTTCACCTTCTGGTTTGATTTTGTTGGGCCACTTGCTTCTTTCCACTTGTTCATTTGTCGTGCCTGTTTCAGAGCTGCATTGATTCTTCCTTTGTGTGACTTCCACAAAAGCTGCTCTTTGCCCCCAGTCGGGGATGCTGGGTTTTGCCATCCCTCCACTTCCCTTTGAAAACACTCACCCTGCTAACCCCTGCAAGGAAGAAGGCACCTCAAGCCCCTGAGTGTGGAGAGATGAAAGGCCTAGATGTAGTCCCTGGTGTAGTCCCAACATCTCTGGGTCTGCTGTAGCTTACATAGCCTCCTCTGAGCTGGCTGTGCCTTCCTGTAGGAGCTGGTCCAGAACTGGCAGCAATTTGGTGGAACTCACAGCGATATTTCAGGGTTGCTGGAACTGCTAAAGAGCCGCTGGGAAAGCCCAAGGAGCACACTGGATGCCACCTCATCTTACTGTGGTTTTCACCTGCTTACATGCTCCTGTGGGTCTGGGGCAAAGGGATACCCTGCACATGCCCTGTGAGTGGGCTAGGGCATGAAACATGGAGGCTGGCATGAGTGGCTGCTTCTGGCTGTGAGAGATGGCCATCAAGTAAAATACTGCCTCTGACCTGAGCCTGGGCAGAGCTTAGCTCCTTGCAGCCTGGTAAAGATCTGGGGCCAGCCCTAAAATGAGTGTTTGGGGCAGTTGGGGCTGCAGGAATACT
This sequence comes from Upupa epops, assembly GCA_013397515.1. NCBI lineage: Eukaryota > Metazoa > Chordata > Aves > Bucerotiformes > Upupidae > Upupa > Upupa epops. The sequence continues at coordinate 91,241 of VZRI01009635.1, forward strand.
CTGGCTGGAAGATGGACCTCAGGACGTCTCAAGTCCAACCTAGTGCTCAAAGCAGGGTCAGCTATGGAGTCAGACCAGGTTGTGCGGAGCATTATCCAGTCAGGACATGCACAACTTTTGAGGATACACAACATCTCTGGGTTTTTTCTCCTCAAAGAGTGCCAGTTCCCAGGACTGTGTGGGGAAGCTGGGCCTCTACCTGCTAGAGGAATGGTAGGTTAAGTCATTGGAAGGAACAGGTCCTGGTTGGCTTGGTGGCCATGCTTCTTGTCTCGCTCCAGAGCAGGAGTAGAAGGATGGCAGGTCCCTAGAGCCACAGACTGGAAGTTAGAGCAGGATTCCAGCTTGGGATGGAATGTCCTTGCCATAGTTGAGACAATCAGTAGGAAACTTGTGTCTCTGGAATGTCCCACCAATGTCCCGGGAAACCACATCCAGCCTAGGGTTGGTGGTGGTGGCTGAAACAGACCGGGGCAGTTTGTAGAAAACCAGAACAGCCCAGAAAGCTTGTGTCTGAAGAGAGACGACGAGATACTCATGTCTGGCTTGGCTAGACAGGGCAGTAGGGTGCAAACACTCAGGGGTGGAGGAAAGAGAGGGGTAAAGCTAGAGAGAAAGGGGTGAGAGTGGTGAGAAGCTGCCTGGTAATCCCTCGGCTGCAGAATGGTCCCTGGGAGGGAAGTGGAAAGCTTTCACGTTAGCCTGGACAAAACTCCTGCGGGAATCCTGTGCCAGCAAATTGCCAGGATGCTGCGTGGCATGGTGGGGTACACGTGGCATAGGCTCCCCAAAGCAAGCACAGCAGCCGTGAGGAGCAAGTGACATTTCTAGAGGACTCCATTCTTGTTGTGATGCTGGTGACTCACTGGCATCTTGAAGCTAAGTGGCAGGAGCAGGTCTGTGTCTGGCAGGGAGCTTCTCAGAGAGGACATGGGTGACCTGATCCCTTGGGATGCACCATGAGGGCAGCAGACCTCCACTCCTGGCTCTGCTTAACCCTGGTGAGCAGGTAAGAGCCTTTTACACTGATGGATGACACCAAGTCGCCCAAAAAGGAGGGGTGCAAGCCGGAACAGAGGAGGTTCCATATCAATATCAGAAGGAACTTGTCCCAGTGAGGGTAACAGCATTGGAACAGGCTGCCCAGGGGGGTTGTGGAGCCTCTTTTTCTGGAGAGATGTGCTGGATGTGCTCCTGTGTGACTTGGTCTACGTGGTCCTGCTGTAGCAGAGGGATTGATGATCTTTCAAGGTCCCTTCCGATCCCTAATGATTCTGTGATTCTATGATCTGAGAGCCAAGACTGCTCTTTCTTTCTTGCTGTTCCAAACCAGCAGGGCCTACAAACATGAGCTTGAGGGCTTGACCACCACTCAACCCTCTGGGCATCAATTTTTCTCCAGAAATACAGTCGTGGTGCCATTTAAAGCTCTAGATCAGCAGTGGCATCTGCATGTCTGTTGCTGTCTGCACAGGCAACACGTAGCTGCAAAGTTAATATTCGCTTGCACACAGCGATGCAGCAATTCACAACAGTCGGAACGCTGGCACCTAACCCCAAACGCATGCGAGTCCGAAGGGCTCTGTGTTTCCACACAGCCATGCACTGAGCCTGCAGTGAGGAATTTTAATTGGGAGCAATACCACGACCGACTCATGTGAGACCATGTGTTTATCAGAGCTGGGCTCTCTGAAGTACACGGTAGACCACAAGAAGCTGTGATTATTCTTTGCATTCCAGAAGTGTTTTCTCCTGTAGTTACCATGTCTGTGATAGTAGGTCAGGCCAAAGCCTCAGGGGGCTCAGAAATAGCAATGTCACCTCTTCCTTCCCTTCAGGCACATCCC
>VZRI01009635.1:93124-113015 GCA_013397515.1 Upupa epops
TGAGGGACTGGAGTGGGTCCAGAGGAGCAACAAGGCTGGGGAAGGGACTGGAGAGAAAGACTGAAGAGGAGAGGCTGAGGGAGCTGCGGATGCTCAGCCTGGGGAAGAGGATACTCAGGGGGGACTTCTCCCTCTCTACAACTCCCTGAAAGGAGGTCGTAGGTGGGGATCAGGCTCTTCTCCCAGGCAGCCAGTGCCAGGACAAGAGGGCAGGGCCTGAAGCTGCCAGGGGAGGATTAGGTTGGATGTTAGGAAGCCCTTCCTCCTGGAAAGGGTGCTCAGAGCCTGGAATGGACTGCCCAGGGCAGTGGTGGAGTCCCCATCCCTGAAGATATTGAGGGACAGCCTGGCTGTGGCCCTTAGTGCCCTTGTGTGGCCACAGTGGTGGTGTCAGGCCCTGGGTTGGGCTGGATGAGCTCAGAGGGCTTCTCCAGCCTCAATAATTCTGTGAGTCCATCGACATGGAGAGAAGCAGGAGCTAGAGCCACTCCAAGTAATCTAGTAGTCAGGAAGGTCTAGGATAGAGGGGAGGGCATGGGCTTGGAGAGAAGCTGCAGTGCTGACTTTGCTGGAGGAGGGTGGTACAGCAAAGCCATGGCCTGCCCCACTGCCAGGCAGGGTTTGTAGGGAAGTAGCAGCAGCACTGAGGCTGCAGGGATGCTACAGCAAAAGCCCCTGTCTTGGGGAGTGGAAACAAAGAGTGCAAGAGAAACTCAAGACAGGCAGCATCTGGGGCCTCAGAAACTTTATGCTGTCAGACCAAACCGTTCAGTCTGGAGCATGGCCAAAGAAGGGTGATGAAGGTGGTGAGGGGTGTGAAGAGGGTGTTGTGAGGAGAGGCTGAGAGAGCTGGGGATGTTTACCCTGGAGAGAAGGAATCTCAGGGGAGACCTTATCACTCTCTACAACTACCTAAGAGAAGGTTGGAGTGAGGTGGGTGCAGGTCTCTTCTCACAAGTAATGTGCAATAGGACATGAGAACACGGCCTGAAGTTGTGCCATGGAAAGTTTAGGCTTCTTTACTGGAAGGGTTGTCAAGCTTTGGAACAGGCTGCCCAAGGCAGTGGTGGAGTTCACAATCCTTGGTGTGGATGTGGTTTAGTGGTGAACTTGGCAGTACTGGAGTAGTGGTTGGACTCAATGATCTTAAGGGTTTCTTCCAACCTAGGTGGTTCTATGAGTCTGTGATTGTAAGTGCAGGGCAAAAACCAGCCCCATCTGCTACTGCACACCTGAGCTCTCACGCTTGAGCTTGTGGCCGCTCCCAGCACCCCCACTGCCCCCAGGCAAGGTCAGAGCACCACAGTCCATCCTGGCAGCTTATAACTCAAACTGCAGCACTGGTGGTGCCAGCCAGAACCTGTCAATGACAGTGGATTTAGGTGCCAGTGGTCCAGCCTGGTGGTGTTCAGACTTTCCCATCTGCCACAGCTTCCATCCTCAAGGGTTGCAGGTGGTGCCCATGACACCAGGCAGCTCCACAGAGCTTGTCAGACTTGGAGAGTTTGAATCAGCAAAGCTCCAGCTCTGTAATGCAGCCACACAGAACCAAGGTGCTAACACATCTGGAAATCAGCAGAGTCACTGCTTTGTTCCAGCTGCATTCCTCAGCTGCTGTCTGAAGAAGTGAAGGCAGTCAGTGACGGATGGCAGGGCAAGTCCTGAGATGAGGAGATGCATGGTACTGCTTGCGGGAGGAGCAGGAGGGAGGTTGAGGGGCAGAGGAATCCATGAAGAACCACTGATATGGGTGTTAGGGACCCTTGGCATTGCAGCTAGGTCCCAGAAATCTGGACATGTGGGGGGCAGGCATGGCTGCAGAATGGGAGGAGGTGGAGAAGCAGTGTTGTTTGGATTAAATCCTTGCATCTTCCACCTCCGGAGAGGGGGTGCTGAGGTGGGAGAGGAAAGAATCCAACCATCTTGTGCTCGTTGCTGCCCCAGAGAATGCCACCCCTGGGTGAGTCATTGCTGCATTTCTCATAACCAAATTAGCTGAGGCGTCCGGGTCACAGGAAGCACTGGCTGTTGTCTGCCTCTGCAGAGAGCTGAGCTGGCAAGCCTCAGAGACAGCTCCTCCAACCCCCTCCATGCTGAACCCCAGGGGGGCAAAGCACTGTTGCCAGTGAAAGCAGGAGGAAATCCCAGGTGGGAGCATGACAAATCATCTCTCTGTGCATAACCCGTGAAGTCAGCACCTCCAAATACCCTGCAGGAACGATGACACCTGGGTACAGCAATGATTAGGAGCAGAAGAAATATCAGAAAGGATGCTTAGAGCCCATTTCCAGCATCTTTTTGCTGGAATTGTGGGAGACACCAGGGTCAGGGTCTGTCCTGCAGCACTCAGTCACTCCGTCATCCCTGTCTCCAGCTGCAGAGAGCAACCTGCTGGCATGCAGTGGGGTTCTGAAACCCCATCGGCTCGGAAAGAGGGAGGAGAAAGAGGAAGGTGGTGGGAGTCTAAACCACCTCGTTGGGTAAGCAGCAACAAACGCCAGTCATAGAATCACAGTCACAGAGCTGTTGTGCTTGGAAGAGATGATCAGACCAAGTGCAACCTTTGACCCAGCACGGCTAGGTCACAATTAAATCATGATCCTCAGCGTAACACCTGCACACCTTCTAAATACTTCCAGGGCTCGTGACCCTAGCACCTCCCTGGGTGGACACAGAGGGGTGGTGTTTGCTTCTGTTCAGCGTGCTTTGAGTTGTGACGATGTATTTTTCCTTCAATGGGCAAAGGATTGTAAAGGAGCAGCCCCTTTCCAAAGATTCAGGCAGCTCCTGTCTCCTGCTTGCGAGCTCTACCTTTTCCACAGGGTTACAGATCAGCCGTGCTTGTCGGGTGCAACAAGAGACAGCGAGTGCATCGCTGTTCACAGGGCACCTGCTGTTTCTGTCATTTCTAACCACCACATAAGAGGAGTGGTAGGAAAATCTCATTTCTGCAGCAATCCCCGTCTCCCAACAGCAGAGACAAATGCAGGCGGTATCAAAAAAACATTGAAGTAAATTACAGGGAACACATTCTAATGTGTTCCTCCAGCTAAGCGCTGTGCTACATCTCAGCAAAGCTCCCTTCTCAGTTGTGGGAATGTGTGAAAGGACAGGGGACATCCAACATGGACCTAAACCCTCCCGAGAGCAAACTGCTCTTCCCTGCTGTCTGGGTCAACAAGGAGGAAGGAAGGCTGTGTGCCCGGGCTTGGAGTTTTGAGCATCATCCTCAGAAAGTTCTCCATGTGACAGCAGTGGGTCCTTGTGGGTACCCTGGGCTGCATTAAGAAGACTGTGTCTAGCAGACTGAAGGATGTTCTCCTTCTTCTCTACTCTGCCCTAGGGAGAACTTCAATGGACTGGTGTGTCCAGTTCTGGGCTCCCCAGTTCGAGAGGGACAGAGAGAGCTCAACAGAGGGCTGCAAGGATGATTAAGGGATTGGAACAGCTGCCTTAGGAGGAAAGGCTGAGAAACCTGGGGCTGTTTAGTCTGGAGAGGAGAAAACTGAGAGGGGATCTCATTAATGTCTACCAATAGATGAGGGCTGGGTGTCAGAAAGGCTGGGAGAACCTCTTTTTGCTTGTGCCCTGGGATAGGACGAGGGGCAGTGGATTCCAGCTTGAGCAAAGAACATTCCAGCTCAACATGAGGAAGAGCTTCTTTACTGTGAGGGTGACAGAGCCCTAGAACAGGTTCCCCAGAGAGGATGTGGAGTCTCCTGTGGAGCCTTTGGTCCTGCTGTGGCAGGGGAGTTGGACTCAATGATGTTCAGAGGTCTCTTCCAACCCTTGAAAGTCTGTGATCCTCTGCTAGAGAGTCATGGCTGAGGTTTTGGTCCAGCGAAGTGGGGAGACGCAGTCCCGGGGAGCATCTGCAACCAGAACACTCCAGGGTTAAAATGAATCCAGCTAAGAGGGAAAGCGGGTAGGGGCAGTCCTGGCTCAGCTCACTAACAAGTTAATTTGAAAAGAAGAAAATTGTGAGCTTGATCCCTACTGTTTCCTTTGATCTGCTGAGATTGCTGTAGACACTTCTTTCTGCAAGACTTGGTTCAGAGCCCCAAAAAGCTGCTGGTCCTTTGTGAGGTGAGATTCTGAAGTAGTCTGGGGATGGGGCTTGGAGAAACCCTTCCCTTGGCAGGGTAAAGCTGGGAAAGGAGTCCCACTTCTGCAAGCAGTCAGAGCATCTTTCCCCACATGGCTCTCATTCAGCTTGTCCCTCCCTCCCTCCCGAAAAGGCTTATCAAGGCCAAAGCACCAGCTTGTCCTGGGACAACTCTCCAAGGCTCACTATCGAGAGTATCTGCACTGCAAACTGTTGCAGTCGATCCAGGTCTCCCTCCCGTCCATGAAGCACAGGGATCATGAAGGTCAGCACTAAAATGATGTGTTTGCTTGTCTTTCTAGTGGTGAATCTCCAGGCAGTGTCTGGGGAACAGGAATGGAAAGCTATCCCTCCCTGGAATAATGGAAAGAGGTCTTTCCTGCTTGCTGAGACCCAAGAAATGTCAGTCAGAGCACTGTGGCGCTGGCAGGTGACACTAGTGTCTTTGCAGTGTCTTTTGTCCCGTGTGCTACAGCTGCCCTCAACATCACTGGTTGAGGCACTGAGCCCTAGCCACAGCTTTCCATGCCACACGCCGTGGGAACTCTAGGGTTCATCTGCCCCAGCAGTGGGCAACACAGATCCATCTGTCCTGTTGTTGCTGGGGCTTGCTACACATGCTGGGGGTGGGGGAACGGGGTACAGCCATCTGAGCATTGTTTCTGTGTTCTGCAGGTGATGATGATCATTCTCAGCCTGCTGCACACTCTTTAATTAACAGCTCAGAGGATGTGGGGTGAGAAGCGTAATGAGCGCTCTGTTTGCATATCAAAAGGCAGCATCATTAATATCCTGGCGCTCACAAGAGCTCTCATAAGGCAGGCGGGCTGAAGGCAGAGCCTGCGGCCGTGGCTGAGGCTGTTCAGTACACGAGTGTCTGTTGTGCTGGGGGCCACGGAGGCTGCCTAGGTGTGCAGGTGGATGGTCTGTGAGTGGGTGGGCAGCTGCAGCCTCACACCCTGACATGGTGAGCAGAAGGGTTTTGCAGAGGGAGCTGGTTATCAGAGCAGTTCCTAGGCAAAGAGGGAGCTCACCAAGGATTTTAGCCTAGGTTGTCCAAATTCAGCAATACCCTAGGCTGCTCTGCAGCAGCTCAAAGAAGCTGTTTAACTCTTCTGCCCAGCTGGAGGAATTGTCCCCAGACAACCCCTCACTGGCTGGTGTTGGTGGCCCTGGAAGGCTGCACTGAAGTGGCTGATTGTTCAGATAAAGCTTATCTTGTTATCCAGGCTGTTTGTTGCCTTACGCATTTGCACAGAGAAGTCCCTGTAGACCTCAACTTGGCCACGCTCAGTCAGCATGATTAAATGTTCCTTTGCTTCTGCCTCCTGCATGGAGGAAATCAGCTACCTGAGTGAAGGCTCACTCCTACACATGCACCAGTCTTTCTTTCCTTAGCTCTCTCCTAATTAAACATAAAATTTCCCAGGGGAAGAGGTAGGTGGCATGCCAGGGCATCCTTGGCTCTCCCTGCACGTCAGACCGCAGTGTGCTCAGTGGGAGCCTGTCCTTGCCAGGTTCCTGAGGCTTTTTGTCAGTAAGAGGCTTGTTCAGGGTATTTGGGTTAGCCCATCCACTTACTCCCAGCCAGAGGCTGAGCAGGCATGCTCAGTGGGACGGCTCTGGCAGGCACTTGGTTTTCCTGCTGCAAAGCTGGAGGAAGTCTCTGCAGGCTTTGTGAAGTCCTGGAATGAAGAATGCTTTCTTCTTTCTTTCCAAGACTTGCTTCTGCTCCCTTCCTGCTTTCTATCAGCTCCTCAGGCTCCTGCGCAGGCTGTGTTTGTGTGGGTTAACACAGCAAGGTGGCCTCAAGGAGAGGAGGATTTGCAGCATCTTGAGGAAGGGGCTGAAAGAATTTGTAGAGCTGGATTTTTCTCCTTTATCATCCTTCCAGTAAGACACCAAGAGATACTGTAAGGGGCTACTTGCCACTGAGCGGCAGACAAGCTGAAAGACCAAGAGGATAAAATGAACTGGTGGAGATGCAGCAAATCCCTGTCTCTCTTCCTGCCCATCCAGCCACACTCGGAAAGGATTTTGGAGACAGTAACATGTCCTTCTGAATAGAAATGCATGCATCCCGCAGCTGGGGAAAGCCAGGCTGTCTCCTTGACACTGCCTGGCATCTCTGCCTGAGGCCCCTGTGGCCAGGGAAGGGACAGGGCAGGGTACAGGAGCTCTGCTTTGGTGACAGAGCACGTTACCAAAGGAACTTCTGCCCCCTCAGTTCATCACCCATGCTGCCAGTTGGCAGAATAAACTGTCCATAGCCCTGTCCCTTGGGAAGGAAAGGAGCTGCTGCCCATATGCCACCACAGAAAGGGGATACATAGGGCCCACGGTAGCTTGTCACCCGCAGTACACACAGAGCAGATGTCTGGGAGAAGGAGGCCAGGAGCTCCCTTGACTTGCACAGCAAGGTCTTGCTACACCTTCTGTTCTGGAAGTCACTTTCCTGAGGAATATATGGCGACTTGTTTGTGCAGCAGGGGGAAGGATTAACTGTCAGTATCAGGGCTGGCATGTGTGACCAAAACCAAAGGCTCAATATTCAAACCCAAAAGGGGGAGCTATTACAATGCGTGACCCACACAGGTCCCAAGTGCTCCTGAGTCCTGTCCCTCATCTCTGCCTGCTATTTACCTCCACTGCTCTGGTGCCTATTCGCTTTTTCACAGGGGTCAGGGCAGCCAGTTGTGTCAGTAAGCATTGGCACACACACGCAAGGCTTTACGTGGGAGAAGAGGCTCCTTCCCCAGGCATAGGGGACATAGTGTTTGGGGTGGCTGGGCACAGCATCACTGTTTGGGGAGAAATCCTGGCCGTCCTTGATTTTTTGCCAGAACAGTTTAATTGAGTTTCCTTGGGGATAAGTATTGTTATCTAATTCAGCTCTTAATTAACCCCATGCACCCCAAAGAGGCTCTGCCACCACTTGTAAATTAAATATGAAAAGCATTATTTGTCTAGGAATAGCAGCCTAATGGCTGTGGCTCTGACATTTATAGTTGCTAATGATGATGAATCTGAGAGAACTTGGGAAAGGCGTGGGGTGGAAGAGGTTTTTCTCTCTTAAAATATACAGAGGCAGATGTGTAAAGGCCATAAGGAGCACAAGTGGACTAGTTCTCCTTTGGATTAACAATGTGTAATAACCTGTGTTCCGTATTGACTGTGTTTGGGAAGGGGAGCCATGGGGCTAGTGCCGCTAGGTTTGTGGCAAAGAGGAAAATCAAATCCATTTGTTGCAATGGGAATTTATTCTGCAGCTGTTAAGAGCCAAAGAAAAAAATGCCAGGAGCCTCCTGACCTTTTCCAAGGGGAAGTGGGAAGGTGTCATGGGCTGATGTACTAGTCCCTCACCCCTGTGAGCCCTTCTCCAAGCCTACATTTCACCCCCAGCAGGGTGGCTTCAGGGCTCACTTGCTTAACAAAGGCTATGTTTGTTGCCCATGAGCAAAGCCACCTCTTGGCAGGGTTTGGCAGGGCTAAGAAGGAGAGAAAAACCAGGAGAGCAGTAGGTTGGTGCTGGCATGTGCCAGACTGACTGGGGAGCAGCCAGCACAGCCAAGGGTCTTGGGTGTCAGGGCTGTGTATGAGCTGGCTGGGGCTGTAGCAGCCCCAGGAGCCTCTGTCTCAGCATTTTCTTAGAGCTTTCCACATCTTGTTTTGTCTCTGCTCAAAGGTTTTGTTCTGTTTGGAGGAGCTGTCAGCCTTTTCAAAGAGCACGAGGCAGAACCTAGACACCTGCCCTGTCTCACAGGGAGGTTCTGTCGCAGTGCATATCGAGGCTGTTCCCAGTGCAGAGTCCTCCTGGGGTTCAGCATGGCTGGTGCTGATGGGGACACAGCTGGCACTTGGACCAGGATGGGAGCGGGGTAGTGTGGATGAAGCAACGTGGGCCGGTTTTGCGCAGATCCCCTGCTATGGCATGCTCTGCGCTGCCTTAAGGCTGTCACAAGTTTGAGGTACCATGTAGCAGGTGTTGTTCTTCAGAGCTTTCCTTGTGCCACCCTCCAATAGAACATTCATAATCCCATTCAGCAAAGAAGTATTAACTCTTGCTAGCAAGGTCTGAACAGATAGGAGCCACCCTGCTGCCTCTGTGTTGATGCAGATCTTGCGGCAGTGGCCAAGGCAGAGTAAAAAGTGAAACCAGCAGAACAGGCATGGGACAACCCAAACCCACAGTCTGGCAGTGGTGGGATAGCCAGAGCCCCAAATGCAAGGCTTTCCATCCCCGTCACAACCTGTGACTGTTAATAGCAATCCTCACGGGCTGCTGATATCCGTATCTATCCCAGCACAGAATCCATTGAATTTCTGGTCTCAAACAGCTGTTTCCTTGGGAAGAAAACCAAACCATCGTTTAATCTCACATCAAATGAAATGTCTCTTCCTGCCTGGTCCCTGTGTTTCCCTCAACAGCTTCCTGCTCTCCTGCAAGGTGTCAGGGGAAAATGCTTCTTTCACATCTTCTCTTTGCCTCTTACCACTTCTCAGTGATCCTTCTGCAACCCTGCCACACCTGTCCCTGCGTCCTCTTGCCCATTCCCAGGCTGCCTACCACAACCCATCCAACCCATCTCAGTTGCATCAGGGCTTCCACTGCCACTGTGCCCTGTGCCTTCAGTGGGGATCACTGTGCCTTCAGTGGGGATCACTCTGCTTTCAGCAGGGACTAGGGAGCAAGTTGTTTCCAGGGCATCCCCAGCTTCTTGGAATGGTAGAAAACTCCTCCCAGGTTGACAAAACCTGAAAGTTTCATGCTGTCCAGTGCACTGATCAACATCAGAACAATGTGTGGCTGTGCTACCCATCCACACAGTAACTTTGTGACTCAGAAGCTTCTTCCTTTGCTCAGGAAACCACTTAAGGAGCAGCTTCAGTGCAGGGCTTTTTGAAGCTGACACAAAGCAGCTGCTTCTGCCTCTCCCCTGACAAACTGACAGCACACACACAAACATGCAGCTCTGCAGGTATCTGGCTGCAGGGAGGGTCAGAGCCTCTGGCTTGTACTGGGGGGCAGCAGCAACAGCACCTCTTTGCACTGAGAGCAGGTGAATGATCTACTGAGCATGGTGGTGGAGCTGAAAAAGGAGGTGGAGAGGCTGAGGAGCATCAGAGGGTGTGAGAGGGAGTAGGATTGATGGAACCACATCCTGAGGTTGAGGTGACACATAGAGACTCCTTAAAAAGCAGAAGATCGCCTAGGTGGAAAGGGACCTAGGTGTCGTTGGGGAGTAGAAACTTGTCCTTGCTCTGGGCAGAAGGAAAACCACCTGCCAGTCTCCTTCACCTTCCAGTTGCCCTTGCACAACAGGTACAGGACTCTGGAACTTGAGGGTCAGGCAACCGAGGATGCCTGCAGGGCAGTGACCTCACTAACATCACTGAGACATGGTGGGGTGGCTCCTATGACTGGAGTCTTGGAATGAAGGGATCACAAGTCACAGAAGTTGAAGGCTGGGACTGGGAGAAAAAAGAACCACCCATCATAGGGCAGATCAGGTTCATGTAAAGAACTTGAGGTTCCTCAAGTTCACAGGATCTGATGGGATACTTCCACAGGTCCTGAGGGAAAATTGGTAGATGAAGACTCCAGGCAATTGTCCATCCTATTTGAGAAATCATGGCAGTCCAATGAAGACCCTGCTGGCTGGAAAAGGGGAAACAACTCCCTTTTTTAAAAAGGAAAGGAAAGACAACCCAGGGAACTCCAGGCCAGTCAGTGTCACCTCAGTGCCTGGTGAGATCATGGGGCAGATCCTCCTGGATGCTGAGGCACATCGAAAACCAGGTGACTAGTGACAGAAAGCACAGCTTCACTAAGACTTTTTTCAAGGGACTCTGGTGCTAGGACAGGGAGGGTGGTTTCAAGCTAAGAGTGCAGATTGAGATCAGATATCAGGTAGAAATTCCTCCCTGTGAGGGTGCTAAGGCCTTGGAACAGGTTGGCCAGGGAGGTTGTGGCTGCTCCATCCCTGGAAGGATTCAATGTCAGGTTGGATGGAGCTCTGGGCAACCCGGTCTGATGAGAAGTGCCCCTGCCCATGGCAAGTGGGTTGGAACTAGATGATCTCTGAGGTCCCTTCCAACCTGAACCAGTCTGTGATTCTACAAATGACCTGAAGAATTTTGTGCTCATTCCAATCTCCTGCTTCAGTTCCTCCATCCAGAGCATTAACACCACCACTGCACAGCAGGAAGCCCAAAGCACCGCCTGACTTCACCACTGCTAGTGTTTTGCCATTATAAACCCCATCTACTTATGCTCTTTGCTATGGGACTCCTTGCCAGTGTCCCATCCAGGGGAAAAAAAGTGCCTGTTGCCTCCCAGCTAACTAGCTTGTTTTAGCAGCAGATTGTACAACCTTTTGTCAAAGGTGCTCAAAATAAATAGACACTTAATTATTCTGCATCTGTCACCCGGCTGATACAGCCAAAGAAATCTGGGACATTGGCGAGACAGTCTTCCTCCAAGACACACACACTGGGCTGTGTTATGAGATGTTCTGCTTTTAATTACCATTCCAATCAATTTGGTGCACACGAATGTTCAGTGTACTCAGCCGTAATTCCCCAAATTACCCCTGGAGGCTTCATTTGTTCTGGCAGCTACCTGTTGTCTGGGGGTCTTTTTTTGGGGGGGGAAGTCTTCTTCTTGTTGTGTTTTTGTTTTATAGCTTTAGTCGTCTGCTCTCCAGAAATCCGTTTGGACTTATTTTTTACTTTCTTGTTAGATGCTGTAATCTCTTCTTGCCAGGCGAGGATTTGATTTCCCTGTTCGGTTGTTCCCTCATGTGTTGCAATCAAACTGCAGGAACCCAAAGTGTGTTCTGGCTTCTGTCAGTGATTCAATCTGCGGTCAAACCCTTTCTGTATAACCCCATCTGGGTTTCCCCACCATAGCAGGCAGGCACTGATCCCACCACAGCTCCAGGTAGGTGGTTTAATTAATTAGTGCTTGTAGGGCACAGTTAGGAGAGGTTCTGGGGAAGATGAAAGCATCCTAAGTGCTCTCTTTATGGAGCTACATAATCATTCCTTGCAGGGTGCTGCTGGCATGAGGTGGAGATGTCTTGCAGAGCTGGTAAAGTCACATCTTTCTTGAAGAGTGGGGCTGTCAGTGGCATCTCCTCAAGGAGACACCATTTCCTCTCTGGAAGTGTGAGAACAAAGCCAAGAAACCCAGTGGGATGGGGATGTCTGCATCTGGCCAGAGAATCTGCTTTTCTCCCTGGAGCCAGGTGCCAGCCTGGCAGACCCTTTTCCCAGCCATTCCCAAACTTGGTCATTGCTCTGCCACCCAGGAAATGCCTCTCCACATCTTAGCCCTGCATTCCTCTCCCCAGGGAGTCCTGGCCCCAAGCAGCTCTCCCAATAGCGCATGACTAGGAGGCACTTTCTCCAGGATGTGCTTCACTGAACAATCCTGGGGTACTCCAGGTCCCATGGGGTGCTGGAACCCTCCTCTGTTCCTCCTCCATGGGTGCTTAATAACAAATGCAGAGAGCTGCAGATGAGCTTGTAGCCACTTGCGTATCATATATGGGGCTAAGGCAAGACACTGGGGAGCTTTAAATCTGCTCCTTGTGGTAACAGGGGACCTGGGATGCCAGTGCTGCAGAAGACTGCCTGAGAGGAAGCTTTAACAAGCAGAGAGACTTGGCACTGTCAGCGTGTGCTGGGCTGGATATAATCTCTATTAAATTCTCTTCCAGATAATCCAGTCTTGGATGTGATCCCATGCTCCCTGATGCCTTAATCCTATTGCCATGGAGCCTGTTTAATACAGAAGCTGGGGAAGTCTCCTGTGAAATGGCTTGAGCCATCCCTTAGCCCCCAGTTCTTTGTCCCCTTGCCTCTCTCATTCCAGCCCAGTGTGGATCTGGTACCAATGCATCCTCTTTCTTCCTGTGTGTCCACTTCTTATATCTCCTTCATCCGTTTTGGCTGAGAGAGACCTTTCGCTGCCCAGGACTGAGGAGCAGGTATGGCAGGGGAATCTGGCTTGCACACGTGCACCAGGCAGCCATGAGGTGATTGATCTGGCAACACAAGCTAGATCCCAGATTTGCAAGCCCTGCTCTGCTTGGAAAGGACCAGCTGTGATGGTTGTGGTGGGAAGGGGAGCAGAGCAGCCCTCCTTCACACCTGGCTTTTTGTTAGAAGACTGCTGCACAGAAAAGCACCCAGGCAGCAGTGGGAAGCAGGTAACTGGGAGGAAAGGGACTTGGGTTGATTGTACAAAATCTCTTAGGTCGATTGCTGTGCTCAGCGTCTCCAACTCAGACACTGCGAGCTGTATCCCCAGGGTCAATACTAGGAGTGGCTTTTATCTACCTGTAGGGCAAATAGAAAGCAACCATGCTGTGCTGCAAGTCTGCTGCCATTCTCCTCACTAGGGAGCAGATCACCAGTCCTGGGGCCAGAGCATGAGCTGAGTCCTCCCCACTTTGGTTACCTGGAAACAGCCATCCCTCTAGCCCTTCCTTGCTTGTCCTACTGGTGCTTGCACTTGTGTTTGCACTTGTATTTCCAGGGGAGTGAGCCTGAACACACTGACTCTGAGGACACACATACACATTCATGCTACTGAGGGCTTCGTGAGCAGTTTCCTTGGGTAACCTGCACTCAAAACTTTCTGCAAAGGTAGGTTTTCTCTTTGTGAGGGATCCACATTAGCAATACCATGGGGCACTGGCCATGTCTCCTGGGGATTCACCAGGACTTGCTAGGCTACCACTGGCCTGTGGAGGACTCTAACCCTCCTTTGTGGCTGTAAAAGATATTTGATTATGAACAATTTGTTCCTGGGAGGTAATCAGTCAAGAGGCGTGGTCCTCTGGGGACATGACCTGTGCCTAACTGACAGCCTGCACTCCCTTGTTGGCTTCCCACCATCCTTCTGAAAGGCTGGTTGGGCTGGGATGCTGTTTTGCCTCATAGGTTCCCAGCAGGAGCCTTTATCCTCCAGTGAATTTGGGAGCGTGTATGCAGATGTTCAGCTCCTTAGAGCCAGACAACAGGGAAACAACCTGTTCCTGTTCCCCTTCATGGTTCCCTGGGCTCACACTAAGAGCAAATTCAATCATTTTGAGCCTGAATAGGAAGCAGAAAGGTGAAGTGTCCCGAATCGCCTGGGAAGGCTCTGTCTTTTCTGCTTTGTCTATCACCCTGCCTCCCAAACTCAGTGCGAGCAAGGCCATAGAGGAGACAAGAGCATAGCATGGTACAGGCACCAAGCAGTTCCTGAGATCCTCTTTCCCATCAGCTTGTCCTGCAGTGCCTCTCCTCTGCTCTCCAGCAGTGTCTGCAGAGCTGGATCCTACATAGGTGGTGGGTGGCTCCGTTCAAACCGTCTTTTGAACCTGAAGGTTTTCAAGGAGACACTTCATCTCTCATCGCCGTGTGCATATCCAGCCAGCGAATGTGCTGTTCCCAAAGGTGAAATGCTAGGATATTCATTTTTTGAAGTTCTCAATAAGCTATTGAAGATCAATTTTGGGGAAAACCAGGGAATATGATGGATGAAACCCAAGCCTGCTTAAATATGCAATATTAAAAATTGATCCTTGTCTCTCCATGTCATACACACTGCCCTGGTGTCTGGGGCAATCCTGCAGTCTGATGAAAAGCCAGGAAAAGACTCAGTAAGCCCCATGCCCAGCGGAGTGAAGATTTTAATAACTTCTGTCGCCATAAGTATTTTAAAAATCACTTTCATGAGTTTGTTGTGTTTAATGTCTGAGCCTGTTGTGCAGACTGGGAGCTGGGGGCTAGGGAATCCTCTACCTGACAGGCTGTGAAACAGCACCACACAGCACAGCTGGCTTCTGTGCGCTACCAGTCGATGGGGATAATGTTCCAGGGCACCCTAGGAGCAGTGGTGCAGGGAGCCTATGGCAGGGAGGGCAACTTGGCCAGGGAGGTCAGCACATGCAGGAGGATGGTTCGGCCTAGAAGACATGCAGACACCATGCTGCATCGTTCACACTTTAGAGGCTCCCTTGCAGCTTGACAGCAGCAGACTGTACTTGCTGCAAGGAGGGGGAGGTGCATCTCTTGGTTTTACCTTGCTCAACAGGAGCTCTGGGGCAATTCATCCCTTCGCATCTCTATGCCATTGTAAGCATTGACTCTGACGCTTCTTACTTCCAGAAGAATAACAAAATCTTGCCTAAATATTGGGGTTTATCCAAGCAATGATGAATTTTACAGGTATTTTTGAGGTTGGCTGCAAAGTCAAGGTCCCTCTGCAATGTAAGGCTCAAGATGACTCTATCAGGGCACTCAGCAGCAAGAAGGAAGTTCTGTGGGATTCCTTGTTGTTTCTGTCTAGCTGTGAAGAGTCCAGGCAAAGTACACCTGATCCACTCGATCATAAATCTGCTGACATCTTTTTCCTTCCTGCAGTTAATGACTGCAGGAGCAGGGATTTGCTGGCATTTGCAGTGCACAGAGAGCTGCAGGGAAAGAAAGAATGTTCCATGAAGGGTGCACAAAGAACAAGAGGGTGGTGTGACCTGGCAACAGGCTTTTCTAGCCATGTTCTCTTCTGTGAAGCCAAGTAGGAAAGCAGGGTAGCAATACAGAGATCCTGCAGCAGCCTATGGGACGTAATGCTCTTTGGAGCCAGTTTGACCACTGCCCAGTCATTTACTAGGTAACTATGATTATACCCCTGATGGGATAGCTGAATTGCAGCTGGACTGCAGAGGCATGTGAGCTGGACCCTGAGGCATGGCAATGTGACCTCTCTCACCATGCAAGCCCTGTGATGGGATTAGCACAAGGAGCCACAGTTGAATACAGAAGAGAAGCACACTTGAGCAAAGAGCGATTATTTGCCAAAGGTCCAATCTTCCCTGATTTGCACTTGGGCTGTAGTAGCACTCATCCTAATGATTCATCTGTGCTCTTCATCACAGCAGGCTGACGGTGAGAGATGAGTGCGCTTCTGCAGCTCCCAGAGGGCTGCTGTGCTCAGAGTTCTGTGCCCCTTGTTAGCAGCCCTTGGGAAAGAATGCGTTCAAAACAGCTGCCTGGTCAGCGCAAAAATCAGTGCCATCTGTCCTCCGTGGCTGGTAGTTCCTCTTCCCCCATGACCATAGGACTAGGAATGGGGAGGCTCTGTAGAAAGCCATGAGGAGGTGAAGAGTGCACCACAGAAAGTCCTAGTTTAAATGGGCAATCTAAAAATTATCACAGGCAACAACATGATGGCCTGTGTACAGGGAACTGTGATGTGTTCCCTGCTACTGCTTCTGCTCATAGTGCAGGTGGCTCACACTGTCACCACCAGGAGTTTTGCTGAGCCCTTTCTTGAGCTTGGAGTACCATGGCCACAGCCGCAATGTGAAACCCACCGCGATGCTCACTGCTGGTTTTGCTAGTTCCGATATGTGTGACGCAAGAAAACAGGACACATCTCAAAACCCTTTGAGAGAGACCCTTGGCCAGCCCTCATCAAGGTCTTCTCAGAGAATTTTGGAGACCTGTTGCCACAGCTGTGCAATGCACTGGTCACCCACTGTCCTGGTTTAGATTATTTTGTGCGGATTTGATTTTTAAGGATCACCAAAACACAGAGAACCAGGAGCAAAGGTTATTGTAAAGAAAAGATAAGGAAATGTATCAGTAGAAAGAAAGGAAAGAGTTTAAAAGACAGAACCACAGCCGAGGGCTTCTGCTCCCATCCTGCCTTCTTTTCTTCCAACCCACTTTTTCTCTCCCTCCCTCCTCAGATACCTTCACACTACTCTAGTGCTGCCTCCGCCACAATACTGATCTTCTAAAAGATATATAGAAAGGGAGGAAAGAAGAAAGTTGTCTTTCACCAGGAAAGCCACTTTCACAACAGAGAAGAACAGAAGCCAAGATGGAATCTAGATGCCTTCCCAAATTCTGGAAATTCTTCTAGGTGGATAAGATTATGGCAAGGAACTTCCCACTGTCGTACGTCCATGGAACCAGAATCTGCTTTACACTCAGAAGGTCCTGAGCTTGAGTCTCAGTGGAACCACCTGGTCAAAGACCACACTAGGACACTCCACCCCTGTATCCCTTTCTATAACCTAGAAATATTGATAGCTACAAATTAGCATGAATAATAAACACATACACAGCCCATAAAAGCATGTAACTACACCCTATACACAACACTGAACGTCCTGAAGAGCTATGCAATCTGTGAGGTATGGATGAGATGCTTGGTGTTCTTGCATGACTCACCAGGAGTGTCCAGGACCTTGGGCAGAAGTGACCCCACAGATGGCTTTGTCTCTGGTCAGGGGTGTGAAAACCCACATGAAAGTAACCCCATCTCCTACCGTATGTGACAGGGATCTATGGGATCGGTTAGCATCAAGGGTTTATCTTAGCTGCTGTCTGTCTTGCCGTTAATATCATCAGCTGACTGGCTGATCAGGTTCAAGACAAGATTAACCAATTAATTTAATTAATGTGCTAATGGGCCAAAACAAAAACAAAAACAAAACAAGGAGAGTTTAAAACCATCCATAAAAGCTACAGGCAGAAAACAAGGTCTGGCTGCATTGGTAAAAACCAAGACGACACATTTAATCCACACAACACAGAAACCCCAACACAAAGACACACAGAGAGTCATCACGTGTTCTCACACAACTGGGCCAAGCTACTGCTTCCCCTCTCTGCATTAAGACAACTCCACAGTTCTCTTCCTTGTGGGAACATGAAGTCCTTTCAGTCCATGCACATATCCACCCTCCCTAACAGGACTCCTAAGGGCCAGTTCCCTCTTCTTGCCCCCAAGTCAGTCTTCCATTTCCAGTGCACTGCCACCTCCTGTGAGCTGTGTACAGGGACAACGCTCCGATTCAACAAACGATGGATTGCAGGCAAAATCTTTCCCCGATGATCTGGCAGTTCTGGGCCCCTTGCTTCTCTCCTTTTGCCATATTCCAAGGGCAAGATGGCTACCATGGCCAGTAGCAGAATAAAGACCAAATGACAAGTAACAAGTAGCAGGAAACCAGAAACAGTTTTGCAGAGTTTTGCAGAGTCACAAAATTTAGCTTGGAATTCCAAGCCACTTCTCACAGGTTGCCATAGTAACTGCTCCATCCGTCAGGGTAAGCAAGCACCCCAAATCCAAACCACAACTGTTAGTCCTACACAAAACTGGATTTGGACACAAAATGTGCCAGCTGGCTTGAAGCAAGTACTGAAGAATGGTGCCAGGCATCGCTGTTCCATAGGCAGTGGGTCGAGTTCACTGTGGATGGTACTAGATCAGGAGAGGACAAAGTTATTACTACAGCTAATGAAGGTAACAGAGTTCAGTGCTCTGCTGCCTGACCTCCTCCATCCCCGCAGGTTGGGCAGACGTGCTGCTGATGTGCTTTTGCACAGACAGACCCACCTCTGAAAATCCTGCAGAAATGCCAACTCTGTCCTCACATTAGAAGCTGTGGGACTGAACACAGTGCTGTTTTCCAGCATTGACCTCACCTCAAGTACTGGGGGCAGTTCTGGGCCCCTTGCTTCAAGAAAGAGATTGAGGTGCTGAAGTGAGTCCACAGGAGCAATGAGGCTGGGGAAGGGACTGGAAGGAAAGGCTGATGACGAGAGATTGAGAGAGTTGGGGGTGTTCAGCTTGGAGAAGAGTTGACTCAGGAGGATCTTCTCCATCTCTACAACTCCCTGAAGGGAGGTTGTAATCTGGTGGGAGTTGGACTCTTCTCCCCAGCAACTAGCGCCAGGACGAGAGGGTAGGACCTAAAGTTGCCAGGAGACAGTTAGGCTGGATGTTAGGAAGCCCATCCTCATGGAAAGGATGAGCCAGGACTGGACTGCCCAGGGCAGTGGTGGAGTCCCGGTTCCTGGAGGTGTTGAAGGACAGCCTGGCTGTGGCTCTTAGTGCCCTGATCTGGCTGCAGTGGTGATGTCAGGTCCTGGGCTGGGCTGGATGAGCTCAGAGGGCTTTCCCAGCCTCAATAATTCTGTGATTGGCAAGGACAGGGAAAGGAAGACAATGGGAAGGGGTGAGGAGTGAGTTGGCTTTTCTTCTTCACCACGTGCAGTTTTATTTCTGCATTAAAAATGTATGAGGCCCTTCATCTAATATTTATAAAGTGAGAGTCTTGTGATAAATCATCAAGGAACACAACAGGGCAAACATGCTGCTTGTGTAGGAATGCCCAGTATGCACCAGGATCTCCTCTTGCGTCCAGTCTGCCTACACTCGTCATTCAGCATCCAGCAGATGAAAGCTGTGTGTGTGGAAGGAGGTGCCCAACTTTTGCCAGACATCATTTAGGGTGCTCAGATTGAAATGTTTTTCTCCCCTCCACCTGCAACGGTCAGAAAAGAGCTCACCTCTGGCTGTCTGCTGTGAGTTATGAAGAGCTGTGAAAGACCTGGACTTAGGATTGAAAGGGTTTTCCAGGCATCCTACGGTACCCATCAGGGAGAAAGAAAGTAGAGGTCCAGCTGTGACCAAAGAGCAGCTGTGAGGAGGTGTGGATGGAGAGGCTGGGCTAAGACAGTGAGCATCTCCAGGTATCCCAGGCATCCTTTGAGAATGCAATTGATACTCCTCAGCATTTCCTCTCTATCAAGGTATGGAGCAAAACCACTGAGCTTACAGAGGTTACATCAGCCTCATGCCACTTCGTCCCAGGGGCCCACATTCAATAGAGGAAGCTCTTTCTGGTGGATGGAACCCCTCCTGTTCCTGGCTGGCATGCCAGACCTGAACCCTGGGAGAAGGGGGCACAAAGCAGTGCAAGATGGCTGCCCCTGGCACTGGGAAAGCACAACCCTTCCACACAGCCCCTTACATTTCTGAGATGGGTTTTCCAGCCTAAGGCAGTGGTGCTGCCAGGAGATGGGCATGGCCACAACATGTTAACCAAGCTCTGTCCTAGCCCTCACACATGGCAGCCACCCATCCCTATGTTCTCCTCCTCCTGCTGCAAGCGTCACATTCCAGCCAGCACGATGGCAAAGGCACCAGCTTGGGTAAATTATCAGAAACTGCCTGTGTTTCAGCCATGAAGTCGACAGCTGCTCTGGATGAGGTTAAATGACACTTCCTCAGGGCATTTCAGGACCATTTGCTCCCTCACTCATGTTCTCTAACTAGGCCCAAGAATGCAGCAAGGAGAGGATGAGGTGGCTGAAAGCAATTTCAGCCCTGCAAAAGAAATAACTGGCATGTAATGGTGACAGGAAATTGTGCAATTAGTACAACAGGGCAATGTCAACAAGCTCCTAATGCCAGTTGTTATGGCAACACCAGGGAAAGTGATGTCAGTGCTGAAAAAATCAAGACACTAAAAAATAACAACAGCAGCAGCCAGGACAGATCTGGATTGCTTGCTGGCATCTGGTGCAGGTATCATCCCTGCAGCAGCACCACAGGGCCAGCCCTGACCCACTTCTGGAAAGGGGATGGGCAGATGTAGGAGAACAGGTGCAGCAAGTGAGAAACCAGAGCCATCAGCAGCAACTGAGAAAGGCTTTTCCACCTGTATCCTCGTGAAGCTCTTCCATGCAGCACTGCCCTGCAGGAGGTGCAGTTAGGGCAGACTCAGCATCCCTAGACATGAGCACAGAGTGGGATATGATCTGCCAGTGAACAGCTGAGGGCATTGCTCTGCTTGCCCTGAGAAGAAGCTCAGGGAAGGAGAGCAGCTTCAGTGCAGGTTAGTCTGCACTGGAGGAGACAGAGAGGGTACTGAAACCTTCTTGCAGGTCCATAGCTGTGAGAAGGGGCTCTACCAAAATGGTGGGTAC
>VZRI01009636.1:0-10777 GCA_013397515.1 Upupa epops
CCCTAGAAACATTCAAGGTCATGCATGACATGCTCTGGACAACTTCATCTGCTTGAAGTGAGGTAGGACTAGATAACTGTCACCACTTGGCCACAATGACAAGGTCTGTGATGAATTAAGTAAATTAGTTAGTGTGCTAATAAGCTGAAAACAGCATTGAGGATTTGGCTTTCCTAACTACTTATAAGTCATGGGCAAAAAGACATGGGATCTATTTGGAGAAAAATGAAACATGTATAATGCAAATAAAAGAAAAATCCTAATGACAAAACATACAGTGACATGGTGTCCTCCCTTCCAGGGGATCCAAGTCCTCCACTAGCATGGAGGTTTGTCATAGGCTGTGGGTCACCACTTGATCATTCTAGCACAGCCTTTTCTTCCTCAGGCCAAATGGTTTCTTTTAGGGTATGTTGCTTGCTCCATGTTCTGGGGCCCATCCCCTGTTCCAGCATGTTGTTCTTCGTGGGCTACAGATGGGACTCTTTTCCTCCATGAACTCCACCATAGATTTGCAGTCACTTTTCTCATCAACTGAACTCTGAGGTTTTCACAGACTCTCTGTTCTATCACTATTCTCCCAGAGTAAAAACAGCTACCACAGCATATGCTTCCAAAACACAGGGTTTAACACCAACGAGAAACTTATTGACAGGTTTTCTTCTTCCCAAAATAAGTTTATTTGCAGAGGTGCTGATTAGCACAAACTTCCAGAGGTGGGTGAATAACTCAACTAGGGGGAGATTCTGTCTTTGAAGCTTATCAAGTTTGCCGTAGCAACATCCTCCTCCAGGCTAAACCCCTGTCAGTCTCATCAACAACAATCACTTTTAAAGGTCCCTGCCAACCCAAACCACTCAATGATTCTATTCCTCAGGTCTCACTTGCAGTAACATGGATGACTGCAGCAGCAGGAACTACTGACCTACTGAAGAGGCTGTTGCTTTAGTTTCACTAAGTAAAATAAACATTTTGGTTTAGATGTGATGGTGCTTTCAAGGAAGTTTTCTGCTCATTTCTGCTTATCACATGGAGTTTCAAATCACTGGCTGGTCTCAGGACAGCCAAACTGTGTTCTTCTCACAGAATAACAGAATGTTAGGGACCCTGAAAGATCACCTAGTCCAATGCACCTGCTAGAGCATAAAGACCTAGATCACGTTGCACAGGGACACGTCCAGATGTGTTTTAAATGTCTCCAGAGAAGGAGACTCCACAACCTCCCTGGACAGCCTGTTCCAGGGCTCTGTCACCCTCACCATGAAAAACCTCCTATCTTCCAACTCACACTCATTGCTCCTTGTTCTCTCATTGCATGACACTGAGAAGAGCCTGGATCCTTCCTCCTGACATCCATCCCCTCACATATTTGTAAATGTTAATGTCCTTTACATATTTGTAAACCTTAATGAGGTCACCCTTCGGTCTCCTTTTTTAACAAGCTAAAGAGATCAAACTCGTTCAGCCTTTTGGCATATGGGAGATGCTCCACTCCCTTAATCATCTTTGTGGCTTTGTGCTGGACTCTCTCAAGCAGTCCTATGTCCTTCTTGAACTGTGTGGCCCAGAACTGGATATAGTAATCCAGATGCAGTCTCACCAAGGCAGAGTACAGGTAAAGGAGAACCTCTCTTGATCTACTAACCACCCCCTTTCTAATCTACCTCGGGATGCCGCTGGCCTTCTTGGCCACAAGGGCATGTTTCTGACTCATGGTCACCCTGCTGTCCACCAGGACCCCCAGGTCCTTGTCTAAAGAACATTGTGATTTAACAGGTGACAGCTCCTACCATCCCAGAAAATCAGTGTGTGTCTTTAGTTTTTTGGCTTTTAATTCACTTTAATAACAGCTTAAAGTCAGCAACAGGGCAATAAAGGAAAGAATAAATACTTGAACCTGTCACCGTATTGGTACAAACTAGAAAACACTACGTAGCAAATTCCACCATCTCCTTCTCTCCAAACACTTCCCATGTATCTATCCCAGGGCTGCTGATAGAATTGTGCTGTTTGCTTAGTCGTAACATGATCAGACAATTAGCTCTTTTTCCCACTTAGAAATCAAAATGTTTTTATAGCAAGGATTTTGAAGGCTACAACCCCACCTTCTGAGCTGGATAAGTAATCCCTTTCCAAAAGCGTAACAAGGAGATAAATCTCGTGCACCAGCAATGCCTTGAAAGCATCAGATGTTTTCCTAGGCTTGAACTTCTTTTTCATTATGACACGAATACCAGTTTTGTTGGAAAACACTGTGTAATAAGCTATGAGTTAAAAAACACAGTGCCCCAACTTTTAATTAAAAGCCAGTAAGCCACAAGCGGCAGTATTAGAGAGGTAGTGCTTGAATCTAAACCCTGACTTTTGATAAAATGTATACAAAAGCTTGAAATGCTAATATACATGTGTGTGTATTGCTCTAAGGACTCATGTATTTTGCAGACACAGGTTGCCTTCATGTGTCATCATTGCTTCACTATGAGAGTAGGATACATTTTCATAATAAAAAGGCACTATTTTAACAGAGTAGTTTATCTTAAGGGTTAACTTTCATCAGCTTAGTCTTGTGGAGACTGATATTACAAACTTTTTAGTACAAAACCACACTTTCACAACAAACAAAACAATCAGCTACTGAACCTTTCTTTCATCACCAAAACAATCAAGCAAACAAATAAACATAAAACTTTAAAAAAAGTGAAAATTTAGGACTATGAAGTGACCTGGAATAAAATGGCAAAAGCAGAGTGGTTAAACCTATAAGTTCATATAGTTTCTTACTTTATATTTAATGTTGTTTGAAGTATAGTACTATGTGGGCATGATTTACACCTAGACTTAGGAATGTGCTTGCATGTTACTGTTCTTTATGTCAGGCTTTTGGCCTTGGCAAAAGCATCTGTTTCACATGGCAGAAAATTGGAATCAAATTGACTTGGTTTAAATTAGTTCATTATGTGCTAAGTAGTGGTTTGGAGCTATGGGTGTCATTACTGAAATGTTTTTCTTGTCTATAGAAAACTAGGAAATCACATAAAGTAAAGGTGGAAAATATTAACTTATGCCAACAGCACTTGAAAAGAATGGCTGGAGGTGTCGGGTCCTCACTACATTAATCATGTTGGATTATTAGCTCTCTTTCCTGAGATGCACCTGTAATAGAGGGGGCTTGATGAGAAATAGATTTTTTAAATATATGAATATTACTTGTAAATTAGAATAGTAGTTGTCCTTCATATGACCACAAAATGTAACAAACCCTTTTAGCTCCACAGCAAATTGTAAGTAAAGTGCACTGATTTCTTGGGATTTATGAAGAAACTAAAGTTAAAGGATTATTCTTGAAGGAAATACTGTAATCAGCATTTTGGTTGTAATGCTAAAAATCGTAACCCATTACAGTGGTTTGCTGTTCTGTGGGACATATAGCAATGCACTGGCTAAGAGGCAGTGCAGAAGAGGTGTCTGCAGCTCCTCACGAGAGGCTAGGACCTCTTGTTCACAATGCATGAATGCCAAGTCTCTGATTTTCAACCAGTAACAGGCTATCCATTAGGGCATTGCTGGACATTGATAATTCAACCTGAGATTGCAAACCAGCTGGCTAGGTAACTAGTTAGCTGAGAGCCATGCTGCAAAACATGCACTCTTTCAATGCTGAAACAAAAATGTTTAAAGATTAGGGCATATATTTTTCTTTTCTCATTTTCATCTTCAATCGTTTCAGTCTGAATTAATAAATGCTATCCACAGAAAACATGGCTTATCCGGAACAGTGACCCCTTCTCCAGACCTCTGCTCCTCTCCAGGACAGATAGCAAAACAAGTACTTGTTTGCTTTTGGGCAACCAAGAGGAAGTTTTTTCTCCCTCCAAAAGTTGCTACCTCACCACACACAAGAGCTTCACATCAGCACCTTTTATGCCCTTGGACACACCAGTCAGGACTTTAATCATCTATGTGAATACCCTGTCTACTGACTAGTTCTCTGCAGCCAAAGCTCTGAAATGTCTGAAAACAGATTTCCTCTCTCATCTCCCTTAGTTCAGTAAATGCTCCTGGCTGCCCCAAAATTCCAACAAGATGTTGTGTAACAGAACGAAAGAACATGATGGCAGAGGACGTTGTTTTGCCACCTAATAAAATCTTGTAGTGCTGTGTGCAGAGCTGTTCTCTGAAGCCTGAGAGGGTTGTAATGTACTTGGAAGGGAGGGAAAGAAAAATGCTTAGTTTGGCAGAGAAGCAGGCTTAGCAAGGGAGCCTAAAAGGACGTGGACTCTTGGCGCAGAAAGAATGCTGAAGGATGTTAGAATATATTTACAAAATCATAGAGGTGGTGGGCTACCTGGAGGTGGGCATGCTCACAGTACCAGAGCTAATAAAGCTCTAGAGCAGTAGAGTGGCACTCAGTGAAACTCTTAGATCACCTTAGGTCAGATGAAAATATGTTCATTTACAATGTACCAGTGAAATTCTGGACTTTGCTTCCAGGGCAAAGTATGAAGGCAAGCAGCGACTTAATAGTGAAACACAGAAAACATAGCTAATTTATTGTTTAAACTTGGGTATTCTGTTTTTAGAGAGCCATATAAGCTTTCTCACTGCACAAAATTTTCTGGACTATTTTTCACATGACCTGTGTGCCTGGCAGTCTTCAATCTTATTTATCACAGACAGAAGATTTAGAAAAGAATGAACAAATATTGTATGATACTGCTTTTTCTAAGACATGTGCATCTCTTCACCTAGGTTGAGCTGAAATATGAGCAGTACGATGAGTGGGACTGTGATATAGAAAGAAATGGTGGGTAATAGTTCAAAATTTACTGATGTCTCAGCATTGTCTATGCATGGTTGTGAATGACATCCTCATGTCAGCAGGAAGGTGCCTGTAGGTGGAAAATGGCCTTTGACTGTAAAGAAATGAATTATTACTACAATTTCAATGGGATTACACTGGATTCCTCAGACTTACTGACATATATGTGATACCACATCCAAGATTTCTTGTCATCATTAAAACAGATCTGCCTTATTCTATCTCTGGTATGTAAAAGATTTGTCACCTCCCTTCATCATCCCTTCATCCATTTTATTTTTTTCGTGCCTGACCAGATTACTGCTTTAGCACTAAGTCTTCTTCCCTTCTTCCTGTTTATGGCCTTGCATCTGCTCTTGTATAGCAAAACACACCATCACCCTTTAAGTCAAGACAAGGTCCCTATTCCTACGTCAAAAAGGAGTTTTTAGAGACATTTCTGTATGCAGTTATAGGCCTCCATCCCTGCCTTAAGATGTTGTCGTTGATTGATTGATCCTGTTGATTAATTTACTTAATACGTTAATGTGGCAAAACAAAAACAAACAAGGAGGGTTAAAAACCATTTATAAAGATGCAGGCAAAAAAGAAAAAGACTGTCTTAGTTTGGGCCAAAAGCAACAAGCCACATTTAATTTACATAAAACAAAAACCCCAGCACAAAAACATACAGAATGATTGCATTTTCTTACCTAACTATGATGAGCTGCTACCTCTGCTTCCTCAGGGAAAGGAAACTGTTTGCAGTTCTTTTCTTTGTGGAAATATTATGCCCACCTCTCAGTCCATGCATCTGTTTCTCAGTGCCAACGGTTCTTTCAAGGGCCAGTTCTCTCCTCCATGTTAATGCAAGCTAATCCTCTATTCCAGTCCACAAGTTCTCATGGGCCACAGGCAGATGGGACTCCCTACATTTCATCAAACAGTGGATTGCAGGTGAAAACATTCCTCTGCTGACCTCTGAGGTTCCAAACTCCTACTCTCTCTCCATTCAGCACATTCCAAAGGGCAAGTAGGCTGCTGTATCCAGCAGCAATGTCATGGGGTAGAGAGAAAAAACCCAGTTTGTATCACCCTCTCTTTTTCTTTTCTTTTCAGTGTTGAACAATAGGTTAAGTACCTCCATTTGGTGGGGCAAAGCCATGCAGGGGAGGGAACAGGATGATGGAGGGGGGAGGTCTCCTGGGGAAGTGGGAAAACTTTTTAGGTTTATTTTTTACTTAATTTTTGAGTGGGAGATTTTCTGACTTTCTGATTGGAAATGCTTTTTGAGTGGGAGTTCTCAGCTCTGTGATTGGTTATTATTTTGAGCAGGAAATCTGTTCAGTGCTGGGATTGGTTACCGCGACTATTTCAGGGGGCTTTTTGGGACTGGTTAGCTATATTTTTTGGGGAGTTGTCTTTGCTGCTGCATTTTGCCTCTTCTGGACCCCTCCCACTGTTTGCTATGGACTTCTGCCTCTCTCTCCCCTGGAGCTGCAAACTTACTGCTGATCGCCCCACTGGAGATTCCATTTCCCGGACCCCGCTGAGGGGACTGATCCTGGCTCTGGATCAGGAAAATCTGTTGTGTCCATGTAAATCGCTGTTTCCTGCCTTCCTTCTCTGGGAAGACCTGTGGTTTGGTCAATGGCAGCTGTGTTAAGGTGCAAAAATGCAACTCAGTGCAAATGTAAGGATATCCACACAGATTGTAACTGTGTGCCTAACCACCTTGGTGTCACAGCAATATTAAAAATAAGAGCATGAGTAGCATACATACTGCAGCATCTAAGACAAGTAGCTACCTCCCAAGACTTTTGAATAACAGTTAAGGTAATACATAAGTGTTAAGGATACACAAGCATATGAATATATGGTGATCAATGGTGCCAGCTCCAGCTGGAGAGCTGTGACTAGTGGTGTCCCTCAGGGATCGGTGCTGGGACCGGTCTTGTTCAACATCTTCATCAATGACATTGATGAGGGCACAGAGTGTCTACTCAGCAAGTTTGCCGACGACACCAAGCTAGGAGGTCTGGCTGATACGTCTGAGGGCTGTGCTGCCATCCAGAGAGACCTGGACAGACTGGAGAGCTGGGCACAGAGAAACCAGATGAGGTTCAACAGGGACAAGTGCAGAGTCCTGCATATGGGGAGGAATAACAAACTCCACCAGTACAGGCTGGGAGGTGATCTACTGGAGAGCAGTCCTGTGGAGAGGGACCTGGGGGTCCTGGTGGACAACAGGTTGACCATGGCACAGCAGTGTGCCCTGGTGGCCAAGAAGGCNTAGTCTGGAGAAGAGAAGACTTAGGGGAGATTTGATAAATGTTTATAAGTACCTGAAGGCTGGCCAGGAGGGAGGGGACAGGCTCTTTTCACTTGCTCCCTGTGATAGGACAAGGAGCAATGGGTGTAAGTTGCAGCAGAGGAGGTTCCGCCTCAACACAAGGGGGAACTTCTTTGCTGTGAGGGTCACAGAGCACTGGAACAGACTCCCCAGGGAGGTCGTGGAGTCTCCTTCTCTGGGGACTTTCAAGGCCCGCCTGGATGCTTTCCTCTGTGATCTGTGTTAGATAGTTTTGTCCTGCTCCGGCAGGGGGGTTGGACTTGATGATCTCTTGGGTCCCTTCCAACCCCTAACATCCTATGATCCTATGATCCTATGATCCTATGATCCTATGAATAGTGTGTTTCAGTCCTACAGAGCTAAACTGAGCAAGAGCATCACAGAAGAGGGCAATGCTGAAGGTCAACACCTTGTGAGAATTAAAATAAACAATTAATACTAACCCAAAGGAAGGTGCAAAAATGTTTTTTGGGTTTCACGCAAAATCACTTTCATTAAAAGTGCACTTTTGTCTTTTAAAACACGAGGCTGTGCTTTCATTTTATGCTATACCTTGCAGCAAATACAAGGACAACTTAATCTCTTGTTCAGTGAGCAAAGGCAGAAGACAAAAGTTGGTTTTCTGAGGGCTGAACTATGTTACCCTGTGTGTGAAGGTTTGTCAAAGAACATGGAATAAGAACCCTTCAGCTTCATGGCTTTCTTTCCTGCTAACAGCTGGTCAGGCACAGGTGCTGGCAAAACCCCACCAACCTACAGAATTGTGCTGGGGAGGGTTTTGTTATTTTAACACCACATTCAGAGAGTTCCTAATTTGCTCCGGTTAAAGAGTTCCTTATGAATACAGTGGAAATAAAAAGGCTTCCAGAAGAACCTGAATAATCACAAAAAAATGTGTTTGCAAGTACAACAACTAAGGAAACAACCATGCAATATCTGTGTACAAAATAATAAAATGTTGTTTTAGAATGGCATGGGAGAGTTTTCGGGAACTCAAGAAAATCATAGGATAAATAGTCAATCAGTCATAACTTGCCAGAGGACACCCAGTAAACTTTTTGACACCAGTACCTTTCCCCCCCGATTTTTCCTGATACATACGAGCCCAGGAGGCAATTGGAGCTTGCAACAACACAGTGGGAGGCCAGGAAAGCAGCCCTGGGCCATCTGAGATAGTGCTGGGAAATGTCTCTGGGAGAAGATGCATTTGGAGGTGATGTATCCTCAGCTGTGCTACTTGCTGAAGAGCATCGGGCTGTACTTATAAATTATGTGTATCAGACGGACTAAAATCACAGGCAGGAAGTAAAGCAGAGATTTCTATTATTTCTTGGTGGCACCATGCAATGTACCAGGGAGTCAGTTTTCCATGGCTTTTGCCTTTGCAATCTAAGCAACATTTTCTGTTCCAGGAAGCTAGTCATTGGGAGGCTCAGTCTTCATCTATTTGAAGTTTGAAATACCATAGCTATTTTTTAGGGAGAACTAAAATAAAGAAGGATTTCAATGAGAACCATATACTGCAGAGTAAACACTCAACAAGAGCAAAGATGGAAAAAGTTTTGTGGATTGGTATTACTGACAAACCTGCTCATGCCCCACACCCCACCCACAAGCTCTCAGGCTCTCTTTCTTTGGTGCTGAAGCAAGCTTTGGTGGACACAGTAGGTCACTGTAAAAGAGAGCATCCATTTGAAGAAAAAGCTATTTCTCCAACTTGTATTTCCAGATGGCATTATCAGAGAACCAGTATAAAACAAGTTATTTCAATTAGTTATCCCTTTAAGCAGAAATATTTTTTTAAGGACAGATGCTTTTAGAGGCACTGGACTGGAGAAGAAAAAAGAGTCATGGAACGTTAAACTGTTAACTGAATAAAACTTGTGGCAATATATTTTAGATTATATTCCCCAATACTTTTTGCTAATAGCATGAATAGCCCCCAGTATTGTCAAAATAGGTGGGTTTTGCCTTGGTCCTGCCTAAGTGTTTACAGGAATCATAAGCCTCTAGGCTTTTGCCAGTTATCTGTGCCCTTTTTCTTTCATTTAGTGACACAGACCATGCAAGACATAGTGGTTTCTGGGGTTGTATTTTTCCAAATGGGCTCCAACTTCTCCTGACTTATCAGATTCAGGGAGAAGTGGGAGATTAGAGCAAAGTAAGACAGGGAGATGAAAATAACATAGCCTTAGGAAATTCAAGGCTTTGTTCCAGGTCCTTGGAGGACAGAGAGTGTGAAACAGAAGAAAGAGATTCATTGTGAGGTATGAATTGCAAATGACAGAGACATATATCCCAGCCTGTAGTCTCCATTCAGAACCTGAGAATGAAAGCTTTACATTATTTGGCTCCTTACCTGCTGATTTCTGAGTGATAGTGGATAAGATCTTGCCGAGGCCTGTGAGAACGTTTGAATTCAACCTCCAGGAGAAGATGGCAATGCTGTAGACAATCTGGTCCCTAAAAGTAAGCTTGGTGGCTTCAGCTAACTCAGTTTTTCCTGGTTTCCTCATTACAGAAGCCTTAGGAGAAACTTGCATTCACCCAAAGTCTTGATCTACAAAAGGTGCTAACTTTTGCCAGCTCTGTTTAATTTCATGTAAGGTTGTGCGTCTTGCACCTCTGAGACTCAGTCCTTACATGTGTGAAGAATCTACCACAGAATCTACCAGTCTTGTTATCCAGGAGAATAGAAAGGATTGAAAGAGGGGAGTGGAAAAGCAACAAAACCCAATTTCATAAACATTCATTAGGGTTCATTATCAGTATCAAAGCAGCATGATAGCACGACAATATGTCAATTGTCATTTTTTAGCATGCAAGTTTTATTCCCAAATTACACCAGTAACCTAAATAAGAAAGGCAAAATGCACTAATAATATCGGCATCTGCAATATATAATGTGGAAAGATCTGCAATGCATTACATGGTCTGGAAAGCGGCTGGTCAAATTCCAGAGAGCTAAGATAGACTTCAAAGTCTGGCCACACATCAGTGAAACTGCTGATCAGCTCAGATATTTAAAGTGGGTGTAGATGAATGAATTTATTACTTTTTTTATCTGTTGCATTCATATGCGAAAATATGACTATAGAAAGGTTCTCCATTGATTTTATGCTCAGTTAGCTTGTTTTTAACTGTACACTGTATTTTCAAAATTTGACATTATATTGTTGCTGCTCAAAAAGAGTATTTGCCAATAATTTATAATATCACTGAACAAAAGAAAAAAACCCCAAACTGTAAAAAATAGGACACGAATCAAATACCTTGTAATGGTTTAGCAAGAGGTTCTAAATTGATTTGGGTTGGTGGCTGTAATTCTAGCAAAACAACCAGCTCTCACTGAGAGTTCAACAGGCAGTGAAGCAACTTTGCTAGAAAGACAACAATGTATTGAACCCATCACCAAGAAGAAAAGGAAAAAATCCCATATAAGTAAAACAATCAAAAAAGGTAAAACAGAAACTGTATCACAGTGTCTTTACACAGTCTGAGAGAAATGGGAGATGACTTACATATTGGGTTTTCACCTTCAATGAGAGGTCTAGGGTAAGAGAGTGTACACAAACACTCATATCATAACAGCCACCAACACACACACACCACTTTCCAGAAGAGAA
>VZRI01009636.1:10830-83522 GCA_013397515.1 Upupa epops
AAATAGAGCACAAAATATACATTTGGTGCTTGCAGAAAAGTTCCTTTTCTTGATCCTCTTGCAGAAATCAGCACTCTGTGACGACTCCGACTCCAGCATACGTCTAGCTCCCATCGGCTTGGCGCTCTTTTTTGAGGCTATAGCAGCATCAATTGTGGAGGATCCATCAGAATTCCAGACTCTCCCTCTGTTTGCCCAAAGCTTAGGAGAGCAGTATTTGTGATCTCTTTCTCTCTTAGTAGAGGCTTCTTTTAGTCTCTCTCAATAGCAGATTATATAAGATCTTTGAGAGCCTGGTAGAGACAAGGCAACATGGTGCTGTTTACATGCAGCCACACCTGTTATGGCATATAGGCTTTCCGGAGTCTCATCCAAGGGCTTTCCACAGGCCTTATGCAGAGCCTTTCTTTCTTTTCCCCTGTGGTCAGGCACCAAGAGAGGCAGAAGGTTAAGAGCTCACCTCTGTCTGGCAACTTCAAAGGCTTTCATTGTAGAAGCGGCTATATGGAGGAGCTGTCCTAACTGCAGGCAGCTGCCAAGGACAGGAACGAACTGGTGCAGCTTTTCTGTATCTGAGCCCCCAGTGAAAGAAGAGAGGGGTGCAGGTTCATGAGAAGGAGGTTTGCAGGTATGGAGAGTGTCTTGCCTCTTTGGCCTCTCTGTGTTCAAGCTCCCATGCAAAAGAGGGCCATGGCTGTCCCCGCAGCAGAACTACAGGTGGTCTTTTGGCTTCCATCCTTCGGTGGCAGGTGGCTGAGAACCTTAGCTCTCCCACACCACCACCCTTGGGAGATGGGGGGAACTATCTCTTTTCCCTAGAGGGGCTCCCTGTCTCCAGATGTGTCAGAGCAGAAGCAATAGATGATGAAGACGGCGCAGATGAGAAGGTAGGAAAGAAGGTGGAAGTACCTTCCCTTTATGGACTCTGTCCATCAATCACCTGTAAAGTCCATACACTGATGCAGTAGGTTAACTAGAAAAGCTACCTCCACCTTCAAAATAAAATACTTTTTTGACATTAAAGCACCATAACAAATATTTGAAAATTTGATAATTTTCAAACCAGAACATACCTTAAAAATAGTTGGACAATTTTAATTTTTAAGTAATGAGAGATGAATAAAGCTGGATTTCCATCTTTGTTTTGTTTTTTAACTAGACCCAAAAATACCCACTGTTTGGGATTTTTTAATGCTTTTTTGTTGAATCAGCTGTCTTGTGTAATGGTGACCATGTGTGACTCTTATTTACCCAGACTTCTAGCTTTTTTACTTTTTGCTGGAGGAAGGGAAAGATAGATGAAGCCATAAGCTTATTATTTTGCACATGCTGATCACACAATCAAATGTATCAGAACTGGAATTTGAGGGTGTTCATAGCATATTTTACCCAACCTAAAAATGAAACCACTAGTATCCAAACTCTGGACATCTCTAATGACACAGATGGATTATTCTAGTCTTCTTTTTCCTCTCTTGAACGTGGGCATTGATACAATAGCTCATATAGAGTCCTACACTTGGAATTCCAAATGTAGAACTAAGTAAGCATGATTTTACTGCTTTCCTACTAGTAGACACTGAAAGTAACTATGAGTAACAAACAAAAGTTTTACTATAAAATACAAATATGCTGCTCATTACAGTCTTTTCCTAAATTACTAAGAAAGTGTAATCTTTTGTACTGAGCATTCTTCACAATGTGATTTGAAGTTTCATGTTTACACAGTGCTAGTATCAAGTAAACTGCTGGGAGATATGTTTTTAATTTACTGTTAATTACTATGCATTACATAATAGAAATTAAATAACGAAAAATGCATTTGTGATTGGTTTATGCAAGTTTTTCATTCCCAGGTCACATAACAATATCCCAGTATGATTCATGCAATTTCTCATCCTGCAGCTAGGATAAAATACACTCAGGAATGTGTGGCAAAACACCTTCAAACACTATCAAGAGATAGATCAACACATATTATGTGCCTCTTAAAAATAATCTTTTTCTTTCATCAAGAATAATTATCACAGAGTAGTGATGGTCTTGGAAGACAAACTATTTTCCCCAGAATCTTTTCCCATCCTAGTAATGAAGTCGCAGATGAGGATGCATATGCAACCACTGCATACAAGTTCGACCTAAACTAGTGAAGTTAGAGGAGATTTTAAGCCATAATGAGGATTTGGGATAGGATCAGCAGCAATAAAACACAAGTATTATTGAAAGACTAGTTTGGTTAGTCTAATAGTGATAGTCTAATAGTTAGGTTTGTCTAATAGTTTGGTTAGTCTAATTGTACTAATATTTGTTGCAGTGAGAATGAACTTCAGGCATCTCTGTCTACTGATCACCCAATTATGACAACAACCATCTCTCTTCCTCTTGTGTTCCTCCAAAGTTCTCTGAAGCAATCCACTCTTCAACAAAGTCTCCAGAGCCGAGTCTGAATTGATTTACCTCACTTTTGCCAACTTCTTTGAAACATCCATAAAGGCAATCCCTATAGTCATTTGGCTGATCAGTTTCCTATTACTCCTGAAGTTCAGATGTAAAACATAATCTAATATGGCTGAAAGAAAAAGAAAGAAAAAAAAGTTGGCTGAGCATTTCAAAACCTTCATGTGCCACAGAAGTTTGGGTGTCATTTTCCTCATGTTTCATTTATACCTTTAAAAGGGAAGGAAAGGAAAACATGTACTTAATCAAAATTCCAGGCGCACTTCCTGAGCCTATGTGTTGTGCAGATGGGGAGGCTTACAAAACAGTTTGATTTTTAAACAGCATTACATAAAGAAGAGCATCTGCTTTATGTAATAAAAGTTTATCTTATAGTCCTAGTCATCAAAAGTGGCATCATGTACTCCACAATAGGGCAATTATAATAGTAGCATAGTGCACAATACCCTGGCAAACAGTGACCTGTTGTAGAAAAACTGTTTAAAAATCAGTGTCCAAGACTTCACTTACTATACTTTGGCAATAGAGATTGGACAAAAAGAGTCACTCTTCAGCAAATCCATAAAACATTTATTGATACAAAATATCCTAAATAACCGATTGTTCAAATAGTTAACATTTCAAAAATTGCTGCAAAAACCTCTGAACTTTCTTTTTGTGGTTACAGTCTTACTGTCTTTTAAGCAAGGGTATGTGAAAACAAAACCAACTTGGATATTTGGCTGGATCATTTTATTCCCCCATAAAACATGGCATTTGCAAGTGAAAAGTTTCTTATTTGAGGAACAGAGCTTTAGTAGCTATGCGTACACAGCCATGATTTGTTACAGTTAGATTTGTACTTTATATAGAAAAACTGTGAAAAACATAACCATAAGATGATTTAGAAACTATGAATAGAAAGCAAACATAAAAGTTCAAAGAAACAATTGTTAAGAGTTTATCCCAAGACCATATTAACCAATTATTTTAGTTAAAGTGCTAATGGGCTAAAACAAAAACAAATCAAGGAGGGTTAAAAAAAACACATAATTGCAGGCAAAAGGCAAAAAAGCAACAATACATTTTAATTCAGCCCACATAAAAGCCCCACACAGAGAGATACAGAGATTAATAACACATTCTTATATAACTGGGACAAGCTGATGTCTTGAACCCCTCAAAGGGAAGAGACTTCCAACAGTTCTTTCTTCCTGTGGAAACACAAAGTCCATTCAGTTCATACATATGACCTTCAGTGTTAGTGGTTTTTTTAGAGTCCAGTTCCCTGCTCCATGTGTTTTGAAACCAGCCTTCTATTTCCAGCATGCCAATTCCTACTATCATGAATGAGAGAAGAACTCTTCCCATTTCAGCAAACCACAGCATTCAGACAAAACCTTCTATTTGCTGATCCCTGAGGTACCACACTCTCTCCACCCACCATGTTCCCAGGGCAAGTTGGCTGCTGTGCCTAAATAAGCAGCAATGTGTCCTCTCCAAACAAGAGATGGAAGTAGACTCAAGAAGAAGAACCCAAAATCAGAAGCCCTAAATCTGTTGTTCCAGTTTGCAGAGCTAAAAAAATATAAATTCACAAGTTACCATAGCAACTTGTCAATGCCTCAGGCTAAGCAAACTGCTTAAATTTCAAACTATGGCAACAGTGTATTTATAACTTGGAGGCTAACTTTTTATTAGATCATCCAGAAAATACTTGCAAATTATTAATCATGGAATCATTAGGGATTGGAAGGAACCTCGAAAGACCATCTAGTCCAATCCCTCTGCCACAGCAGGACACCTAGAACATGAATGAACCACAGAATGGAACATTAAGGATTGGAAGAGACCTGGAAAGACTATCCAGTTCATTTCCCTGCCACAGCAGGATCTCCCAGACCAAGTCCAGGCAGGTTTCAAACATCTCCAGAGAAGGAGAATCCACAACCCCACCCACCCCAGGCACCCCCTTCCAGTGTCCCATCACCCTCACTAGGAAGAAGTTATAGAACCACAGGAAGAAGTTACAGAATCTCATTATGTGATTATGATGGCATATTATGATTTATACAAAAACAGGTTCACTTTGAGAATGAGCAGTGCAGAAAATAATTTTTTCTGAGATAACTAGTTTCCGAGAAAAATATTTCAACATGGTTGTTCAAAGGTGTGATAAAAATACTAAATTAAAGACAGTAACAACACAAACCTACGTGCAATATTATGCTAGAAAGTCTGAAGCATGTATTCTTTGACAAAATGGTTTGGAATTTAAGCCAAAAGATGCACATGTTTAGAAGGTGGAGAATGACTGCACTTAATTGTAATGGAATTTGAGTGAAAAGCCTTTCTATACCTACTTTATAAATTGAAGCAGTGGAAGCATTAGCTAAAGTCATACCCCACTCTCTAAAAATTGCTAATGCATAGGAGGAAAATGCACTCCAGGGCTGAAAAACCCCCACCATTGCAGAAAAGTCTCTAGAAGAGAGTATTCTTAATTTTTTGAGCATTTTCTGGCAGATCAAGGTTTTATTTTGACAAATATTAATCCAGTAAGTTTGAAGCCAAAGTAAAGCTTTGACTTTTTTATCAACTAGTGGCTGCCTATTAAAAGTACAGTCAGGCTTGCCTATACTTGTTCAAAGCTGTTATTTCAAGGATTCTGAAGTCACTGTTAAGTTAATAAATATAGATCTTTTAAAGACCTGAAAGAAAATTCTGATTGCCTGCACTGCTATTTAAAAGAAATGTGTATCCAATCTTTGCTACCAAAACAAAAATTTGTCTGTAGCAGCCAGAAATAAAACAAACCCTCCTCATCCTGGGGGTCTGAGTAGCCTTACTCCCTTTTCCTAGGAGCTGCAGCTGCTATCTCTTAC
The DNA here is from genome assembly GCA_013397515.1 of Upupa epops. Classification (NCBI taxonomy): domain Eukaryota; kingdom Metazoa; phylum Chordata; class Aves; order Bucerotiformes; family Upupidae; genus Upupa; species Upupa epops. The sequence continues at coordinate 16,152 of VZRI01009636.1, forward strand.
CTACACTGCTATGAATTTTGAAGCAAAACTCTGTATTATGAAAATTAGGTAAAGTGTGGTGTGTGGTGGAAAAAGTGTCCATATATAAGAAATATATTAAAGGATAACACTGGGTGGAGAATGGGAAACCTTGATCAATTATGCAGGTCCAAGACAAGATTAACCAATTAATACAGTTACTATGCTAATAGGCTGGAACAAAACAAAAACATATAGGGTACAGTAAAACAGTTATAAAGGTTACAGGAAAACCCCAAACCTCATTTTTTGACAAAAATAAAGAAGTATTTCATTTACACAAACAAAAATCTCCCACAAAAACATACAGCGATTAATCACATATTCTTACATCACTGGGCCAAGCTGCTGTCTCCATCTGCTCTAGAGGAAGAGATTTTCAGCAGTCCTTTCCTTGTGGAAATGTGGAGTCCATTCAGTCCATTCGTATGTCTCTCAGCATCAGCAGTTCATTTAAGGTCCAGTTCTCTATTCCATGTGCCTCCAAGCTAGTTTTCCATTTCCACCATACCAATTCTTATGTCTACAAATGAGGAGGAAGTTCTTTCTATTTCAGCAAACAATGGATCACTGGTGAAAAATTCCTCCACTGATCTCTGAAGTTCCAATTTCCGCTCTCCATTCACCATTTTCCAGGGCAAGATGGCTGCTGTGCCCAGTCCAGTGCCACATGTCTCTCTCCAAGGGCAAAAGTTAACTGAAGAAGGATGAAACCTGAAACAGGGATCCTCAAGCCAGCCATACCAGTTCACAACTGCAGATATTTCACAGGTTGAAATAGCTATTTCCCAAAGTTACAGGCAAGAAGCCAATTCATATTCAAACCACAACACTTTACAAAAGTGATAAGCAACTCACCTGAGGCACTTCTTCTGTTATAAGGCTTTGCATATATCTTAGAATTATCATTCTGAAGACCCAGTTTGCCAGCCTGTGTTTATTGGAAGTCTAAAATCAGGACCTTTACCTGTTTGGTTTAGTTTTTTATGCATGCTTTTCTATTTTGTCTTCCTGTCCTGTTTCATGTTTTTCTTATTCCCATTTAAATGTTGCATTTTTTTAAAATGGTTTAATAATCCTTTAAAGCATTTAATTTCCTCTTCGCCTATCTAAGTGAAAACATAGACTGTGTTCTGTTTGACTGATGTTTGACCAAGAGGACCTTTTCTATCTATCCACACTTACACAGACGCACACACACCCCCCAATCTATTAGAAATCTGAAAGCAATCTTCATTCCAGATTCATCAAAAGTTCATGCAGGGATTTTTTTTCAATGGCAATAGGAGGAATATTCCTCATGTTAACAATTTATTAGAAATATCAAGATTGTTTTCAAAGCATTGTCCAGAAGAGGAGTGTGTGTCCCATTAGGAATCTTAGCTTTCTTTGAGAATCACTGATGATGAAAAGCTGTACATATTTGGACATTCAGACTATGCAATTTGATGTGTATTCCCCTTAGAATGTGACATAGAAAAAAGACCTAACTAAAAATCTTCTGATCTAATGCCCAAGCTATATTGTGTTTCTTTGCTTCATATATTTTAATGAAAAAAGTCTTTAAAAACCATGCTTATTTAGACATAAAGGAACCCAAACAATTTAAAATAATTACTTCATAGATGTCAGTTCGTAATAAATAAAACAACGAAGCATATAGAGTAGGAGCAGGGATACACTGTCAAGTAGCTTCCCCTTTTGTATTCCAACATGAAACATTTTAGAAAATAAGTCATAAGATCTTTGAAAGGATGTTATCTTTCTGTGGCTTAAATCCATGCCTTAGCTCCTTTGGTCAATTTTCAAGGAAAATCTCAGTGCCGTTATCGTGATGCCATGACTTGCAACAACTGACCTCCATGTGCTTCTCCCTCCCCTATCCCAGGCTTGAAATATGCAGTTTCCCCATGCATGTGCAGCCAAGCAGGAAGGTGAAAGGCCAGAAGGAAAGGAAGGACAGAGTCTGGAAAACCCTATGGGAATTTAATTCTTCTGCAGAGCCTTCTCCATGCTGCTTTCTCTTGTAGTCTGTTGAAGAAATTTGAAAAAAACTTTGGAAAGCAATAGGGACCTCATATGTCCAGAACAAAATTGTCAAATGTCACTAGCATATGAGTGCTTTTATGCAAATCACAGCCCCCCTCCTCTTTTTTTTCCTGAAAGTCTGACAGAAATGTGTGTCTTCTCCCACTACTCACTTTTTACTGTCCTGAGCAAAGCAGTCACAAACTTTCCTTTTTGATTCTAATTTTCAGCATCCTCTTGGTGCAGTCAGTATATGACATGAGGTGTTTAACTCAAGCACTATGTTGCTCCTTTCCCAGAAATGCAGGCAGTGACATAAAGGTGATGCTTTTTCTTCATAGACAGAGAATGTCTTTACCATGCAAAGAGAAAAACGAAAAGGAGCGCTTTGTCAAGATAACCTATACTCAGTGCCTGTTGATCTTTCCATACCTCTTCTCTCAGAGTGCCCTGTCTTGGCTATACAGAAACAGAAACAAATGGGGAAACTGCATTGTTTGTCTAAGTGTAACAGATCTGCACTGTCTCAGGGACACATTTTAACTGTGCTCCATTCTTCTCCAAAAATTACTTGACAGAACGCTTACCTACCATTTTTTTTTTTTTTATTTTGTGCTTTTGCGTCTAGCAATTTAAAGGATGAAGGGAACAGTGAAGCTCAGACTCAGCCTAAATGAGACCAGTAAACACATACATCTCTTCCGTTTCATCCCCAGCATCATCCCCAGCAGCTTCACAAAGATGCTACAGAGTGGTTTTCTGCCTGCCAAGCACAATATCAGGCACTTCTGACCACTAGGTCTGATTGTAGAAGTTACATACATGTTTACACAAAATGCATGTGGCTAAGAATATTTCCAAGATGCATATCTTTTCTTTACAGTAATTGCATGTTATTACTATTTTCAATAAAGATTTTATTTTTGTCCTTAATCTTTTCTAAAATTCTCAATCTAGTGGAAAAAAGAAAAGCTAGTGTTGTTCTAGCTGCAGTGTTGCTTCCCATAGGAATGCAAAGGAGAAAACTCAGCTCTCCTTCTTTCCTAAGTCTACTTTATATAGACAGAAGCGGAAGAGTCATGACTTCAGAGACATACAAGTCTATGAAAAATAGCATAGGTAACTTTTTGGCTCTGAAATTCCGTTCCATTTGTGCACCTTTATCAACAAAAGGCAGAGTACAAGGAGAAAGAGACCAGTGAAAATCAGGGGGGAAAAAAAAAAGCTGTAGTAGATTTCTCTCACATAACAAACTGAATATTTGAGAAGAGGTTATAGCCTTATGATATTCATCACAGAGAGGAGAGCTGTTAAAAACAGCCTTATTTGCATAGACTAATACTACTAGCAAACGTTTTCTTCTCAATTATGTCCCCTAAGAAATCCTAGCAAACAGTTCTGGTGTCTAAATTATGGCCTTTATGATTATAAGCAGATTCCATGGGTGAGACAGATTTTTAATTTATTAATATAGTTCACTTCCAATTGGCTCAACAGAATACTTTATAAAATGTGCACATACAGGTCCTTCACAAAGATTAGCTCTTTTCTGTAATAACTATCGTGTGTAAAGCATTTATTTTCTGAAATGAGAGGGACTCATTTGTAACTTGTGAAATTAAGAGTCTTGATGAAATGTTTTCTTGCATAATATTGTTTCTGTCTGTGCTGGTTAATGGGTCAGGATGTTTGCATAAAGTATTGATCAATGTTGTCAATATTGATAAAATTCAGAGTGAGACTGGACCTGAGTGGTTGGTGGGGTTGTGTTGGATGAAACAGATTCAAACCATGCTGCAGTTAAAATGTCTTTCTTCCTTCAAAGGGCTACAAAACTGAGATTACTATAAACTTAAGAGTAAACCCTAGATTTTATTGGCGTATGAAACCTAGGAAAAAACAGGGCCTTGATTCAATTTCCTTCTATACGAAAGTGTGCAACTCCAGTCTCTTGGGATAACAGGCTATAATCCTTTAAATAATTTAAGAATCAAGGCCAAGCCTGTTTTTTATTGCAGTTATTGGACATTTTCTTAACTGAGGAAAGCAGTTCTTCAGACAAAACTCTGGAAGAGCAAAAGAATGAGGAAGTAAGGCCATTCTAAAGCTTCTAACAACATCTAACATACCTGATGAAGATCATATTAATATTCCTACATCTTTTTCAGCCATGATATTAAACATTCTCTGGCTGACATTGTCTGAAGGATTTTCAGAAATGTAATGAAGCCACAGTTTTGCAGTGAAATAATCCATTGTGTAAACTAATTGAATTTTGAAACATTATGTATTTACTTCCTGTATGGAAAAGCCAAGAGCTCTGTTCTGTGGATTTTCAAATGTATGAAATATTGTTACTACAGCTTCTACTCTGAGGTGCTTTTCTAATAATAAATACATTTTAACAGTCATTCAAGACACAATAACTTCTGGATGCTTGGGATTATGCATTTAAAATACGTGTGCATGTTTTAACAGAGCTTCAGAATACAATGCTGTCCTTTAGCTAACACTCATGTAGCTTATCAAATTTCAAGAACATATTCCTTTACTGTCTTCCAAATGACAAGTAGAAATAGACAAACAATATGTTATGGAATTCTCTCACTTCTTTCCCAACCATACATCTAGTTGCCACAGTGTCACATGTCTTGGTAAACTCGTATAAGAATGGTAAAGGGCCTGGCAGGTCAGCCCTATGAGGACAGGCTGATGGAGCTGGGTCTGCTTAGCCTGGAAAAGAGAAGGCTCAGGGGTGACCTTATTGCTGTCTATAACTACCTAAAATGTGGTTGTGGTCAGGCGGGGGATAGTCTTTTCTCCCTGGACACTGGAGACAGGACAAGGGGTCACAGTCTTAAGCTTCATCGGGGAAGGTTTAGATTTGACATTAGGAAAAAGGTTTTTTACTGAAAGAGTGATCAGATTTTGGAATGGGCTGCCCGTGGAGGTGATTGGGTCACTGTCTCTGGAGGTGTTCAACGTTAATCTGGATGAAGTGCTGAGTGGCGTGATCTAGGTGTTAGATGTTTAGGTTTACTTGGTTGGTTTTAGGTTGGATGGGATGATCTTTTTGTCTTTTCCAGCCTCATCATTACTGTGATACTGTGATAATTTACAGGTGTTCAGCTACAAAGATAAATAAGAGTGTAAAAACGAATTGTGGGCTACAAGTATTGGTTCAGAAGACATCTGGCTTCAGGATTTGCAATGCACTCCATAACTGAATTTTGATTAGTCACAGGTTTGCAAATCTGCAGAGCAAGTTTGCGTCCAGTGTCTCTTAATATGGAACCCACTTACAGTATTCTGTTGAAAACCTTGCAAAATTCATATTTCACCATCTTTGGGAACTGTTTTGTAGTTGTATCTGAACTACACTTTGATTTTTAGCTTGCTCAACATAAAGCACACCACAAAGCTAAAAATTCCATATGGGAGGAAGCAGGAGAAAATGATCAAGTGAATCACATGTGATTTGTCTTCACAGCAAAATTTGCTAAGACTACTCTTTCTTTTCCCATAAATATACAAGAAATTAAAACTTTGAAACGCAAGCCCAAACACTGGAATTAGGATTTAATTATGAGATCTGTTCATTTTTCTTATTTGGCTAACACCATTTTAGAAAGAAAAGTTGTTTTGCAATATTTTACCTGGATTAAAGGCATACATTTGGGTCTTAGTCAGGCCTGTGTTTTCCCAGATGCATGTTGGACTCTTGCTTGAGGAGAAGAGCTTTCAGGGTTGGAAAGGGAAAAAACCAGATCAATCTGGGTAATGGTGGAGTGGGACAATAAATAATCTTTCTAATGTATAACGTTTATAGAAAATGTCAGAACTGCAGCCCAACGTTCCTTTTACACAATGTGCACCTAATATGTTTGAATCAAGTAAGAAATGTGTTTTCATAAATTTAAGCTAAGCAATCCAAAGCTGCTCAGATCTGTATAATTGTAATTAGCATTTTCATTTGTCAGTAAGGAAGCCATCTCAATCTAATAATTTGCTATTGCTCACAGAAGCAATCTGTGTGCATATCTCACAGTAAGGAGACAATGTCAGTAAAGAGAGGTAAAAAATTTGTGTGGCCAAAGGACACAGGTTAACAGAGTTAACATTGTGCCTATCAGCACAAGAACTTCAACGTGTTTTTCCTTCTGCTAGAGAAAGAGAAATAAATTTGCTTATAATGAAGTATGAACTTGAGTACAACTGGAATAAATAAGTAAAGAACTTGCTAGCAAACAGAGCTCTCAAAAGACCAAAACTACCCTTGGTTTCATCCTTTACCTTATCTAGTCTGTTTTATATCTCTGAATGGTCTGGAAGAAATGATATGTGCAACCCATTTCGCAACATTTTGAATGTATCCCAGCTGTCAGCCCTCAGTGTCAGAGCAGGGAAGCCTATCTGTTTATATGGAAATGTGATAGCTGCAATTTATGGTCTGACAAAGTCACTTGAGTAACTGATTACTGAGTCAGTGGGTTTGTGGCACTGTGCTTCTGCTAATAACTTTCCTGCCATTTATTGAGATATCTCATTTTATGACTTCAAAGATGCTCAGAATAGTGCTAGAAGGTAAATGAATTAAGATGAGCAAATAGATCTGTATTTTAATTTAAACAAGAAAGAACAAACAAAAGTACTATTTATCCCAGCTAGAAACTTACCTTTTAAAACATGAAAGCAGCCGCTAAACTATGCTGTCGCTTCCAGTGTTTGGGCACAACATAAAAAAGTTCTTGATTTTAGAAAAGGTCAATGCTTTCAATTGAAAACCATCTGTCTGAAAAGTGTGATCAAACCAAACAGGCACTTCTGTAGTCTCTCACTGCACCATCCAGAATATAAAATAAAAATAAAAAAGTAATAAGATAAGCTAGGAGCAGCAGATGTTAAATTCATATCTTTTGCTTTTCCAAAGTTGCATAATCAGATTAGAAGACTGCGTCATATTTGAAACGGATTGAGAGAGCTGCAATTATCTTGCACAGTCTTGTGGCATACCCAGGGTCATAAGTTCTTCTACTGCATCACAGGTTTTAAGTGGCAAAGAAGGGAGTTTATGTGGGAGGTCAGAGACAGCACTCAAGGCTGAAACTGTGGAAGGAACAGGGTGAAAGAGGCAGCTGAACAACAAAAATGAGGGCCATGACTATTTCCTACTAATATGGCCATGCTACCTTGAAGAAATTGCCAATCTTGACTCATGAAGCTTTAACAGGATCAGTAGTACTTGGATGGGAAACTGTCTCAGAATAGCAGGTGCTGTAGGCTTTAACTGCTCTGGCAAGAGGTTGGACTTCGATGATCTTTCAAGCTCCCTTCCAGTCCCCAAAATCCTGTGATTAGGATCCAGGATAGCACTGTATGGCATATGCAGATGACTCTAAGTGTGAGAGCTACATGATGACTGGCTTTGGAAGGCCAGTGTAAGAGGCTGGAGCTACAATTATGTCTTTGCAGAGCACACACAGTGAAAAGCCAGCTGAAAGCTTGGTTTTGTGACCAACACACACTAAGGGACCTTCTAGTGTTATTGTGGCTTCATAGCACCATGTATGACAAGGGTGTTGATGATGTGCTGCACCTACAGCAGAAAGCCTGGGTACCTCTGCCATGTGTAGTGTAGTTCGCATGGCAAGTGACTCTAAGCCAGTGAGCAGATGTGCTCACTCAATCTCTGGAGTAATGCTTCAGATGTCTCCTAGATAGCCTGCCTTTCTGGCTGGGAAAGGTGCATGGGCCTCAGCACAAAGATATCAGTTGAGTTGTGCTGTAATGGGGTCCAGGCTTACGCAAGGTGGGTAAGTGTTCTGGAAATAATTTAAAACTGAAAGGAAGGGAAGAGAGAGAGCCTCCTGGAATTAAGCTGAGAACAGCCTGGTCCCAGGGCTGGTAACAAATATGATGATTGGTTTTGTACACAATACCTGCTTAACGTAGTTTGTCATGAAGCATAAGGTTAGACTACATAACACGTTTCAGGACTTCTTGTTGCCTGCAGTGCCATAGTAACTGCTAAGCAGAAAAAAGTCCCAGAAGGTACATACCTGCCTGTCACAGGTTCCCAGATGCAGAATAAAGGTGTCTGTAGCGAATCTTGACCTGCATAGTGATGAGTGGGACATGCAGGGACAAGCAAGATATGGCAAGTCCTCTTGTGAAGGTGAAAAGCTCAGAAGGTCTGCTCAGGGAACGTATTCAATGACCAGAAAACTCCAATGAGTCCTAATGCAATATGGTGAATTGACAAGGAAAAAAAGAGGCTCTATCTCAAAAAATTGCAGGGGTCATAGCTCTATGCTGAACAAAGTGGAGAAAAGATCAGGTATGTAGAGAGACATAGTCAACTTTATTGTAATGTGGTCCTCAGAATGGAAGCGTACATAAGGTTCCAGACATTTGTTTTTCGACAATGAGAAATGAAATTTCTCATTCCTGCTTTCTTCCTCCTCAACCCAACATGTGGGTTGTCTGCAGCTGCTTTGCATTCATGGGAAGATTTGACTGACTCTTTGACTGACTCTCCAGAAGAGTGCCTAGAGGCTGTCTGAACTCTGGTCCTGCCAGAAGATTTTGTGATGAAAGCCCAGAACTGGACATGAAGAGACCCCCTACTGCCAGTAGTGTGCTATCCTCTAAGCTCAGACAATTTGCTTAAGATTTCAGATAAATTATTCAAAACTGGGCACATTTTACTCCCCTGTCTTTTTGGAGTGGCATGAGGGGAAATGAGGTTGCACAAATGTAGAAGAGGTTGAAAGGTCATGCAGACCCCTTTTGCCTCACAGCCACAAATCCAAAACCAGCCCTAGTTTTGTTTTGATATTGTAGAAGGAAAAAAACAATTAGTATTACTGCAGTTCACAGGCTGAACAGTATCCCTTGGCTCCAGACACTTTCATTTTCCTGGGAGGGAAACTTTTCTGGCACTGGGTTACTTGTCCTGTCTAGACAGGCTGATGAGAGGCCTTGTACAGCCTGTGAGACAATGGGGGGAAATCTGAGGTTTTGGCTTTGCATGTAGTAGTTGTCACCTGTACTGAGGAGATGTCCTATCTTCCCTGGGCAAACAGCCTATGGCTATTGGCATTTCTGTCTTAAGTCCTCAAAGCAGTTCATTTTCTGGAGAGTAGTTAAGTATCCTCAAAGCTGTGGGATATAGCATTAGTACACTTCTCAAGTAATTTTCCACAATTCCCTGCTTCACAGTAATTTTTCATAATTTTGGATACTTTGCATAAAGTAATCATCTCTTTGAAAGCTTAAAACTGGTATTGAAAGGAAGATGATGAAATATATCCTGAGGTGAACAAATAGTAGAACAGTCTAGAAATGCTGTCATGTTTCTTTGCAAACCTGTGTTGTTTTCTTCATCCAGACTACTCAGATTTGTAATTACCTTTTCCACAGTCTTACTGTGGATTTTTCTTGTGAGGAAATACTTCCACTTATTCAGCAATAGATATCTTGCTAGATAAGAGCTACGCAGCTACACATATTCTTGCCCTGCATGTATGAAAAATTAAACAAACAAACAAATATATAAATCTCTCTGTGTGTATATATGTATATATATATGAGTTTATTCATAAAGAAACCTAGTATTGCTTGCCTGTTAAAAACAAAGTAACTAGTCTGAAACACGGAGCAGGGAGAGGATGAATTCAAACTGTTGGGAAAGAGTCATTAGTTATATATATAACTAATATATGTATACACGTATATATAAGTATGTATACATACTTATTTATTATTGCCTGGTGGTGTTTTCTGCAGTTTATGGACTGTAAAGTATTCAATTGAATTTTTTCTTTGTTCAGCAGAATTATTAAGCAGATATTTAAATTTAAAGTAAGTTCTACTTAAGTCAATGGCTGGTATACCCAAAGTTAATCACATGCTGCCTGGGCTTCAGAAATCATAGAAACATGGAATCATGTGGGTTCAAAGGGACTTCTGGAGATCATCTAGTCTAGAGCAGGTTCTTCTGGAGCATACTGCACAGGGCATATCAAGGTGGGTTTTGAATGTCTCCAGAGATGGAGACTCTGCAACTTCTCTGGGCAGCCTGTTCCAGTGCTCTGTTACCCTTACAGTAAAAACCTTTTCTTTATGGACTGCCCTACAGATGCTCAGGGATAACAACAGATGTCACATGTTAGAAATTACCTGAAACATTGTGGTGTTGGTGCTGAGAGAATGAAAACATTTGCAGCTGTGTCATAACAGTGCCAGAGTCTGCAGTATGTTGCAAACAAAAAGGTGACCAGAAGTTTAGAAAAAACATCAGAAACAAAGGCTGGTCCTGCCTTCAGCAGTATTGAATGTGAGAGATTGAGGAAACTGACAGATTTCGCTTGAATATTTTCAATAATACCCTGTGATGGGTAGTTCAATAATTTCCTGTGCTTTCTTAAGGAGTAGTCACTGGGTAATTTTTCTTCTCTGAAATTGTGCAATTCTTTCTTGAAACCCTGCATATTTAAGATGCACACTGTCATAATGCCCCCTGTAGAGACTACGAGCTTAAATGCTCACTCTGTGCAGTGGTATTTTGGAGGGCTTTTTTCTGTGCTCATCGTGTTTGATGTCCCCTAGTTTCATTATGCAGAAAATACTGAATGCTCTTTCCCTATTAGTTTTTCCCACTGCTCTGATTGCCTACCAACAACAACCTCAGATTTCTTCTCAAACAGGTTTACTCTTCAATTGTTTCTTTAACAAAAGTATTAGACCATTCTTATAATTCTACTCTTTGCCTTTCCCATTTCTTCTGTGTCCTTGAAGGATGGCATCATATGCAAGGTGTGAGAGAATAAAGGCATCATAAGGGCAATTTCTATGTTCTATTTATTCACAAGTAATACCAAGCAACTCATATACCATTTACCATTTCTTTGACACATACACAGTGGTTGATTACATGTATGTAAGTATGCATGTATGTATGTATTCACATATGTGTTTTTCTTTGATGATCCTATTTCCATATAGAAATAGCCACACAGGAGCTGTTTAGCGTAAGTAAAGCTGAAACTTTTTCTCCAGTTTGCACCATTTACAGCTATCTACACTAATTTAATCTGTAATATTCATAGTTTATATCTTAGTACTGTGAGGCCTTTATGAGGTTCTTCTTAATCTCTTTATTTCCTAAATAGTGTAGATGTAGTCAGCAGATTCTAATTTATTTCACTGAGGTTTCCAGACCAGAAGTCTTGGCTTATGTCCTAGTGGGCTTCCTTCCCCTGAGAAAAAGGTCTAATAGTTTCTGCCATCTAATTTAATCCATTAAGTCTTTCTAAGGTTTATCCATCTTATTTTAAGGCTGCTTAGCTTCATAAAGAACTTCTGCGCAGGGACAATGCCAGGTCAGGAACTGTGCAGCCTTCTTGACTTACTGCTCAGTGAAACAAGAAATAATGGTGCCTTAATATCACCTTCATGTTATGTCAGGTTAAGCCCAAATTATGAGGACCTGGCTAACATCCTTGTAGACACAGCAGTTTGGTGGAGAGGAGCCTGTGCCTTCTGTCCCTGATGAAAATTATTCCCTTCATGTCCACAGTGGGATAAGCAGCAATTCCAGCAGGTGTGGCCAGGCACATTCCTCACTCCACAAGGTTTCTCACAGGGAACTTAGCTTTCACAGACCTTACAGCCCTCCCTATAATCTGTCAGCTAAACTCCTGAGGTATCTCTGTTATCCACACTTTCTTTCCACCTTTAACCTCTTGCAATTGTAAATGTTCATTAACTTGACACAGAGCGTAGCTCCTGTTCCAAGTGCTTGGTGTAGTGATAGGGCAGTTGTTCCCTCTCTGGGCTCATGGAATTTTTCACTCAAAGTGCAATTGCTTGTGGCAAATTTAGCATATTTGGACAAGTGTTAGCTAGAATAACTTTGTCATCTCTCTGTCAGTGCATGGGCAGAAAAAATAAGGGCAGACTTCATTGTAGTGTGAGAACCCAGGTGATTTATTTTCAGTAAAAGTGATTTACAATACTAGTTAAAAAGATTAATCACCCAGTTCTTGAGAAAGATTACATGTCATGGAACTATTTGAATTACTGAAAATCTTTTAGCCATAGCAAGGCACACAATGGTTGGCCATAAAGTCATACCCTCAGGTACACTTTTGCTTTCTTCTTTGTGAAACGTCAGAAAATACCACTGCAGGAGATAAGTAATTAGTGCCACCTGAAAACCAGAAGTAACATTTAACTTCTTTACTTTTAACCTCACTGTTCTGGGGACAATGTCGTCTGAAGTGAAGTTTATATTAAAATGAATAAAGACAGATGAGAGTTGTGAGTCAGGCCAGCCATTTGTTTGACGCCCAGTTCCAGTTCTGAAGTAAAAGTGCCATGTTCCAGTAAAGACACCAATCAAAAAGAGAAATCAGGTAAACTTAATTATATTTGGCTACCATGGCCACTCTAATGCTATCTAGATCCATATAGAAACTGAACAAGAAATAAAACTTGTGGCATCTTTGATACTGACAGACATGTCTCCACTGTTATATTTACCCTCAATTATTTTGTCTACATATTTATTAACCTGTTGCAAGGTATTTTAAGTCTTTATCACTTTTGGGGTAGTGGCCTTGTAAGACTTGAGTGGCTCCCACAGCAGAAAATTGCACCAGAATATTTTCTTTGTGGGGAACCATGATTCACTTGCAAAAGTAAGAGAAAATGTCATGCTTCTTTCTTCTAGATCTTCATTACGCAGGGCTGATGGTGAGACCTACTACTTGTAAGACCATGATTCTTTCAGTGTTTGCAATTGGTACTAGATATGTGTCAATAGAGTGAGTCAGAGAAAAGGAAATAGAGCAGAGCTGCCTCTTCAGGTTAGCAGCTAAAAAGGTTTCCTCTCTGCATTTTGTTCAATTGTTTAGGAAATCTTCTACCCTTGAAAGAAGAAGTATCTTGGAATCAGTATATCCTTTAAAAGAGACTGTCATTTTCCTCTGATACATGGCTGCAAGAAGTTTTCATGGAGTTATTTTCTTAATACAGCATGACAGTTCCAAATAAGTCCCAGGTCAAAAGCAGTGTTTCCCCTCCACTCCATCCCATCTAGCTGTAATGAAACAACTAAGAGATTGCAACATGGCACCTGTGAAAATACAAGTTCAAAAATAATGTGATGTCATTGTAAATCTGCAGGAGTTAAGTAAAATGAAAATAATTGCAATGTCTTGATTTCACACCATGTGTTGTCTACTGGGTAATCCTGTGGGTGAAGATGTTGAAGCAGCGAGAAGTTCAACACACGTTCCACGTAAAACCAAAGTTGGTTTGTGTTGTATGTAATTGCTGTACCACCACACAATCTCTGAAATACAAGTTCTCATTCAGTTCAGTACACTTTGGATGCTGTCCCAAATGCACAACCTAGAACAACATCTCATATGTATGAGTTTCCCTCTGATTGAGATTTTGTCAATGTGCAAGTAGATACATGCAGTTCTTAGGGCAAGCCAGTCATGATTTCAGTGCTGTGCCCATTTTCCTTTGTCATTTGAACACTGACCTTCAAACTGTAAACCCCAGCTTCACTTTCAGTCTTTTTCCTGTCATGGGGAAGTCACCTGGAGACCCAGGAAACACCGTTAAGCTTTCTCCCTCTTCACTGTCTCTCAAATCCAGGCTCCAAGCATTGCAGCAAAACCAGAGACTTTCAGGTCCAGGATTTCAAAGAGTGAGGTCTGTGTTTGTGCACACAATATCTGAATGCACATTCATTGCATGCTTAATCCCCCTCACGTGCAGTAGAAAAGGGATGTATTTGCATTTGTAAGATAGCCTTGGTGTGCCCCAGAGCTCATTTTGCTGCTGCTGCGGCTGCTATCTCCTACATCGTGTGCTCTTGTGGCTTGCGTTTGTCCATTTTGCTGACAGTGTGGGGAAGTGTGCAGCCCCAGGAAGGATAAATTAGATTGCCCTCATGCCTTTTGTAACCATATGAGCACTTCTTCCACTGGGCATCACCTTGTTTTCTGCCATGGTTTAATTGCTTTAAGCCACATCTGATACTCCAGTGAGGTATCATTTCTCTGTGCCCACGTGTAGCCTCAAAGGTGGCTCCTTCCTCCAACTTCAAGCACCAGCAGCTGAAGGAGAAAATCCTCCATGATCACAAGAGGAGAGAGCTTGATTTTCTGCAGATATGGTTTGTATGAATAACGTCATAACTTGGGGCATTTTTCAGCATGACATTCATGCAGGCGCTTTCAGCACAGAAGTAAATTACTCTGCTGAATAAATGAGCTCACAAAAGAAACAATTAACGTAAGAGGAGGGAATGAGAAGGCAGTATGCTCAAACCATTGGTATTGTTTTTGCTTGTGACAATTCAACTGACTTTGTGCCCTTTGTGGCTTTATACTGTATGGCTTCCATGTAAATTTTTCTACTTAATTTCCCGCAGAGACATTCACATACTGGTTCTTTGGTCCCTTGCTCTTTTCTCAGCAGAGACAGCCTGAGCATCTGCCACAGTTTCTTTTTCATTCTGCTGCCAAGGAGCTCTGAAAAGGAGATTAGCAAACTCTATGAACACGTCATTGGTTACTTTAGTCAACAGGAAGGGATGCTGTAGTGAGTGATACCTGAGAGTGGAAGTTTCTTATGTCCTTGACAGCACGAGGTTTACAAATTTTTCTTCTGTTGCACAATCACCCTTTTTCTTTTCCTTGGCCAAAGCATGCATACCGTATTTCGAAGATAACTGATGAACTGACAGACTTGTGTTCTTTAAAGGGTTAAATAAGGCCAGAGGCAGTGTGAGAAAGCTTTTTATTTCACAACATTTCTAAAAGGCTGAACAAAATCCAGGCCTTGTTTAATGAGCACATATTTTATACAAATAAGCTCAAACGAGCTTACCCATCTCAAATTAGAAAGGAAGCATTTGTCCTAATTGGACTGCATAACTGAAGAATTAATTGTGTGGCTGCTTAGAATTGCAGTCTTATGGCCCAATTCACAGAAAATGCCTTCATGGTAGAACATATTATACACAAGTTTGCTCATGTCTTTTTACCAACACATAAGCCTGTGCATGATTTTGATGCTTTGGGGTTCTTAGCTAGCTTTTTGGTTGTGTGGGTTTGTTTTGAAAAAGGATGGTTGAGGCAGACATATGTAGGCCTAAGCTGATTTTAAGTACGGTATTTCAATATTCTAATTAGGTCACAGGAGAATAGTTATCCATCTCTGTAATTAGATACTTAGTGAATTCCTACAGTAAAAATGCTGTGCTAACTTATTTACAAATATTAAAAGAGTGACTACTCCATTGACTTGACTAGTTCAGCAGAAACAAAAGCACAGCATGGGAATTCATATTTCCTTCCAGGAGGTCATAGCACTATGCATGGCACTGCAAGTAGCTCAGGAGCTGTTGGAGTAACATCTGCTCTGTTCAGAGGGTGCTCATTAAAATAAAGCAGGAACACTACTAAATGTTTTCTCTCTGAATTCTGAAAGCCTCCATTAGCCAACTTGAGCAAGTTTCAATGATTGACCATGCTGTACAGCCAGTTCCACTGTGAGAGAGGAATGACATGCAACCTGCCTTTATCATTGCTGGTGGGACTGCTTCTGGGTCCAAAAGTCCTAACCCATTACAGACTTTTAGTGCAGCTCTGGCTCCAAGATCTCTGAAGATGATAGACAAGACAGAGTGCTGCACAGCTGTCAGACACTAGCTGGGGCATGCAGCAGGTTGGCAGTCATAGGAATCTTGCTTTGGCTAGTAAACTAAATGCCTCCTTTAGAACACCCCACTGAAACATTTCTTCTCTCTGCTGAAGCTCCTGAGACTCCAGTTTAGTCCCTCTACAGAAGTGTTTTCAAAGTAGTGTGATTCACCTGCCTGGCCGTTTTCTGAATTTTGTTGTGGAAAACATGCTGAATTGTTTCCAAATACCATGAAATTTCTGAATACTATGTTGAGAAACAGAGGCTGTGAAAATGTTATCCTTAATATTCCATATGCTCTAGAACTAGCAACAACATAAGGCTTTTGTCAATTTTGTCTTGGAAGGAACTGAATATCATGTAGGTCAGCACTTGAATATTTGTCTGCTTGTGACTGTGAACAATGGAGATTAAACTATGAAGCACCCAGTGGCAAGTTTTGCAGGCTCCTCCTGGTTGTTCTGCTTGCAAGGAGACTGCTGCTGTTCTGCAACCATAGATAGTAAATATGTGTTACATTAACTGCTCAATTTTTTATTCCATTTGATCTTTCAACACATAGGAATTTTATTGGTTACAATATCTTCTTCCTATATCAGGTTTTCATTTAAAATTTCCAGAACCACATATCTATTTTTTACTTATTTAGGACTTTTTATTGCTTGAGTCATGCCTGTTTTCATGTATTTTCAAAGACATACATGAAGTGGACAGAAATCCCAAAAAATTTTCCTAAATCAAGACTAGTAAATAAAAATGCAGACCTGAATACAATACAACATAAAATTAAAGCCTAAAACCCCCCTCTAATCTGTGTAATACAGTCACTGCTGAAAATTTTGATGGACCAAATTCCACCTAGAAGTGCATAGATCCTGCTAGAATTTTTTGTTCTGGCTCCAGAGCAAACCCTTGCCATCTATCAAAAATTGTACCATCTATGTCAAAGTAATATGTGTACTTTTCTATGTGTCCTGTACTAAAGTGTAGGAACATGAAGTACAGTCAGTAGAACAAGAACTATAAGAATAATTAGGGGCCAAATTCAGCTCTTAGCACTGTAAGGTGTTAGTTCTAAACTATTGGCATAAAGACATCCTACACTTCTGGGTCCACGCTGAGAAAAGTGCTGGGTCCACAGAAACCAGCCATCTTAT
This sequence comes from Upupa epops, assembly GCA_013397515.1. Classification (NCBI taxonomy): domain Eukaryota; kingdom Metazoa; phylum Chordata; class Aves; order Bucerotiformes; family Upupidae; genus Upupa; species Upupa epops. Next base: position 33,083 of record VZRI01009636.1, read on the forward strand.
GTTTGTGTTTCCATAGCTGGGACCTGACTAGCAACATAAGCCAGCAAGACTGTCTGCCATAACATTGAGGTATAACCAGAGGTACCATCCTGTCTCCTCTTCATTGAAACAGTCATTCTTCACTTTAACTACATCTCGAATCTCAACTACCTCACCTAAGGTTCTGTAGTCTTTAATGAGACACTGTTAACCTAACATCTCTGTTGGTATTTTTGAGAGGGAACTAGAACGGGCTTTAACCCTTCTTTCTTCTGTATGGTTCAGTCATAAAGATTCATGCCCAGGACTTTAAGTAGATGCACGAAGAGAATAAATATACCTCTTCATTGCAGGTGAAGTGGTACAAAATGTCAAATCTACATTCTAGGATTTTATATTTTAAATGAAATTCTGAAGGAGTTGAGTAAAAAAAAAAAAGTTACTCATAGAATGTGTGTACAGTGTTATCAAGAGCCCATGGAGTATTATAGCATTGCTTTTCGTCTGTATAACTACCAGTGGTATGTGGCCAGAATAATGGGAAAGTAAGTCCCTGTGTAAGGTATCATCTGAAACATGAGCATTTCTATCCTGTATAAAAGAGCTGCAACAATGGTTGCAGTCCCATCAGTAACTCAAATGAAGAGTTACTGCACTTCAGTTTGGTCTTCTGTGGGAAACAGGTTGACTGCCAAAATCTTGACACATAATTTGGCTCAGTTGGCCAGTCTGCTGCAGAGAGAGGAGACAGGAGCAGTCTGGAGACCAGCTTGACTCATAGTGATAGGGAAGACAATTGTTCTCCTGAGAAAAGTCTAGTCTTCTTTGCCTGGCAGCATGTTCAAACTGAGTCCTGACAGTAGCAGAAATAATACAGGGAATATATGGTAAGAACTAAACTCATCCATGAGAGAGATTAATTGCAATATTACATACTAGACAAAGGAGTACTTCTTAGCCACCACTTTTCATGAATACAACATCCTCAAGCTCTGTCAATGTTTTTAATTTAGTCTCTTCAAATTATTGTGTAGCACTACTCATTACTTTCCCAATGCAGTCTGTATGTCTTGGCCTGTAGTCCATCTATCTCACCACAGGAATGAAGAGTTAAAAATCTCCCATCACTCACAATAGTGTAGATGCTGAGAAAATACTTGAGGCCAATGGAGTCATACTGGATTTATGCAGATGTAAGTGACAGCAGAATTATTGTCTGTTTAATACCAGCAAAGTTCTCTGTCGTTTCATGATTCAGGCTCCAGTTCTCAATTCTTTGCATTGAACAAGTTGAAACAATATTTGACACATTCTTAAACAGCAGGGTGTAATTTATTGCAATCTAATTACAAAAGCATCACAAGAGAAAGGAGTCAATTAGTTAGATTTGGGGGGCATAAAGAGCCACTGATAAGATATATAGAGCCAAAAAGGAAAAGGAAAAAAACCTCCCAGGGTCAAATACAGGAACATCTAGCCTCTTCATGACACTTATCTTTCTTTTTCTGTTGATAAAAGATCATAAATTCAGCAGTGCTGAAGAAGCACCTGCCTCTCTCCGGGTCTTGGGACAAAAGAAGTGTGAGCTGACTCTCTAAGACTGCCTGAAGGTAGAGCAGGCCCAGACTTCTTTTGGAGTGGTATATTGACACTGATTTATGTGTGGTATGACAGATACGCCAGAGAAGACAGACTTCTTGTTAAAAAGAGGCTCCGGTGGAACAACATGTTCTGCGTAACCCTCTGCTGCAAAAGAGCTTGGGGATACAGTGTGTGCAATCAAAACACAGCTGCAGGCAATATATGTAATCAGTGAAGACATGTTGAGCATGGGCCAATCTCAGGAAAGCTGTAGGTGATATTTTCTCTGCATATAGATTAGGTCTGCCAGTGATAACTTGTGTCTTGAACCAGTTTCCTGTTCAGAAATTGGATGTTCAGAACTTTTGCAGAAAGTATAGATTATGTCTGGAACAGCACTTTCCTTCTCATGAAGGACTACTTAAAATTATCATAGTGGGGACACAAAGCCCTCCCAAATTTTTTTCACATGGTTTCTACTTTTCTGCCACAATGAAAACTTTAGTTCATTATGTAAGACTTCCTGGAGCCAATGTAAATCATCCAAGCTGTGCTGAAACCATTGTGACTGTGTTTTTTTCACATCAGTGCAGTATTGCTTGTGTCTCTCTAGAAAAATCAGGTTTTCTTAGTTTGCTTCTGCAGCTAACTGGAAATTAGGAATTTGGGAATTTGGGAAATTGGGAATCACCTGTGTGCATCACCTGGTCTAGGCACATCTTGAAATGATGACAAGAAAAGACTCTGAAGTGACTCAGAAAGTCACCAGCCTCTCCTCAAGCATGCCCTGTAAATTCTGTTTCTTGTCCTTCCCATCTTCCTGGGTTTTTTTGTACTCATGTGAATCTGTACAATATTTCAAAGTATCAAAATATTCTGCAGATCTAATAAAGTCTCCCATTGTTCAGCTTAATGGCATGAGCCCATTGATCAGTTGGTTCTTGTGAACTTGCCTTCTTTACTGTAATCAAGTTTTCAACAGGGCAGCCTCCTTCCTGTGGAATTTAATCTGAAAGTCTTCAATTTGCAAATGCCTCAGTAAAAAAAATTATTCATAATAAAGAGAGATTATTATTTCAGATTACACTATTGGAGAAATATAGAATATGAACCAAGAAAAGACCAAGATCCACAGGAAATTTAGTATAAGCAGATGACTCTATGAAAGAAAGAAAACATCAGCAGGACGTAAGTACAGCTTCTTGATGCAACAAAGTTTAAAGTAACTTTCAATTTTTAGGTAGTATCTTTCATTAACCTAACAGTGAAACACTAAAAATAACCCACATAAATACAGTTTTGGGAGAAGCAGAAAAATTAAATCTGTTCTTTTAGCCTGGTTCCCCGTGAGTGTGCTATTCCAACAGTCAAGTCAAGTTCTTTGAGTGAGTATGCATAAATACATATTAAGAAATTATGTGAATGGGCAGAGAAAGTAGAATTTATTAGTGCCTGAAGGTCAGGAACCTTCTAAGTCCTATTTGTCATCTCCTGGAGTCAGCTATATCAGTAGGATAACAGCAGACTCTGCTTTGTGAAACAAAAACTGTGTTCAAAGCCAAATTATTAATTTCTTAAATTTTTTCTTAAAATTTTGTTCTTGGTTAGGATAAGATAATGCAAAGTACATTGGAAACTCTGAAAGAAATCAAATCAACTTCTGTTGCTTTAGAAGAACTGTAAAAATCTTGCAACGTGATCACTTGGTGAAGAGAGAAGACAAAAAAATGATATATGGATATGAGAAACCAAACAATAAGGTAAAAATTAGGAGCTGTCACACTGCCCACCACTTCCACAGTTGCTAAAGTTATCATAAGATTTGGGTTTCTATTTTGAAGTTGCCTCTGACAGAATGTACTCCAGACTACTTGAACTTTTGTCTGAGGAAGAGAGGAGACCATAACACTAGACGGAGTTTCAGGTCAGTTCTTCTGTCCCTCAAGACTTCCATCTTCAGTATACCACTTTGTCAAAGTGGTAATCTTTAGAGAAAGAGTTACAAATCATAGAATCACCTGCAGTGAATAAAATTGTATTAAAAGCAAATGTTTCCAACACAGACATTGGTACTTCTCTGCAGGAGTAATGCCATCTTCAGAAATAATTGCAGATCAGTGAATCTTGTTTAGCAAAGGTTTCTGTTAAAATGCTAGTATTGCCTGGTATCATTAGAAGAACCATTTTTCCAAAAGCTTCTTTACTTATTTTTCTCTGAAACTCAGTACTGTGCATGTAAAACAACTTAAATAGAAATTCTTCTATTTACTTCAAATTAAGAAAAAATTCCTGTAATTAGTTGTGGTATGAAAACAATGCCTTCAGATTGTAATGTTGGATTTTTAAGATTTTAACTAAGAGGAGGGAATTTGACCCTTTTCTGCTTGCAGTTTAGAAGACATCTTTTGTGTATCCATTGCTACATCAAGAAATTAAGCACAGTAATAGAGAACTGAGAAAATTATTTTATTTAATCTCTTAGTCAGCAACATATTGTAGTGATGTATTTTGTTTTCTACTCCATCTTCTTTACTCCACACCACATCATTCTGAAATGATCTTTTCCTTCTCCTGTATCTCTTTATGCTACTCTTCATGTTATTTTCATCATCAGTATCCCTTCTTATTTCTCTTCTTTTTGAAAAAAAAATAAAATACATTATGTCTTTCTCTTCCATGGTGTGCTTCTAGCCTTTCTCTTTGGTTAATTACCAAAATTTGCTAACAAATTTGTTAAGAATTTGTATAAGAATTTCAGCTGAGTACATCTTTTGTTACTGCCAGTTTCTCCTTGGTGTGAAAAAAGAACTAGAGTGGATGAGAAAGCAGCTATGAGGTGATGCCGTACGTGTGGTGTTGATCCCTTTCCTCAAGCAGGTACAATAATGTTGCACTCTGCCACCACAATCTTTGGAAAAGAGTTCTACACTCATAGAGTTTCTGGGAAAATTACTGAGGCAGGACTTCTGCTTTTAGTTGGCTGTTTGCCCTTTAACACTTTATGAACCTCATAGGGACACCAACACCAGGAATATCAGATCATCTTCTCACTTTTCTCCTGAGGTTTTCCTGTGCTTTTGCCAGAACCTGACTCACTCACAATTCATTTGATAGGTAGCCCTAAAGCCAGAATCCCATGGCAATAACACATATCTGATTGGCCATCCTTCTCACTTGTATAAGCAGATTTTTAACAGTGTTGCTTTCTGTTCCAAGGCTGTCACTACTTACCCTGAAAAATGTGGCAATACAAGCCAGACATGGATCACCTTATTTTACTAAAATATACACCAGCATCGTTTGGGCTATGGTCTGATGAAGAATTCCAGGAGATAATGAGGTTCATATTTCTTTCAGCCTAATTCTTCATGAATGAGACAGTTAAGGATGAGGCAGCACCTACAACTCAAAGATGCTACAGTTCAGTTCCTAATACAGGAGTCTTTGTCGAGCTTGAAGTTATGAAGTCAAAACCCAGTGAGGAGAAAGTACTCCCTGACTGTCATGTGACAATTTATATTTTGTCAGAGATGAAAAAAGGACAAATGGAAGAAACTGCAATAATAGGTGAGTCGATTATTATGCCTGAGGTAATTTCTCAACAGGTTTAGTTGCCAAAGTTTATAGCAATAACAGAATGGAAGGAACAAAACCAAAAGAAAGTTTATGTTGTAACTCACAGAAAGCACACAACTGAGTTGTTATGTATATAAATTTCCAAATGCATATGAAGCTGGTTTCCCTTTTGAAACATGTTTGTAATGCAAAATATAAATTTTGAAAAATGCCGATGTTAATGTATGTATTTTATTTTGCCTTCCTGACATTGAGGCTTTCTGGGACTGGATGGTTGATATTCCCAGTGGGGATATATCTTTGCCATTAGTTGATGTGTATTCCATTAGCTGTGATGCATGCAGAATTGTTGAGACAGATTTAGACATTGTTTAAGGGCTATTATAATTTGGGTGCATCATAGCAACATCCAGGACAATAGGAAAGGGTGCTACCTGTCTGGATTTGCCCTTACGTTGTCTATCATCCAGCAGACAAGTGAGTACAAACACCAGGCAGAAATGTTGGCTCTTCAAGGAAAAGCATATTGGAACAACGACAATACTGTGAAAGAAATGTTGACATGCTCATTCACTATAACAGTGTGCTTGAAACCACGAGGTGTGATAAAAATGCCTCCCCTCAACCTATGATAAACCCCACAGCAAGACATGTTTGTGCCTTCAGTGGAAGAGGTTAAGGGTTTTATGCTTTGCACATATTTTTCTTACCTAGGGACATCTTATAACTGTAGCAAGGAAAGGAGTTAATGGAATTTTGTCAACGGCTTAAACTCACTGACTTGTGGAGCAAAGCCAGATGGGCCAAATACAGATTAGATTAGTGATACACATGTCAGAGGAGAGAAGCTAGGAGCTATAGTCTGTATCCCTTTCTATTGCTAGAACAGCAATACATATTTTACAGTGCTGTGAGCACCTTACTGTGAAAGTCATGCATTACTCTGCAAATGACAAATAATACCTGACTCTAGTGGCCCAGATCTGTACCCCAAAGAACTATTTTGGAACAAATAGTAGAGATCAAATTGTACTAATGTCAAATATATAGAGATATAGAAACATAGATAATAGTGACAGAGAAGAAAGAGTGAGAGAAAGATATTTAATAAAGACAGAGTCCCCACCCACATGGCAAGAGGATGTGACTGTGCTGATTGCTATATAACCAATGGGGTCAATAAAAATTGCCTTATTGCATAGCTGTTTAAATTCTGGGTTTTTTTGTCAGAGAAGAAGCTTTGCCTTACAGACGTATGACATCTGTGTATCTTGGGAGCCAAAGTACAGATGTGTCATCCCAACTTTTGATTCCCCAAAGAAATAAGAGTTAAATAGAAAAGCAAATGCTGTTCTAAACGAGAGTGGCAGATTTAGTCAGGAGAAAGTCAGCTTCTCTCACAAACTACAGATCTTCTACCCATATCCCTCATTTGTTTAACTTTGGCCATCCATGCCTAGAGTTATTTATCCTCATGAGTACATAACCTCCTGCCTTTCCATTCTATTTGTTTCCAAGCAAGTAAAAAAGCATCATTCTTCACAGCTGGTTCTACTTGAGTTGTTGCTGCCCCCAAAATTTCTGCTTTTCATAACTACAACTTTGATTTAGTAATAGTGATAAGCCACAGGCTTTATGCTTTAACAGATCTTATACTGATTAGGCTGTAAAGTTTAAGATCTGGGTATATCTCCAGCCAACCTTTTAGATTGCATTTAATTTGAGTGCTGGGAAGGACTGGGATGGACTCTGTGGCTGTTTGACTCACCAGCCTCTGTAGCAAGGAGGGCTTCAGGGATTTATCAATGAATTTAAAGTACTTAAGGGTTCCTTGTTTAATAAAATCTAAAATAAAATATCAGTTATCGTTATTATAATTGTACAGTTATGCAAGTTATTTCAATCTGATTAGAAACAGCTCCATGAGGAAGCCACATGTTTTACCTATTTTTAAATGGTTACAGTGCAACCATTTCTCAAAGATCCTATATGAGGAGTAAAAAAAAAGCTGAACCCAAAGGAAAACACTGATTCAGACTTTCAGCTTGCTCCCCTGAGTAATGTGGGGAAGCGGTGAAGAGAGAGAAAAGGGTCTTGCTTCTCACCTTTTCCTCACTTATTAAACTGTAATATTTCTAGGTACAAGGAGGATGTAATAAAAAACAGACTAAGTAAAAGCCAATGATTTTTTTACATTAGATCAGCTGAAAAGCATCCTCCTTTACTAGGAAGTGTCTGTATTTGCCAACAATTCTTCGTGTCTGACTCATTTCCTTATTACCTCTCTCCCCTCCTCCATTTTACCTCAAGGGATTGACTTTCCCCCACCTTAAACAAAAATAATTTCTTTGGCATATGAAGGTCAAGGACAGATTTTCTAATGTCTATCTGCCTGCATACCCATCTCTCTCTTATTCTATCTGTCTACTTTTCTAAGTCATATTTTCTTGTAGGCTCCTGAAGTATATATAATTGGCTTTGCTTCATACTAATGCACTTCTTTTTTCGAGAAGATGAATGCATTTGCACCATTTAAGATTTCCACAGTTAGTGATGTGACCACAAAGCCTATCTGAACTCTATAAATCTGACTCAGTAACACACAGTAACACAAAGCAATACACATAACATCAGGAAGGATTTATTTTAAGACCATTTTCAGCTTTCAAGTTGAATATTAAGGAAGTCTTCCTCCCGAGTGAACAATTGAAGAGGCAAACATAGTTTCATTAGATACGGCACTTAAGGCTACAGTCTGGCGGTTAGGGAGATGTCGGGATGAAGGCTGTATTTGACCATTCTGGAGTACTTTCCAGCCAAAATTATTCTATGAATTTATGGTTTTCTCTCAGATGCAAGGGTACAACATTATCAGGACACAGGTAACGTCCATGTTTTGGTGGTGCCCAACTAGTCTTGGAGGATGCTCTTTGTGCATTAAGTAGATACTGAAAGTGTTTAACACTGTCTTTTTACAACTTTCTTTTGTTTTGCATAGGAGATAAATATATAACACACGAGATACAGGAGATAGTGCACAGCAGAAAACCTGCTGCTACTTATGTAGTGTAGACCAGAATGCATTTGACTTTGCATTTTTATGATTTAACCAGTAAGAGAGGAAATGGTGCCCTCATTACTTGCTAAAGAAATAGATGCCAAGGCAATTAGTCAATCCAGAAAAGGGAAAAGACAAGATAAATGCTTTTTCAGGAAGTAAGAAACCTTTCACTTCTTCAAATCACACTATGTAGTAGTGGCTTTATCTTTCCACTCAGAGAGAATAGCCTCTCTCTATCTCCTTTTTTTTTCTCATTTACATTTTTATTTATGAAATAATCTACAGACAAGTTACTGTGTCTGCAAGTTTTAGAATGTTTCTTCTAGTTTTGTTTGTCATCACAAAACTTGATAGATAAATTGGTTGATTGGCCAGGATGGAAAGCAACACAGTTGTTGATAAGAAGATTGACAAGGGAAGACTCCTGGAATTGCTATATCCTATTATAGCAGACCACTAGGCTAAAATCATAGTAAATTGTTATAATCAGAGCTTAAAATAAATAAAGTAAACAAAGATAAATGAGTAGTAATTTGGGATATTCATTCTCAGACATACTTCAGGGAGCACTAAACTTTGTTCTTCATGAAAGCATTTCAAACTGGGAATGAAAGTTTGAATTAATAGCCATAATTAATTGATTTTCAAAATGAACTCTTCAGTGTAGGATAGTACCCTAAAAAATTGCCTTTTTCCAAATTTCAGCCACGCAAATGTTACTGGCTAGGATGATAACTGAACCAACTGAAATGCTAAGTAAACTTTATAGCATCTGTAGAAAGGGATTCTGAAATTATAGACTTCTAAGTGTTCTCCTCAAGAAGTTGATTCTAAAAGTAATGCTTATTCATTTGGGAACAGTAAACATGACCAATACCAAAACACCTCTTGCCAGCACTAAGCTCTTCACAGATTTATTTATTAGTCCTGGAGGGTTTTCCCACACCAACAAATTTAGAAATCTCACTTAGGTATAATTCAAAGGATCAACATTACATTCCTTACAGAATCAACATAGAGATGCAGGCACTTCCCAGACACGGGGTAACTGTGTATTTAGATCAAATCTCTAATGTAACTTAAAGTATATGGTTTGCATTTTCCTGGATGACATGAATCTCCCCAGCTACCTTATATGGGATTTCCATGGGGTAGCAGTGGTCCCAAGAGAGTTATTTTGCTTTTCCCTGCCAATGCAGTCCTGTCAACCCACCAAGCCGCATTCTCTCATTTTTGCCTTTTACTACTGTGGCTGCTCTGCACTTTTCTTCCTTCCCATGACAATCACTCTAAATTACACTGTTGCGGAGTGGGTTGGCAGTGGGGGGATGACACATGAGGGACACACGCATTAGGGGTGCAGACAACCATGCATAGATATGATGAAAGCCACAGATTAAAACTGCAGCTGCTCCTGGTACGTCTTTCAGCTTTTCTGACCAGCAGCCTTGGCTGAGTAACCTATATGGTTATGGTTTGCTATGTCCAGACATATGTCTCTATATGTCTTTAAAGTATGTTGCAGGCACAACCCATCTTACATATTTTGAACAATTTAATAGCCATGGTAGCAGAAAATACTCAGGAAATACTTGCTTCTCTGTAAAAACTGTTGCTTAAAGCCCCATCTAACCTGGTCTTAAACAGATCCAGTGATGGAGCATCCACAACTTCATTGGGCAATGTATTTCAGCATCTCACCACTCTCATAGTGAGAAATTTCTTCTTATTTTCTAATCTAAATCTCCCCTCTTTTAGTTTAAAGCCATTACCTCTCATCCTACCAGTAGAAGCCTTGGTAAAAAGTCCCTCTCTGAGTTTCTTGTAGGCAACCTTTAAGTACTGAAAGGCCAAGATTAGGTTCTTGCTTGAGACTTATTAAAGCGGAATAATCCCAACTCTCTCAGCCTGTCCTCATAAGTGACATTCTATAGCCCTCTGATAATTTTCATGGCTCTGCTCTGGACCTGCTCTAACAGGTCCATGTCCTTCTTGTGTTGGGGGTTCCAGAACTTACAGTATGTCCATAATTTATCCCCTTTAAGTCAGTGTGTATAGACTGGCAGTTGGGCAGTTAGGCAAACTAAGGGAGTCTTTTTAATACAAAGAACATGTTTTAATTCTTGATAATGTTAAAGCAAAGTTAAAACAGCTCTGTCAGCAGCATGCACTTAAGCATCTGTGTATAAATTTTGTGCAATCTTTCTAACTTCTCAGGTTGTTGCACTTTTTAAAGATGTAATTTGGGAAATGGAAACATAACATTAAGAAAAGACAACTGTTCCAGACCATGTACCAAAAAGTGTCTTTAAACACAAAGCTGATTTTTTTTCTTTACTCTTCTTCGCTTTTTTTTTTTTACTTTCCCTTCCTTCCTTTTCTTTCTTCTGAATATTGTAGAATTATCACCTATTGTCATTGTTGGAGGTTGAAAAATGATTTTCGTTGGTCCTTCGGGTTGGTACCTGAAATCTTAAGCACAGGTAGAATTTACCAGGCCATGCAGAAACTTTGCTGAAAAGGAAGTATTTTATTGAATTCACACCCAAGAAAAAGAAAGGAAAAACCCCAAACAAGTAAAATAAACAAACAGAAACTGTGTCACAGCACCATTACACACATTCTGAGAAAAATGGGAGACTATTATGTAGCTGTCTTGGGCTTCAGACAAGAGTCTCTGGGGATAGTGGCATATACTGCAAAGGGACAATGACCACTCCTGGGAACAGAGGCTCCCTCATGACCTTCCAATTGTGCAAATTCCATTCCAACCACCCACAATCTCTATTGCTCTCTTTTCACTTCCAGCAAACTCTTCAGGGGTTAGCGTGGTGTGGCTGGCAGACATTGGTCACACAAGTGTGGCCCTCAGGTGGCAGCAGCATCTCTGATGCAACAACATACACTTCAAGCCCCAGCCTCTCTGCATTTTGCCTAAGGTTTAAGAATCACAAGTCCCTTTGGCTTCTTCAGCATAAACAGTCCAGCCAAGCACAAAAGAAAGCATCAAATGCCCTCTGGATCAATTTCTCCCACTTATTCAAGCATTTTCCAGTTTCTCAGTCACAGCTGTAACATAGCTTCCCTGCCCCATGGTCAGAGACAAAACCAATCATGATCACATGACTGCCATCTCATGGAGAGAACAAGGTGGCAGCCTTGGCTTCAGCCCATCTTGGGTTTCAAGTGGTTCTCTTCCCCAAGGTTACAGGCAAACAGGTTGGGTGTAGCTCACCAACTCCGATGTCTTCAGGCAAATCAGCTTGCAGTAATTGGCATTGCTCTGCCAGGACTGCTTGGTGGGGGAGCTAGTGCCAGCTATCTCAGGCTGTGCTCATGCACTGCTCTAGCATTTCAAAGACATGGCTGTGCTGCCACAATATCACAGTAATGAGGCTGAAAAAGACCTTAAAGATCATCCAGTCCAACCTAAAACCAACCAAGTAAACTTAAATGTTTCACCTCTAGATCATGCCACTCAGCACTTCATCCAGCCTAACCTTAAACATCTCCAGAGATGGTGACTCAACCACCTCCGTGGGCAGCCCATTCCAAAATCGGATCACTCTTTCAGTGTGCCACTGCTCCACACCCAGCTGGGGGGAACTCACTCCGCACCCGAGTCTGGTGGCCACATTCAGGCTGCCCCTGCCGAGGGGCTGGGCTGCCAGCAGAGCCAGGGGAGAGCGGCTGCATTCCCAGCTCAGTTCCAGGACAGTGAAAAGCAAAAATAGCCCCTGCTTTATAGTGGACCTTTCTCTGCCTCCAGGCACACCATTGCGGCCCAGGTAGAGAAGAGAGCAGAGAAAAATATAGTGTTTACCTTCTGAAAGCAGAAACAATTTCAAACCATACCAGTCACCTACATGTATGTTCATACTTGTTTGTGAGTCAAACATTAATCTGTAACTTAAGTGAAGGCCGTAAGCTTTATGTTGGACTTCATGCTGAGCAGCTGGTTGTTATGCCTCTGGCCCTGAACCAGATAAAAAGGGGGCAACATTTCAAATAAATATGAAGGCATCTTTTGCAAAATAGTCAATACTGAATGGGTCATCTCTTTACCTTCACAAAGCACCAAGTTATTGGTGAGAAGAATTTCTTCTCCTTGCTTTCTCTCTATGAACTGTTAGGATAATTTTCACATTTTCAGCCACTTAGAAACTAATGTACACTGCAAAAATTACAGAAAGTTAGGAAGCAAATATGTTAAAAGACCTTTTATAGAGAGGAGCTATAACAATTATTCACAGATTCAGAACCATGCAGTTGAAGAAATAGGAATATTAATCACTATGCAAATATATTAACTTAGGTATTTTTTACTACAGTCAAAGAAAACGGCTATAAGGACTATTTAATTGTTTCAATAATCCAAATCCCTGTTTGCATTCTTTATTATTAATAAAATTAATAAAAAATTATTTATCTCATCAACTTATGTTTTCATAGACATTGAAAAGTTTCACAAACACTGATAGGGGATCAGCAGTGAATGCACTTATTCATGTAGCCAACACAAAGATGGCTTGTTATAAAAGCATATTACAGTGTAAGAAATCTGTTCCCCATTAATTCAAGCAGCATGACACAAAATACTGATGGATTTTTGGGTTTGTTGCATTTAGGATCTTAAAACTGTAAAGAATGATAAATAAAGTTCTTGCAGAAGAAGGTGGGAGAGTTGTCCCTCTGAGGAGGAATGCAATGACCCTGATCAAAAATTCGTTGTCTTTCAATGGTCTGCTGTAAGAATAGAGTATCTAAAGTGAAACCCCACTTCAACATGGGCACTGCCCTATAGCCTTCTCAGTTCTTGGTGGGAGTACCCTTTAAAGAAAGCCAAAAGTGCTTCCAGAAAGCTTTCCAAAATAGTGCTGATTAGCTTCTCAATATCTGGAAAGACATAATACATGCTATTATATTCACCTTCTCAGGCTGCTCTGAGTTCACTATCAGCAGAGGGCATCACCTAGAAACCTGCCCAGACTGATGCAACAGCCTGGAAATGAAGAAGAGTAGCTGGAAATGAATTACTGAAAACCTCAAACACCTACCAAAGCAAGCTGGATTTTCAGTGCCAGTAACAATCATCCCTGCATGTAAAGGATCGATCTTGTTTCAAAGATAGGTGGTACCATGAAACACAAATAACCAATGGAAATGAACACTTACTTAAAATGTCCTGGTTTTCAGGTTCCTGGGAGCAGATTTAAGTAAATACATTTGTACCTTCCATGTATTTTTACACAGTGATTTTAGTGCCTAGCAAAACATTGAAACAATTGTGTTTGCTTATTTTGCTTTTACAATTATTTCCTAATTGCAAGCCATTACTGATGTATTTTAAGAACAATATTCTTTGTTACTTGGTGCTAAAAGCAAGTAAGATACTTCACTTACAGAAAGTTAGAAACTGCTGTATGTCTTCTGCCTTTGGAATTGTAGACATTTCAGTGTTATACATGCTTCCTTTGCATACACTGGCCTATAGCATTTGAAATATTTTAGCCCAAGGTTAAAATAAAACAGGAAAAAAGCGCTCTCTTGGTTGCCAAATGTCAGTACATCTTTGATTTTTAGGAACAGCCTTGCTTTACAGGAGAAAAAAAAAATTAAATATACTCCGGTACCAGTTAGGAACATATTAGTACAACACTAATTATAAACTGGAATGTGTCAGAATTAAATGAGTTATGATCTGGCGAGGACCTGCAAACTATAGTCAGATACTTAATAAAGTTTAGACATGCAGCTGTGAAGAATCCTGGATCCTTGCCACCTTTTATTAGAGTGGCGCCCAGTAATGTTGCTGTAGTTAAGGGTCTGTCAGCATTTCCATTATAAACCCCCATTTCTTTAGGGCTTTGTAACTTGCCTGTTTTAAATCACATCAAGCTGGAACTTGACATTAAAATTGTCAGGAATAATTTATTTTAATACAAAAATGTTACTTAAATTTTCACTCTTTGTTTTAAATTCAGAGAGGTAAAGAAAATAAAGTGAATGTCATATTTTATTAGAAAATTATTTTTGTCATACTTTAAAAAAACAAAACAAAACCAACAAAGCAGGGATTTGGTTTGAAAATAAATATTTTTAGCCCCTTAGGGTTGAATTATGCTCTTGGCTTCTTACTGAGGCATAAGCAGAAGGTACAAAAGATGGCATTACATTCTAGTTTCTGAATCTACTGTTCTTGAATTTGATCTGAAATTTTATATGAACTAACAACATGGTGTGAATAAAATACCAACTGATTATCAGTGTTGCTCATTGTGGGGTTTTGTGTTTCTTTTTTTTGTTTGTTTTGTTTATATTTTAGATTTTTCAAAAGACCTTTAATTTGATTTCCTACTTGTTTCCTATCAAGGCAATCTCAGGTAGTTGAGTCTCATGTTTTTACACCCCCAGAGCAATGCAGAATTACACCACCTGAAGACCTTCTGCTCAGTGGGTTACCAATTCTAAAAAACTGTCTAGCTCTCTGACCTCCTTATTTCTATCTTCTTTCCCAAACTAAAAGCAAAGAAGATTATTTGGAAGGGTTGTTTTTTACATACTTCCCTCCTAGTGCAATGTAATAAATGGCCTGCAATTCTAGCCAGGCCTTCTGGCAGCAGAGGTGGTGTCTCGTTTTTACTTTGTATATACTGTGCAAGTGGTTGCAAATCAGCCAACAATCTTTCCTTAAGAAGTCTTCACTGTTGTTTGCACCTCTTCTGCTTTTCTCCTAAAACACACACACACATACCTATATGTATATGTATATATATACACACACATATACATATAAAAGTTGTTCAGACTGAAATTTATCAAGTGTTTGTCATCATGACATAACAGGAAAAAATAAGAGGTTCTGGTCTAGATGATCTTGAAAATCAGGAGAAAAAATTGGAGGAGGAAGGTCTTTCAGGGATTGAGATCTTTTATTTCTGGTGCTACCCTTCAACAGAGGGACAAAGGGTAGCTTTGTTACCCATTTGAAATATTCCCTTAATTGAAGAAATTTTTCTTTCCAATATACTGTAAGTGACAGATGTCTGCATATGTTGCCAAGTTATCACTTGGTCCCCCCTTTCTAGGCCATGCAAGCAAATGAATCATAATGAATGATACACTAAGCAATGATGTCTAGTATCGGAAGTATTATACATCACAGTCCACAACCAATTCAAAAGTTACAACTGTAGCCCAGCCAGGGTCCCTGTACACTAAATCTGCCTATTCTGGGCAACCTACAGTCAGACCATGAATCATGCACAGCTACTTCTCCTGATATTCCCTGTAGATATATCCTTTTATCTTGCTCCTGTCTCTTTAGAGATGGTCTCATCTTTCATGCAGCTTTGGTTCACATTCATAAACTTGGCACATCCCTTAGTTCTTCCTGTTCCTTTTCCCTTTGTATTCCATGTTTCATACCTGTTTCATGTCCTCAACATTAACCTAAACCTGACAGTGATTCCCTATATGTGTCCTATATCACCATCTGATATACAGACCATGAGGGACTGAGTTTGAGTCAATTTAGCATGGAAAATTCATGGTCACACCAGTGGCCTCAGTGAAAGAGTAAGTTAATGTGTTTACCTCAAGTCTGTGCTGGGCTAAAATGCATGCAGGATTGGTTACCATAGCTCAGCTGATGTGCAATAACCTCTTAATCCTCTTGTTACCTGATAGTGGATCTGAGACCTACCTTTGAAAATCCAGTTTCTCTCCCTCTCCTCCTGCTCCTCCACAAAGCCTTGGAGGGGTGAACATGGAGTTCAGTTCCTTCAAAGATGCATCAGAAATAGATCAATTGTTTGTAAAACTCAGTGTTTTCTAGCAGTAAAAAAAAAAAAAGAATTATTTAGACAGAATCAACCCTCAAGTATTGCATCACAGGCTACATCAGATACCACAAACAGCAGCAGTCTGCTGAAGCAATGGTTTTGGTGAACCATCATTCCCAGTAATTAAAATCAAGCCAAGGCTGCATAATCCAGATTCATATAATCAGAGAACTTGGTACATATATGTGTACACAGGACAGTATATTATCACCCATTAACAGGAGTGTAATTTCTGCACTTTGCTGTGTTGAATGCCATTAGCCAGTGTCCCTCGTTCATTTATTTCAGATGTTATATTCGCATCCTTTAATTTGCACCTTTGATTAAATGGTTCATTCCCACATTTCCCTGGCAAAATAGAACAACTTACTGGCATTTTTTTCTCAAGGTATGAGATTTCACAGTCCAGGAGCACTTAAATTTTGTGCTCAGACTGCACTTAAAAAATGAAGGTTGCACAGAATATTTTAAAATACGAAACCATGAAGGCAACAGCTCAAGTCTCCAGATCCTGGCCATGCTTCAGGGAGTGTTCTGAAAGCAGATGTGTACCAACACAAACCCCCTCTTGCTTCTTCTCCAGGAGGGATGTGACTTAGATATTGCCAAAAAAATAGCAGGCTCCCCAGTTTTCAGCCGTTAAAGCCTGAAGAAAGACTCTCTTTGGTCTATACGCTAGTGTGTTCACTCTTTCTCCTTCAGCCAGAAGGGCATTTCCTTGACAATTTCAGACAGAGCTGATTACAAATTGTTTTATCCTGGAAGAAAGTAAGAACTTAGGCTGGCTTAAGCTGTAACAAAAGTGTCTGCATTTTTTCTGTGTTCATAATTCAAAAGTAGCTTAAAGTCTTAATATGCAAACATTTCTAGCCCCTGAAAAGCTGCTGTAGGAGAATGTTAGAGTAAATTCTTGGAACAAGAGTGTTCTTAAAACTGCAGAGCTGATGGACCAGCTCAGCAGGAACAGAAGTGGTGGAAAAGTATTCTGTTTGTGCTTCAGCAGTTGATCCCTCGGATCCTTCTTTCAGAGTCCTTGCCTTTGTGCTCTTTGCTAGCCACTAGCATGTTGGAAAAACATAGCATCATTCCTATCTCAGACAGGAGCCAGGCATGCCCTGTGACCCACCAAGGCAGGCAGCAACCTGAGGAGCCTCCAGCTCCAAAAGTCAAAACCATGGGCAAGATAGATGCCACTAGCAGGCTTGTAGGTGCTTGCCAAGGAGTGCTGACTGATTCAGCACACCTACAGGCAGAGTTAGGATGTGGGGCAGCAGTGGCAGACCTTGGCAGGGTGGCTGTGCCTGGAGCAGCTCCTCATGTGCCCAGAAGTGATGAGCATCAGTACCCAACTGCTCACATCTGAGCATCAAAGGACATGGTTACTGTCTTGCACATAGGCACACTGAATCTGAGGACGCTTCATGTTTTTGTGTTATGGAAATTAGAAGCAAAAGACAAATGGAAGCAAGAAATATGCTGCTGAGAGCCTGGGAAATGGTGTTTGAAGGGACTAACCCTCACCTCCTACTTACCTTCTTTGTGATGTTCCTCCAGACTTCAAAAGAAATGGTTTCTAAAACTACCTTAACACACTACATGGCATTCTTCAATGATGATGACGTAAAGATACTAAGAGATTATATCTAGTATTTAACTGTGCAAAGCACTGTATAAGAAAAAAAATAATCTTTTTTTTTTTTATCAAATAACAATCTTGTTAAATTTTAAGGTAACTCTTGCAGCATTCTTTTTCATTTCTCTTGAGCTACATGAGACAATCTGCTGTTTCGCTGTCCGGAACTGCTGCATGCTGACATCTCGCTAATGCAGTGCCATTTCCATTATACCTAAAAGGAGAATAATTTTTTGCTATGTGCTGAAGCTCAGTGCCTGTTATAGAGGAAAGCAGAACCTGGGTCATACAGCGGTGGGAGACTTAACAACAGCTATGCTTGAAATTGCCCAGACAAGCCAAGTTCTCTAATTTCCAGTGATCTCACTAGGAATGTTCTGTGTGTGTGCAGCAAGTCAGTAGATGCAACAAGTCAGCTTCACGGAAAGAAATTAGCACAGGAAAGACCATATTGAAGCAGCCTAAGATACACCCAACTCACTATAGATGACAGAAGAGGAAAAAAAATCTGATGTCTTGAGGAAGATCCAAAGCACAGAGTGACAGAGAGGTATTTATTAGGTGCAGTGGTCTGTTCAGACAGGCTCAACCCAGTAAACTGCAGAAAATAAGTTATCTCCATGAACACTAACTATTCCCAATGGTATCATGGGGAACATATAACTCCTATGAATAGCTAGTATTTGTACATTGCTCTGCAAAGTCATTGGCTTTGCTCTACAGAATTCTATGGAAGGGCATGAAAAATAAGGCCTACCACTGCTTAACTCTCATACAAGAAACAGACAAAAGAAGAAATTCCCCAGGTCACATCAGTGAAGTGTCTGAGAAATTAAAGGCAAATGAAAAACTGTTGGCAAAGCTGAAAATCGTGACACCTAGAACCACCATGCTTAATCAGCATGAGCCTATACAAATTTAACACTTCTCTTAGTTAAGTTCTGGTAAAATTTTCTAAGAAATCTGCCCTTTATTTGTACTTTGTGGGAAAAGGTGAGATGCAGCAATCAGGAGAATTGATCATAATAGTCCACCAGTTATTCTACCATTTTGATCTTTCATGGTCTGATGAAGCACTGGTGAGATACAGCTCTGCCTCCATCATGCAAAAGCTTCCCAGGGAACCAAAAAATAAAGCTCCAGAGAGGAGACTCAATTCATAGTTACACTGAGGCCCATTCAAACAGCCAGATCAATGCAAAGAGAATAAAATAGAAATGAGTGCCACTAGAGAGCTGTAATTGTTCCTCCATTCTCTTCTGCTGCATCATGCTGAGTGTGTGTAATAGAAGAACAACTAGGTGGAAGATGTCAAGGAGTCAGCCTGGCTTCTCCCATTTAAGGACACTGCACTCAGTTCTCTGAGTTCAGTTGTGATTCCCACTTGCAGCTCTCTACACCACTCTGGTGGTTTAGAGGGACTTTGCCCTTCAAAGCTGCATTCGTTGCATGCTGCTGGCAGGTCTAAATGCTTCACTACACCATTTGATTGACAGAGTGGTCCTGAGTGACTGAACATTGCTGGCTTCTCCAAGCACCTGAACATCTTCACTTGGAGCTGGAAGAGCTCATCCTCACTGGAGAGAACCTCAGTGTCTCAAGACCAAGCTCATTTATATGACTTTTTTAATTGCCATGTAGGTCTGCAGGAAGAAACAACAGTGTCCCATTCTTGGATGGATCCCACCTAATGGAAAAATTAACACTTCTGAAAACAAATATATTTAGGACAGGTGGCTGACAGAAATGCAGACATTTTCTATTAAGGTCTGCTGAACTGCAAAAGATGAATATTTCATTTTGTAACTACTTTCTTAGGTATTAATTTGACCACAGTACATTCTTAGGACAGGCTGTAGATTTGAGGTTTTTTTGTTATAAGTATTTTCAGCATTCACAGGTTTAAAAAGTGTCTGATTTCTACCCCAATTCATTCAAAGTAGAGCAGCACATTTATCAGTATGCTAACCCTCCACTTCCATCTTCCCTGCCTGATCCTGGGGATGGGGATCTGGCTACAAGACAAGCTTCCTCATTCTGTAACTGGGAGAAAACTCATACCCACAAGAGCTGATGCTCAGGAAACTGTACACATCACTAACATATCCCTTTTCTAGTAGTTGCCACCTTTCCCGGGAAGCATAAAGAAGTCTTACCAGAACAACTGGCTCTGACAGAGGTACTTAAAAATGCAATAGAAACCACTTCATAACACAACTAGCTCCATCTGTCTTGACCAAAATTTCTTGAAAGAGCAGCTGGAACATTCAGAAGCTTAATAAGCATTGCTTCTCAAACATTTTGGGATTTTTTGCTTTCTGTTTAGAGATCATACATTTATGTGATTTATCTCACAAAAGTACATTGTTACCTGTGCAAAACTCTGGGCAGATGTATGAAGAAACTGTAGGTGACTATGTGTTCCTCTTGTTTCCCAGTAGTCTCAAGTTTTCCCGGCAATCTCAGTAGGCTGTTGCAATACCTCACCTTCTAAACTGTGAATGACTCTATCACATTGCTGTGATGGCTGTGGTAATCCTACT
Organism: Upupa epops; assembly: GCA_013397515.1. NCBI lineage: Eukaryota > Metazoa > Chordata > Aves > Bucerotiformes > Upupidae > Upupa > Upupa epops. The sequence goes on from VZRI01009636.1 coordinate 53,300, forward strand.
GAAACAAATCTCATTTAACAAGAAGGTGATAATGAAAAGTGAAAAGGCTGAGATGTACCAGCTGCAACACATGTCCCTGGCAGGGTGCCTGTTTCAGGAAGCTTGGAGAGGGAGGCATTGTACTATAAAACTTGAGAATGTGAACATAATTGCCATCCACAACTGTAGGAACAAGGAAACTAAAGATTTTCCCTTGTCTGAACAAATAACATCTAGGTCCAAAATGCAGATGAACTTCAGAACAGCATGTAGGAGAACTGTAAATTACAGCTTGTCTTCAGTAGTCTGAAATAAAATGCACAGAATTTGACTCAGCAAGGACTGAGTAAAATTGAAATTGAGAAATTAGGAAAAACTCTATGACAGAGTTTCTCTTTTAACCAGATATAGGAGCCTTCTCCAACTGTGTCAAGTAGAGCTTGATCCGGAGACAAGATATACTCTTGACACTGAGAATAATGAAGTACCTTCTATGCATTCTTAAAAATCTCAAATTCTGTACCTACAATACCAATAGGTTTCAGCAGGAGTTTGTGGGTGTTCAGCAGCTACCCAGTTTCAGGCTATTGCCTTGTGTGTTTAGTTATAAAAGCAATAGAAGAGTTTTGTATATAGAAACAGCAGGTCACTCATGTTATAGTAACAAACATGAGGATGTCTTAGTATAACTGACAGCCAGAACATGATAGCTCCATCACAGGCAGCTGGCAAGAAAGGGGTTTGTTACTGAACAGCATCCTGACACAAGCTGGGATAAAAAAAGAGTTTTAGCTTGCCACAGACTGGTGTAAACAGTGAAATAAATGCAGTGCAAATAATAAGGAAATCTGAGAAGTATTATGCTGGTCAAACTGGCTAGTAAGAGCCAGTTGGAACACTCTTCAGTGCCTATAATTAGTTTGGATCTGTGAAACCCTGAAATAATAATTGTTTCTGCTAAAGCTGACTTATGGAATGACTACATCGAGTCCCCATAATCCACTACACATTTACTTGCTATATGTTTTTATTATACTCCCCTGCAGATGTTGCTGTTTCCAATTAGAGATGTTAACTCCCACCACTGGCTGTTAATAATTATTTTGCCTTGAGACATTTCTTATTTGCTAACTGAAAAAGGCAGGTTAATGGTGTCTGCACTGTAGTATATTATTAGAAGTGAGTTTGTGAAGTAAACTTCCAGTGACTCTAATCTCAAGAATGCTGACTCCTCCTGAGGTCAGTAATTGGGTAGTTTGGAATTTGCCATAGCAGCAGGCCTAAGCCTGTCTTCACTCCCCTTTGAAATTTGGACCCTGAGGTCAGCAAAATAATTGGTTCATTTGAACAGAAAATCAGTAAATAAGGGCCCGCTTTTCCCCTAGTTTCTAACTTCCAATACACCAAATAGATTTTGAGATGTTCCTCTCTCCTTTGAGTAACACAACAAAATGAGTCACTGTCCAGTTTAGTTTCCTTATAGCTCCTTGCCAATCTGTGCTCAGTGCCTGAAGCTCATGTACTTGGTTTGGTGTGAATCCCAAACAGCTAGTGGAGTAAGACATTGTTTTTCTCTGTATGTATGCTAGAAACACTTTTTGCTTTCACTGTTTGAGCATTACACCACCACAAGAACTAATTCAGTCTCTTCTTTACAATATTCATTCAGCCCTGTATAGTCAAAAGTTCATCCTACTGCTCTCAAAATGTAGCTTTGACTGCCTCAAGGCCTTGCTTTTGGACAGCTCTATGTCTTTAGTCTAAAAATCTTTGGGGTGAAGGAATTCAGCTGTAATTATTTATCACATACCATCCTGTTTCTCCAGTGTTTGAAATAAAAGCTCTTTATCCATATTCACTCTTTGACATTGTTTACTCAGTATGTCTTCAGTAGTTCAGGGTTGATCATATAAAAAAATTGTAGAGCAAGGCTATATTAAGTGAAGACTTCTGTGTATCCTTCACTAATGAGAACACCAAGTACAGCTGAGCTTGCACTGAACAAAATCTAAATGAGTTGGAATTATAAACTTTAAAAACAAAAGACAGAATAAACACAAGAGTGAACAACACACAGCAGTTTGGCTACTATGTCTGCAAAATTAAAAATGTGTGATATTTCCACCAGTAATCCACTGTACATGATTTTGTAGCATTACAGTTTCAAACACGTAACAGTTGAATGAAAAGTACTGAGTATGTGTGGTCTTCTAAGGAAGAAAAATACTACATTTGATCCAGGTAATTACCATTAACAACAATTTAGAATACAGGTACTCCCAATATGGCTCATCCTGAAAGTAGTTGCTGTATCAGATTCCCACCAACCATTAGGCTCAGCTTTTAAAGTATTGAAAAGTGTCAGGAGTGAATTTTGAGTCCTTGATTCTGAAGATCAGCTTCTTACTGCCTTATGTGAGTTAAATCGGAACATGAGTTTATGCAATTGTTGGACTCCTGTTAATAAAGTAATAGTAGTAATAGTTTGTGCTTGTAGAGAACAATTCTGAAATTCTGGTTTGATCTTTGCTCATATCTCTTCAAGGAAAAGTCATCATTCTTGTTCTCTATATGTTTCTGTACCTTTCACTTTTTCCCCCTCTCTTTTGTCGTTAAGATGGTTTTCATCTTTGCAAACTATAAATGTTCCCCTGCTGAAAGAAATGAAAAACAGTTTTGCAAGTGAGAATGCCATGAGCAAGGACAGACACCAGACACTGGAATTTATCCCACATTTTTCTCATTTGCCATTGTTTTTTTGTTTGTCTTTTCCCATGTTACTTATGACTTAAACTTTCATTTTCCAAGAAGTTCTGAAACTTTTCATTCCTGCCAGATTCTGTTCTGGTCAACAACAGTGTCTGAATAAGAATTGAGGATTCTCTGCAGTCTTCACCACCCATATTTTATATGATTTCTGACAATGACAGTGTCTATTTTGAAATGTTAGGCACCTCAAATGATACAGAGGAGAAGGCTAGAATTATGGGCCATTTGTGTACTTCTTAGGTCATTTTAGGAAAGATATTAAAAGCCAGCCTGTTCCTAAAAACAATTATATTCTTCCAACCATTACTACTAATAAAGGTATAAAAATGCATCTGCAATACCAATTGTTTTCTTTGTTGCTAAGGATCCTAGTTCTCTACTCCACATTTCTTCTTTGAAGCCTGGTAGTTCAATCAAAAAAATCAAGGAGCCAGATTTTGAATGTGCAGAGAAGAAAGCAACCACACAGCAGGTGGGCTTTTCGCAGTAATGCCTATAAAAACCTCATTACTGGAAGCAACAACAGCATAATCAAATTGCCCAGTGCTAGAGATTTGTTTTGGCACTCAGCTTTCTGTCAGTACAACAGGGAATCATCTATGTAACAGAACTAAAAATCCAGAGGATGTTTGCTTGGCACCAAACGTCCAGCTTACTGTTTCTTCCATGGTAGTACCTGTGGGTTCTGTCTCTGAATTCCAGATGTCAAAGTCTAGGGGTTGAGGACAAGGGTGCTGTTACAATATACTGCTCCTACACCAGCACAGTGACCAGACTGGCTCACCCCACAGAGATTTTATACTGGCTGACAGCTTTCTAAGGGTAGCTTTGATAGTTGGGATTGCTGCACTGGCAAGATGACTGGAAATGTCCACTTCTCAAAGAAATTCCCACTGCGTGTGAGTGGTTAGGGGCTGTTATGGTTATAGTACCATGTAAAGAATCAAACTTTTGGGTCAGACAGAGCAGTTTTCTGATGCTTTTTGAGCCATAGGAGCTGCATAAATCAGCAAGAGATGGGGCAGAACTTGCCGCATGGGAGAAGCAACAACTGAAGATAGGGGAAAAGATGAGTTGAGATGAGATGAGTCATCTCATGAGATGAGATGACTTCCACACCTGGAGTCTGATAAATTGTTCCACATGGGAAGTGGAAAGTAAATGGAAATATATCCAAACCTGATGGATGATATTGGTTACCATCATTCCTAACTCCTGTAGTGTTAATAATTTCAAAACCAATTTTCTGTCTGGAAATTTTTGCCTTGGCTTCTTTGTGAAAGTAAATTCTGTGTGCTTAACTCCTCTGCTTCTGAGTTGGTTTGACAAAGATTTCTGTGGGAGAGTTTGAGATTTTCTTTTATTTCATTGGCAACATTTCACCTCTTTCCCTGCCCCTTCATCATCTTTTTCTGGTCAGCTTTAATTTCTCAAACAGATGTCTCTCATTTTTGAAAGCAACATCCACATACTCGAGTTTTCTTTCTTTTTCCTCTGTTTCTCACTTAGTGTTTCTTATTCTTCCTTTCTTTATTTCTTCCTGATTAAATCTCTGTAAATGTTTCACTTCTCTGTTTGGAAAAACTACTTTGTGGATTATGATTTGTGATGCCTTTTCTAGCACTCCATGCCTGCAAACATGCACACCAGAGCCTGTGAAGTTCAAATTCACATGCAACAGGTAATAAAAAAGCTACTACACTATCATCTTTGGCAATTAAGGTATATCTGCATATAGATGCCCAGCAACAGGTATATTGGCATATTGCTTACATCCAGAGCCTGAGACTTCAGACTGCTCAAGTGAGAGGCTGACATGATCTGCAGGGCCCTTCTGCTGTTTGGGAAGCAGATTGTACAGGCTGAGGAACTGTACTTAGGAGGATCACTGCTGCAGCGTTTCAAGACAGCCAGCTAACCTACATGAGTACTGCATGGGCTCAACTATCCCAGCAGAAGGAATTCTACTTCGGACACTGGTGTATGGTTGTTGATAATCCATACTCAAAGACCTTCAGAGCCCATATTTTTACTCCACTATCTGTTAGCAGCTGAGCCCTAGAGACTGTGTCTCTGTGACACACAGCCATGGATAGAAGTGCCCATATTTTGAGATACTCAAATGTCTTTTTAGCTGAAATGATTCTAGGTCAGACTTTCAAAGCTGAATTTTTGAGCACTGATTTCCTCCTCAGTTCCTGTCTTTAGTGTAAATGGGCCTTAGGTTTCTTGAGCTCTACTAAGTGCCAGAGTAGCACTGAGGATGTGTGAAATACAAGCATAAGCAAGGCCTTGCACACATACAGATAGCAAATAAGGTATGTTTATTAGTTTGGATCTGCCCCAGAGAGTGGACACCTGTACTCCTACTAGCAGAGACATCTTCCAATCTGTCTTCCCCAAGGCCGAGGAAGTTTAGCAAACGTGCTTGGCACTGAACTCATGAAGGCAAAAAGTGTCTTTGAATGCTTCGGGGCTCTTCAGGGCCTCTGAACCTGGCCTGGGTGGAAAGACAAGTAGTGCTCCTTGTCTGGGATCTCTGTGTCAGGCCTGGCAAGCTGGAATCCCGTCTACATCAGACAACGTAACCTGGCTAAACATTTTTAACAAGCCATCCATATCCTTCCTTCTAGCCTGTAGGTGCCATTGGAAAACTTGAGATTGGTCACTTGGGCCAGACACTGAAACCCTGTCCTCGTAGGTTCATAAGGCAGTGCCACAAAGATAACATGTTCTGTGCATATCGGGTTTGTAGGAATATGAATGTATTATGGGAAAAAAAATCTTTGATTGCCTCATGGTCTTTTTCTGATGCCCAACATATTTTTTAGCTACTAAATTATCACATGCCTAAGGCAAACACTCACACGTCTATCACTGAGGAAAACCAGTTCCATATGTCCCACACATCACCCTCATTATGTGCCTGGCTTCCCACAGGCAGCACCACTTTGGGATGTCAAGGGAACAGGGAAGAAGGAACAGAAATCTGCTTTTATTTAAACCCACTTTAAAAAGAGAATACGTTTAGGTGACATATTCTGAAGCTGTTTTAAGTTCATTCAAAGAGATTGACTGCATGGCTTTTGTAGAAAGCAGATGCCAATACTTTTTCCCCCCACCTCGATCAAATCTTTTCATAATCTCTGACTAGAGTGCAAGGATGGCACTTTGCATTTCTTTCAAGGTTTGTCCTTTAAATATTGAAAACAGCTGCCTGCCTCTGCCTAAGGAGTAGAGTTGAGCCTACCCAGTAAATGGGAAAAATAAGCAATGGAGCCGATTGTTGGAGTGAAAGCATATGCTTATAGTGCAGCAATGAGCTCACATTGGGTCCCATTTGTCTCTAATCAGATGGTTCTTTCTTTGCAGTGTGAACGTTCACAACACAAATTAAGATGTACTCTGTTCAGTTTATAAAAAAAGCATTTTGTAGTAGCAAATAAGGTAATCAGTCTCTGCTCCTAGACCTAGTTTCTGTTTCCCTATCTTTCCTCATGAAAGTCAAAATGTCAGCACAGTGTCAGTAGACAAATGAGAAATGCAGTTACAAAGAAAGAGGAGGAAAGCAATGTGCCACTTCTTCAGTTTCACACAGTCTGCAAGCCTTTGCCAAGGTGACTTGGAAAGGCACAAGAAAACAGATTTTAGCATATTGAAGGACTGGTCCACAACATGCTGTGTAACTGTAGCTGTGTAAGCACATTTTGTCCCTTTCTGAGACACTTTAGATTAACTAAGCTCCCATTCTCACCAGTATTTTTTTATAAAACCAGGCGGTAACACTTTGGATAGATTTTTATCAGCTCCCTAAATAAGATGAGAAAGGTTGCCTTGCCTTTCTATTAAAACATTTTCATAAGCCAAAGCAAATTTTTTTTTTCATTCAAAAAAGGCTTTATTTTTTCAGTAGAAGCACCAACAGGGCTATAGAGTCATGCATGTAGGATGGCAAACAAACATGCTATTTAGTCACAGTCAGACACCAAAATAGTTCATCATCACAGAAGTGTAGTAGTCAGTTCCCTGTATAGCCAGAGAGCATGAACATTATGCACCATGGTATGAAGCCTGAGTTTATCCTAAGTAAGCCATAAACTTTGTATAGCTTCACATGGATGGAATTGCCTGCATATGTGTAATTGCAAAAGAAAAACATAACTGGCCAAAAATCAGTCAAAATGACATACTGGATTGCTTGGCTTATAGAAAGAAGAAAATGTTCCTGGAAATAAGGAGTCACTTTAATTCTCTGCCTCTTGTGACTTGGAAGTGCCTTCTGAAATACTGGGTGCAGCCCAATCTGCAGATATTTCATTATGAATCCATGCAATTTCTAAGTTCATGAGGAACTCATAATGTTGTATATTAACATGTACAACAACTTTCAAAAGATCTGTTGACAAAACCAAGAAATAGATGTTTTTGTAAATGCACTTCTCTTTTTTCTTCAGCAGGAAAAATACAACGTTTGTGTCAGCTGTGTTCTGGTGATGATCACTAAAATAGATTTCTCTTGCAAAAAAAGTTCCAGACATCTTCTCTGTGCTGGATAAGACTACACCAGCTGTATGTCTCTGAGGAACAAAATTGAGGGTGGGTCCTGAGGGCAGGAAAGATGCATGCAGTGGTAGGAACAGCATCCAAAAATATATTTACCATAAAAAGGGAAAACAAACACATTGGAAGAGAGAAAGACTGTCCAGTTGGAATAGAACTGTCAGTGGGAACTCTGCTGGTCTAACACATAACAGAGCTGCAGGCACAAGACTTTCTGACTTCTCATTTTTATTTGGAAAAGAAAAAATGCCTGTTGCCAGGATCATCAGAGATTGTTATTCCTCATTAAAGCCATGAGACCTTGGGAAAACCTGGCCAGTTCATTGTTTTTAAACAAATAAAACCAGTACATGCCTAAAGGGAGGATAACGTTACTTATTGTTGCTTAAAAATTCACCAGTTGCCTTGCCAAAGTCACAGTAGGTATATTATAAAGTGGCAGGTCTAAAAAATATTGTTCTTGCTCCCACCTGCCCCTCAACTCTCTCCTTTCCAAAAGATGCATTCTCTATTGGTCCCCAATTAGTGAGCCAGAGTATTTAAAATTCAAACAAGGACCTTCGTCTCCCTCTCATACTCATTAGCTCACTCCAGCCGTCCTTAGTCAAGGGATTTTCTAAAGAGTCCTTTTAGGAGCACTAGTAATAGTAATTAGAGGTCGAGAAACCATCTTGAAATTTGACCCAAATTTTCATCCAAAACTTGAAATGAACACAAACCCTTTCTGAGTTTTGAAGGAGCGGGCAACTCCTCCTAACAAGTTCGTGACTAGGAAATTTTCTTTTGAAAATGTTGCTTCATTCCTGCATACCAAGCCGTTGAAAAATTTTCTAAGCAGAAAGGCTGCTTTTTAGGAAACTTCTAGAAGGATTTGTTGTGTTAGTCTTTTGCGCCTACTCAAAACGCATGCAGTATTACTGAGGCTATTGTAAACCATGGGTCTCTTTTCTCCCCCATTTGCATTTATTCTATGCCAATGGGATGATATTAAATTACTTCCTGAACCTCCCAGGAGTCCAAGCTTTCTTTATGCTTTTTCATGACACAGATTGCAAGCTGCTCCAGTGTCCTATGGATAGCTGCTGCAGTCTAGTAGCTGACTTGATATAAATCTTTTCCATACAGCCCAGTATGTTCAAGCCTGTAGTTCAAAACAGTTAAAGCAGTAAGTGGCTATTTCTCTCTTTTCATGTTAGGACATTCAGCTATACATTGCCAGTGTTAGTTAGCTAAAGTAAATACTGCACACTCTGTGAACAGAACTCATGGAAAAAAACATACTGGGAGGTTAACTCTGGTTCACTGTCTCCAGTGGAAGTTATCCCTGGATCTTGCTGGCAAATGAAAAAGAAGTAAGGTCCAAGCCTCTAGTGATGACTTGGTATCATCTGCACTCATCTTTCTCATGTGCTTGTCTTCAAGAAAACAGGGCAGATGCAGAAAGAGATGAGTCAAGCCTGAATGGGGCAAAGCATAGCCTTTTCAGTACTGAAAAAAAAAGTCTGACCCTTCTATAACTGAATTTATGTGAAAGTCATTTAGATCTTGAAGCATACACTGACCTTCCACAAATATTATTAACCTTTTCAGCTATAATGAAAGCACTGGGTTTCATTATGACTTTACACTGCCTGAATAGTGTTTCTTAAGTCATTTTATGGCTTTTCCTTAGAGCTTCTAGAAATGTGTTATATAGTTTTAATTCTGCCAGATCACTGTGGAACAAAAGGATTCTATACCATGCAAAGGACTTGTAATGACATTGGCAAGTTTTCCCTTGTAATTTGGATAAAATAAGTTTTGTACATTCAGCTGCTGTTCAAACCTGAACTAGAAATTCTTTGAGACTCATAACATCTTGAACAATTTTATATGTGGTTCATTATCAGAAGCAGACCTAGTCCAAAGTTGGAACACCTTTCTTTAGAGAATTTTTTTTTTGTTTTTGTCCTAAACTGAAGCAAAATGGCAAAACAGTTTACAGAACAAAAAGCAGAGAAAAGATTAATTCTGAGAGATCAAAACATTTCACTCAGAAAACATTTTTTAAAAACCTGTTCTGGAAAGATCTAAATGCTTTATTTGAGAATTTTCCATCTGGATGGAACATCTCAGCATTCTTAAACCCAAGTATTCCATATCTGGCTTGGCTAACCCAGTTCTCTTTGTATCAAAGCTGAATTATCCACTTGCTCCAAAGTAAACTGTTACTTCTAAATGGCACATGTACTGTGTGCTGTTTTAAAAACATCGTGTTTACACTCAGTTATGTGAACATATTTTCTTGCAAAATCTAGTCACTAAATGTTTCTGTTTCTCAGGTAAGTTTTCCCTCTTGATTAAAAAAACACAAAAATCCAAACAGAAGAAAAGCAGAATCACACACTATATGAAAACTCAAAACTTGTATCCGTGGCTATTTTTTGTTCCCTAATGCGTATAATTTAGAGATGTTAGGTTGCCAGCATGTCAGTGACTAAAGTAGACAAAGTTCACAGCAAGAATAGGAGCAGTTTTACAGGCAACCATCCACATTTTATACAGTTTTCCACTGGGGAGCAATACTGTGCCCAGTCCTTTACAACATCTTTATTAACAACTTGGATGAGAAGATGTAGTCCACCCTTAGTAAATTCATGGATGACACCAAGTTGGGTGGAAGTGTCAGAGAATCATAGAATAATCATGGCTGGAAAGGATCTCCAGGATCATCAAGTCCAGCTCTCATCCCAACATCTCCCTAATCCCTAGACCATGGCCTCAAGTGCTCTATCAGCTCATTTTTAAACACTTTCAGGGATGGTGACTCCACCACCTCCCTGGGCAGCCTCTTCCTGTGCCCAACCACTCTCCCAGGAAATAATTTCTTCCTAATATCCAATCTAAACCTCCCTTGACGTAACTTGAGGCCATTTCCACTCATCCTATCATTAATAATTTGGGAGAAGAGACCAGCACCAGACTCGCTACAACCTACTTTTAGGTAGTTGTAGAGAGCAATAAGGGCTCCTCAGCCTCCTCATTTCTAGAATAAATAACCCCAATTCTCTCACCTCCTCTTCGTAGGACATATTTTCTAGACCTCTTAACAGCCTCAAGCCAATCTGCTGGAGGGTCAGAAGACACTGCAGAGGCACCTGGACAGGCTGGGTCAATGGGCTGAGCCCAACAGGATGAGATTCAACAAGACCAAGTGCAGGGTCCTACATTTTGGCCACAGTAACCCCACACAGCACAACAGACTAGAGGATGAGTGGCTGAAGAACTGCCCAGTACAGAGAGACCTGGGAGTACTAGTTGGTAACCGGCTGAACATGAGCCAGTAGTGTGCCCAGGTAGCCCAGAACACCAATGGCATTCTAGCTTGCCCCAGGAATAGCGTGGCCAGCAGGACTAGGAATGTAATTCTCCCCCTGTACTGGGCACTAGTGTGATCTCATCTCTAGCACTGTGTGCAGTTCTGGGCCCCTCACTTCAAGAAAGATATTGAGGTTCTGGGACAGGTCCAGAGGAGAGCAACAAAGCTAGTGAAGGGACTGGAAGGGAAGCCTTCTGAAGAGAGGCTGAGGGAGCTGGGCTTGTTCAGTCTGGAGAAGAGTAGACTCGGGGGTTACCTTATCACTCTCTATGACTATCTAAAAGGAAGTTGTGGACAGGTGGGCTTCAGGCTCTTCTCCCAGGCAACTAGTGACAGGACAAGGGAGCATGGCCTGAAGCTGTGTCAGGGGTGGTTTAGGTTGGATATTAGGACAAGGGAGCATGCCTGAAGCTGGGCCAGGGGACGTTTAAGTTGGATATTAGGAAGCACTTCCTCATGGAATAGGTGACCAGACACTGGAACAGACTGCCCAGGGAGGGGTTTGATGAAAGACTGGATGTTGCACTTAGTGCCATGGTCTAGTTTATGTGGTGATGTTAGGTCACAGGCTGAACTTAATGATATCAGAGGTCTTTTCCAGCCTCAATAATTCCATGCTTCTGTGAAAACATTTCTGAAAATGTTACTCTTCAAAACATAAAATATATGTAGCTATGTATGCGTAACGTAGATACTCTCACTTCCTTTCCTCTTCTTCTGCTGGTCTAAAACATTATTTGTGATTAAGTTATATTACATTAAATTGCATTCATATAACATTTCTATAGTACTGAGCCACACTTGTATAAGTATTCTTTGAAGACAACACATTTTTCACAGGGACCACAATAAGAAATGGTCTCTGTGAAGAAGAACAAAAACCATAAGAAGATGGTTTTTGGGCAATGGTCTTTTGATTAAAACAAATGTTTTCATTAAAATTACTTAACAAAGACAACTTTTCATTCCTGTGCAAGCTTAATTTTTCAAATATCTCTTGTACAATCAATATGAGCACTGACTCCCTTAAAGCACCAGGTATTAGTGCTTCAGGGAACAAAGTCCTAACTTGCTGCCAGATTAGTGATATCCCTCTGGTTTATGGAGGAAAAAAAAATATCTATTTGATAGGTTGATTGATGTCTGTATGCGGTACCATTGCGGAAAATGTACTTGACATGTTCTTGAAATCACGTAAGGGATGATGAAAAATATGAGGACAAGAAAGCCTGGGAGCAGTTGTACTTAGTGCGTGTTTTGCTCATAGATCCAAACTCAAAAGAATTATATCCTGCTTCATCGTATAACTTCCACTAAAGGCAATATCAGTGTTTGATTTTGTGAGGCTACATACCAGCAGAAGTCATGAAAATATTCTGTCAACAAGAATTATTTGTAGGTGACAGTAAATTCATGCTCTCCCTGCCACCTTGAAGAGCTGATACAGAAAGACAGATAGGAAGCTTGATTAACACAACTTTTACATAACACTCCTGAATATCCTGAGTGTTTGAAAGCCACTCATGGTCTCCCACAATGTATTTTCCTGTCATTCACATTGCTGCAAATGCAGAGCTGTTCCACTGAATTCAACAGGAGTATAAAATCTCTGGATAGCCAAGAAGTTTTCTGGAAAAGATTTTATAGCCTCATGTTTTCAGTCCTACATCCCAAATCAAGCCCACAATTATAAGTTATTGATACCTTGAGTTTTTATTCTTTGTTCCTAGGTTGTTTTTTTTAATTTGTTGCCATGATAGCATATAGTTTAGAGCAGTAGGATGACAATAAGGAATGGAAACCAAATAGTACCTGCCAAGGTCTGCTTGCTTCTGCTAGTCTCCTAGAGGTCACTCGGTGCACAAAGATCATTATCTTCAGCCATGTACCCACCGCAGTCATCTAATTCATTCACTTGAATGTGGCCAACAAAAACAAAAGCATCTCATGATTTTGCACATTTTGCTCTCTGGAACAGTGGTTGTATTTGTATGGCTCCTGGACTCTACTAAGAGTTGTACAAACAGCAAATGGCAGTCGTGGTTGCCAGTTGTGTGACCTGTGATTTTTGAACCCTGGAGTTAGCACACACAGCTACCTCATAGATTCCCCTGAGAGCAAGGGCAGATAAAGGCTGACTGTGATACAGTATTAGAATTCCTGTCCAAGCTCTATAGGTCTAACTAACAATGAGAAAATCAGGGTATTTATTCCAGCAGCTGAGGCGTAGACAATTTGGATGATATGGGAATGAATTAGCAGAGTAACTCTCAGCCTTACATTTTCACTCCTCCTGATGTGCATATTCTCTAGCATTCCCCACCAGGCCTGGCCCAGATATAATTGTCTTCTCTAAAGACTCATGAGGACTTGTGTACAGAAGTGACAGCAGAGAGGCAATAATAACTGCAGAAACATGAAGCCAGGGCAGTTTTTAACATTTTGAATATGTTAAGGCTGGCAGCATCCTCATTAAACTCTGATTAGCAAGTGGACTTGATCCAGGCTAATTCACAGCTGAATGGGATTTTTTTCCCTTTTTTTTTTATTTCACTGCCAGTTTATCAGAGGTAGGCAATTAAGAGCTCACACACCTCCAGGTCTTATAGGTTTTTTGAAGTGGGGATCTCACACCAGCCTTGCAAGAAAGCCTTATTGTCCTTGGGACAATATTCTTCTCTAATCTCACTTCTGGCAATTTACTTTTTCTTGCTGAGCAGATTTAGAAACAAAAAACCTTGAAAGGGCATGGGAGGAGGAATACTCTAGGGCTATCTAATCCCATCCCCAAAGTGGGAGTCTTCCATTCAGCTTCTCTTTTAATGAGCACTGGATAAATAAACTTTTACTGCAACACTACTTTGATTCAAGAGGCCTATGAGGGCCCAATTATGCATCCAGTGGGAGCAGGGTAGCAGTCTGATTTTCAAAGCAAATGCAATATAGCAACCCCAGCCCCTTGTAATTATGGCTTCCCTAAAAATTTATAAACCCAGAGGTGAGCTTTGCTTTGGTTGATTGTTTAAATGCAGTTATTACCTTTCTTTCACTTTCAAATTGTTAAGAAAGCTTTCCCAAATGCAGTACCAGCAGTTATTCTTCCTGAGCCATAGGATCCCAAAGGTTTAACTGGAAACTTATGATTCTTCACTGAAGGGAGCACAGTCAGGTCTAGTCAAAGATTAGCTGAAGAGACAAAATGTTTGACAGACACACTGAGGGGGCTACACCTGAAAAAGCAAAAGGGAGAGTGACAGAAGGAAGGAAGTTAAATCACGAGTGACTCAGAGAAAAGAAAGGAAGAAATACTAATCTAACAGTAGCCTGGCTCATGGGAAGCACCTTTTTATGTCAGTTGTCATCTTCTGCTGTTGTCAATACTACACTCACAGCACTATGGTGAACTGCATGCGTATTTGTCCACAACCAGACCCCATGTACAAAACTAGGCGGGTAACTGGTATGTTCAGTGACACATTTTAAAGTGTCCTAGTTTCCCAAAAGCCCATGTTCAGTGTCTCTAAGGAAAACCCCTTCCTTCCCGCTTCTAGATTTTTCAGTTGGATGGGAGCTGTGAAGCAAGTGTGGATATTACATGAAGTAGAGACACATACATGCAGCTTGAGGGAACCAACACAGTTACTTTAGCATCTTGTGTTTCAATGACATGCCAAAGTTTTTATGGATACAGATCGATATAAGCATTTTAGGCTTAAATTTATAATGTTGTCCCTGCCATGGCAGGGGGGTCAGAACTGAATGATCCTGTGGTCCCTTCCAACCCTGACTGATTCTATAACTTCTTCCCACAGAGGGTGACGGGGCACTGGAGGGGGGTCCCCAGGGGGATTGTGGAGTCTCCTTCTCTGGAGACATCTGAAACCCGCCTGGACTTGGTCTAGGTGAACCTGCTGGACTGGATGATCTTTCCAGGTCACTTCCAATCCGTAGTATTCTCTCTGTGACTTAGGCTATATGTCCTGCTGTGGCAGGGGTATTGGACTACATGGTCTTTTGAGGTCCCTTCCGATTCCTGATGATTCTATGATTGCATATATTTACATATGGTATGCATAAAGTCTACAAGTGCTCTAAGCATATCATAGCAAGATTTAAATATTAAAGTGATATGAGATTTCATATTATATACAAGTAATACAACATATCCATTTGCATATAATTCAAACACATTACCTGACATATTCAAAGCCCAGTTACAAAAATAATTTATTTGTTGAAAATGCAGTTTGGATGCATTAAAGCCCTTCACTACTGTGTCTTCTTGATGTACTTTTGTGAAATCTGCAGATGTATACTTTTTCAATTGCTGTTGTTTTTAATGGAGCAATGTTATTGCTTCTGCCTGTTTTAAAATCTCTATCAAGGAGTTTACAGTATGCATTACATCTCTCCTAGAATAATGAGCATGTCTTTCAGTTAGCCCAGAGAATTAGCATACTAAGGAGAAGAACTCTTCCTCCAGTACAGAGGAAGGATTTTGCAAAGCATGAGTCTTGAAGCAGCAGCTGAGTGAAAGTCAGATAAGTCAGTCTTACACAGTGACACAAGATGTTTCCAACATGAAAAAGAAAGGTTCAGGGAATGGTTTTGTTGTAGAAACAGCAAGGCAAGTTGGACAACACAAATCATGGTTCAGAGTATATGGCATGAGCTGTACTGAAGACTGCAGTCATTATAAATACTGGTTTAGAGCAGCACGGGAACTGAAAAGCAATAGGGGGAGTTTTTACTGCATACACATATATCCACATGTACTTACTGACATGAAAAAGTAATGTTTTCAGAAATGCCCTGTGTGTATGTATGTGTAAACAAGTCTACTTTCTATCATCAGGTGTCTCACAAAGGTTAGACTATGTAAAAATATGACACAGGATTTTAGAGCGTGTGTTTTTTCAATGTGTCAGAGTATGAGGATTCAGCATTAGTCTCAGAAAAACAGCAAGCTAGATCATAAACCTTATTCCCAGGACAGTATGCAATTACTTCTGTCCCTGGGTACATTTCATAGAATCATAGAATCATTAGATATTGGAAGGAACCTCCAAAGATCATCCAGTCCAATCCCCCTGCCACAGCAGGATCACCTAGACCAAGTATCACAGGAACACATCCAGGCAGGTCTTGAACATCTCCAGAGAAGGAGACTCCACAACCCCCCTGGGCAGCCTGTTACAGTGCTCCGTTACCCTCACTGAGAAGAAGTTCCTGCTGATATTTAGATAGAATGTCCAATGTTCCTGCCTGCACCCATTGCCCTTTGTTCTATCACGAGATTACTTTGAGCCTGGCTCCAGCTCCATCCTCCTGACACCTGGCCATCACATATTTATAGACATTAATGAGGTTCCCCCTCAGCCTCCTCCTCTCCAAGCTAAAGACACTCTGCTCCCTCAGCCTTTCCTCATCAGGGAGGTGTTCTACTTTCTTCATCATCTTTGTTGCTCCATGCTGGATCCCCTAGAGCAGCTCCATGCCCTTCTTAAACTGAGGGACCCAGAACTGGACACTACTCCAGAGGCAGTCTCACCAGTGTAGAGTAGAGGGAGAGAAGAGAAGAACCTCCCTTGATCTGCTAACCACCCCCCTTCTAATCCCCTCCCCAGGATGCTGTTTGCCTTCTTGGCCACAAAAGGACATNCAGCTCTCTAGCCTGTCCAGGCCTCGCTGAATGGCAGCACAGTCTGCTGGGGTGTTGACGACACCAACCCAGCTTTGTGTCATCAGCAAACTTGCTGACAGTGCACCCTAATCCCTCATTCAAGTCATTAATGAGCAGATTGAATAGAACTGGTCCCAGTACTCACCCTTGGGGGACTCCACTATATACAGGCCTCAGGCCTCCAACTAGACTCTGTCCATTAACCACTACTCTCTGGCTTCTATTCTGCAGCCAGTTCACTATTCACCTCACTACCTAATCATCCAGTGGCCTCAGTTTAGCAGCGAGGATGCTATGTGAGACTGTGTCAAATGCCTTTCTGAAGTCAAGACAGACCACATCCACTGCTCTGCCATCATCTATCCACCTACCTATGCCTTCATAAAAGGCTATCAGGTTGGTCAAGCATGACATCCCGTTGGTAAAGCTATGCTGACTGTCTCTAATCACCCTCTTGTCCCTGATGTGCCTAGACAGGATCCATAACAAATTGTTCCATCATCTTTTCTGGGATGGAGTTGAGGCTGACCGGTCTATAGTTACCTGGGTCCTCCTTCTTACCCTTTTTGAAGATTGGAGTGACATGTGCTAACTTCCAGTCTCTAGGCACCTCAAAAGTGGGATGAAATGGTTTCAGATGGAAGAGGGCGGAGGCAAATATTCCAGCCAGGAGTTGCTGGAGATTAGTCTCAGGCTTATGGAGCTTAAAGCACATGGCACCTAGGAGATATGTAAGCCTAGTCAAGATAAGTGCTTATGTGGAAAAGAGTGACATTTCTACTAGCTCTGCAGGAAAGCAGTTTATGCTGAATTCCTTCAGCACTTCAGAAAAACAAAAAAATAAACAAAACAAATAAACAGCAAAAACCTAAACCACCAAATGGCAAAACAGAAAACAGTAATTATTTAAAATCTCCAAAACATTTCAATTTGGGAATTTACATAGAAACAAAGGTCAGTGCTCTAGTCACAGCTTTGCAGAAGGGAAGGCACTCACTCTGTACTCACAGGTACAGATACCTTCTTTCTGTTTTGCAAGCAATACCTAATTTTCAATAAGCTGCAGAATATCCTCACACTGTACTATGTTCCCTCAATAACTATAGGAAATATGTCTGTTTCTCCAGGCAGAGTCTTCAGCTATCAGTGGATGATGTAATTTTTGGTTTCTCTTGCCTAATGAAATAATGAGAGCATGAGAAGAGCCTGAAGTTACAGCCAGTTTCCTGCCTTTGTCACATATAAGTGAACACTGGAATGCAGCATCTACTTTTCTAATGTATTTTCTTTGCTGCAGAAACTCAGTTTGGTTTGCAGATGAGACCCCCAGTGTGAATAGAATTTATGGCACTCAAGTGATACAAATCCCATTGCCATGTTAAAAGGAAATAATTCAGCAATTGCTTTGCACTGCATGAAGCATTCCTTCAATAATAGGAACTTAAAGGATTTGCCAAGTTCACATTGTAACCAAGAGTTAACATGACAAACTAAGAAGTACCAGATGAGAGCTGTTTCTCTATCTGCTTCTACTGAAACATGTTTGCAAGCACTATCCATAGGTTTGGCTAATGCTTGAGCTTGAGCTGAGCGTGCTCGTTACAATCTCTAGGTGATTCAGTACGTGCAGTTGAATTCTCACTGCTTCTACTAATGATCTTCCAGACAAGTGGGGAGAAAACTGTATTTCATAGCCTGAGGGGAATGAAGAGGAACTTCAGGGCCTTGGGACATTTGGTGAAAGAGTCTGGGGCACAAATTGTGTTTTCTTCATTACTTCCACTTAGGGGTAAGGACACAGGCTGGAATAGAATGACTCAGTCCATTAATATCTGGCTATGAGACTGGTGTTACAGGCAGGGCTTTGGGTTCTTGAATAATGAGTGGTTCTCTAAGACGCCAGATCTTACAGATCCACATGGGAGAGGTTTATCCCAGAGGGGAAAAGGGTTCTGGGGCAGGAATTGGCAGGGCTCATTCAGAGGGCTTTAAACTAGATTCTAAGGGGTGTGAGTTTGAAGTTGATGGGTGGGTACCAGTGTGACAGAGCTCTGATCTTAGTGAAAAACAGGGGGCTTCTAGCTGTACTAGTGCTCAGCTCGCTCCCTAAAGTGCCTGTACACCAATGCACGCAGCATGGGGAATAAGCAGAAGGAGTCAGAAATCTGTGTCCAATCAGTTGATTGTGATCTGGTGGCAATTACAGAGACCTGCTGGAACAGTTCACATGACTGGAATGTGGTCATGGAAGACTATGTCCTTTTCAGGAGAGACAGATCAGCAAGATGAGGTGGTGGAGTTGCTCTTTACCTGAAAGAGCAACTGAGGTGTCTTGAGTTCTGTCCAGGGACAGATGAAGAGAGAATTGAGAGTTTGTAGGTGTGGATCAAGGGGCAGGCTGGCATGGGTGACACTGTTGTGGTTGTCTGTTACAGGGTACTGGATTAGAATGAGGAAGTTAATGAGGTCTTCTACATGCAACTGACAACAGCCTCACAACTACAGGCCCTGGTTCTCATGGGGGATTTTAACTACCCTGATATTTGCTGGAAGACCATTCAGCCAACCATGAGCAGTTCCTCCAGTGATTGGTGACAATTTCCTGATGCAAATGATGGAGGAGCCCACTAGGAGAGGAGCGCTCCATCAGGGAGGGTCTGGTTGAAGCAGTGAAGGTCAAGGGCACCTTGGTTGCAGTGACCATGAGATGGTGGAGTTCAGGGTCTTGTGTGGTAGGACCAGAATACCTAGCAGAATCACAACCCTGGACTTCAGGAGGGCCAACTTTGGCTGTTTGAAGTAATTGCTAGGGGAAATCCTATGGAACAGGGTACTGGCGGGTAAAGGGGCTATCATTCAGAAACCATTTCTTTGAAGCACAGCAGAAGTGCATCCCAACTGGAAAGAAGTCAATGGAAGGGAGCTAGAAGAGCTGTGTGGTTAAATGGGGAGCTACTGTGTAAACTGAAGAGGAAGAAGAAAGTCTCTAGGTCATGGAAGGAGGGCATGGCCACTTGAGGTGATTATAAGGCTCTGGTGAGAGAATGTAGGGATAGTACTAGGAAAACCAAGGCCTCCTTGGAATTAAACCTTGCAAGATAGGTCAAGGGTAACAGAAACGGCTTCTTCAAAGACATAGCAGGTAAAACTAAACCTAGAGGCAATGTGGGACCCCTGCTGAATGAGGTGGGTACCCTGAAGACAGAGGATACAGAGAAAGCAGACATACTGAACACCTTCTTTGCCTCCATCTATACTTCTGGGAGCTGTCCTGGTGTCAAAGCCCAGACTGTTGAGGCTCAGAGGAAGCGGAGGCAAAAGAGAAGCCTGCCTTAGTTGATGAGGACTGGATTAAGGATGTGTTGAGCAAACTGAATGTACATAAATCCATGGGCCCTGATGGGATGCATCCACATGTGCTAAGGGAAACAGTGGAAGTCATTGCCAAGTCACTCTCCATCTTCTAATTCACGGGTATCAGGAGAGGTGGCTAGAGACAGGAGGTAGGCAAAATTCACTCCAATCTTCAAAAAAGGTAAGAAGGAGGACCCAGTTAACTATAAACTGGTCAACATCACCTCCATCCCAGGAAAGGTGATGGAACAACTTGTCATCGAGGCTGTCTCTAGGCACACCAAAGACAAGAAGGTCATTAGGGACAGTCAGTGTGGCTTCACCAAGGGGATATCATGCTTGACCAACCTGATAGCCTTTTCTGAGGGCATAACCAGGTAAGTCAGTTTGATCACACAAAGGATTTCACCCAAATTTGGCATGCTTTTTTAATGTGAGCAACTATGATTTAATTCATTAATCAGTTCAAATCATGATAGATCAGAGTTATAACAAGGAAAATTTGAAACTTGAGTGCATACACATGCTTATTCTGCCTGTAGTATAAAAGACAAAACATATCCAAGTAGACAAGAGACAAGTTACATAACACAGAAATGTTTCTATTTTCTAAGCCAGTTCACATGAAAAATGCGTGAAACTTAGGGTCCACATTTGCTTTTGGAAAAATCATATAGCTAAATCAAAAGAATTTTTATTGAAATATTCTTGAAATTCTTGTTGTAAAGTCTTTATCAAAACTTCTTTATCAAAACTTCTTTATGTGAAGTATTTATTTATTAAATGTTCCTCAAATTAACTAGTTTTCTATAGAAGATGTAAAACTGTAGACACAAAGTCAGTAAATCACAACAGAAAGTGAAAATACTGCAATCTTTTCACTGGCCATTTATATTGGTTGAGCTACAGAATTAAAAAAAAAATAAATGTCTCTACCACCTTCATGAATTGAAATCTTTCATGATCTAGGAGGCCTCGAATAATAATTCCATAAAATAGAGAGGACCCGCTCACATAGAAAGAAAAATCTAAAAAAAAAAAGAATAAAAATGTGCTTATTCCAAATTCCAGTAATAGTGGGCATAGACTGATTTAAATTTTCACAGCTATCATCCTTTACTCCTCAAATGCAAGAAGTCCCAACCATAGCCACAAGTAATTACATATTTAGGCTGATTTTCTGAGGGTTTTAGAAATTCCAGTGAAATTAGCAAGACCTGATTGGTGTTTTGTACTTGTGAAATCCAACCTTATGCTTTACAGACATTTGAAGGGATATCTGCAGTTGCAATCTCCTCTAGCTTTACGAACACTATAAAAACTACATTAGCTTCATAAAATAACACAAATATTTTAAATTATTCAAATGAGCCAACCATCTAGGATTGCTTTTACCTTTAACTTGCTTTGCTATGTTTATTGTTTACCTTTCACCTGGGACATAGCCATTTTATTAGCCAATTTTTGGGTTGAGTTCAGTAATAGCATGATGAGAAATAGTGCATGCAACATGGGGAAATCTGGACCTGAATTTTTTTTCTTTCTTAAATCTGTTTTCATTTTATTTAGAAATGGATGAGGGAGAATTCTACTGCTTTTATACCATGATAGTTTTTTCCTGAAGCTTTAATTTGGGAAGAGCTTTCCCTTTCCTTTGGAACTGCAATGCAATGAAAACTCTGACAGATTAAGTTCAAAGCATCATTCTCCCATCTGTCCTGTGTCCTAGGTATTTTCTTGTCCCTATAATAAGCTGTGTACATCAAAAAGATTTTGGATAAGAGAGGCAGTGAGCAAGAGTCACCAGCCAAACGTCACACCCCAAAGGGCAGCTTGAGATAAATCAGAACAAATGAAACAAAATACACCCCTGAGTTTTTCAGTGTGTATTTTTCTGCCACCTCTCCTAAAATACCTACTATTTCCTCATAACCATCCATTGGCTTTACAGTATAAAAAGAACTGAAAGAAACACAAGCAAAAGAAAAACAAGAGAGAAACTTTTGACAACTGCAAAATAAGTATAAAACGAGTTTATACAGAGAATTCTTTAGGGTATGTTCATGGAAGGAGTTATCCTCTAACAACCTGTCATTTCATAGAGTACTGTCCAATAATGCATTTTCCCACTGAGTTGAGACTTTGATTCTAAAGGTAGGAACAATGTAGCTATTGCTCTGAAAGTACATAGTCTCTGCAACACAGTGAAAATAAAGAAGCATCAGGGAGGAACTAGGCCAACCTGAGCAACTCCCTAAAATGGTGCATGTGGTGAAAAGAACCACATCTAGATTAATGTACCTGGAGAGAGAGATATGCATACAATGCAGCAGCAGAAACAAGAGACCCACCTCTAGGACACTTCAAACCCCAAATTCCCCAAATTCCCAAGTCTTTTCAGCTTCTTGCACAGGCAGTTCTGCCAATCTGAAAGAGCAAAAGGTCTTCAGAGCTCTGTTCTCCCACACACTCAAGTATTTCCAGTCTTTCTCAGTGGAAAGATATGACAACAGCTTCTTTTCCTGCTCTTCCATAAGTCAGGATGGTGACAGCTGCATGGCTGACCATGTAATGAGAACACAAAAGCACTTGTGGCAGCAAACCAGAAGGGACCTTTCCCCTCCTCCAGGGTCTCAGGCTTTCATGGCTTTTCTTCTTTAAGGTTACCTCACCAATCTGGTGTCTTCAGGCTTGCAATGATCAGTGTAATTCTGTTCCATTGAATGTGAGGAGGAATCGGTACTGGTGTTTTCTCTCTGTGCCCTGCCACTTCACCGTGCAGAAGGGCTTTCTACTGGCACAGAGTGAAGTTGCCTGCTCCAAAATGGCATGAAGACACTTGTTCCAACAACACACAGGGGACTGGGCATCCTGCCACTAAAGCCCTGGCACCCTGGCACCACACACAGCTCCAGGCCAGCAGAGGCATTCCAGCCCTGGCCCAGGGGAAGGGGGCTGGGGCTGCTTACCACCATGGGACTGGGGCCTCAGGGCAGTTAAGCTGCTCCACAGCTCCAGAGGAGGAAAAGAAGAGGCTGCTCAACTGTGAGCAGAGCCTTTTTTTGGGGTGCAGGGTAGATGGGAACACCCCTGCACCTTCCTCAAAACCTTTGCTCTCAGCTTTGGACACCTCCATAGCCCAGTGTTTTTGTCCACTCAAATGAGCCATTACAGAAAAGAATACCTAGGTTGATAATTCTTGATAGCTTCAACAGAAAATGTTACCTGGGGTAGGGGCTTTCTGTCTCTCTCACAGTCTATTCCATAACAGATATTATTCTGGGAATTAAAGGAAAGGAAAACCTTATTTTTCCTAATCTGGGACACAAGTCCACATCCTTCTTGTGTTGGGAGCTCCAGAACTGGACACAGTACTCCAGGTGAGGTCTTACCAGGGCAAAGTAGAGGGCACAATCAACCTCTCTTGATCTGCTGGCAGATTGTGATGCAGTTGGCCTTCTGGGCATCAATTGTACTGTTGGTTCATGTTCAGCTTTTCATCTACTTGTATTCAGGTCTTCTTCCACAGGGCTGTTCCCCAGCATGTCTTCCCCAGTCAGAGGTCCCTTAAATCCCCTAGCATTCAATGATTCTGTGTGAAAAAGGCAAACCTGCCTTGTTTACTGTGCCTTACATGTTTACTGTGCCAGGTAAGGGCATGGGTTAGGAACATTCAAGAATGAGGCACCCGTGATGCCAATGACAACATTCCCAAAAAGTTTGAAAAGCTTGAAATTTCACTCTGAAAGGAAACCCTTCCACTTAAACTTTGTGTCTATTCCTCCGTCAATAAAAAAAAAAAAAATCTGCCCTTACTCCGTGAAGAAACAAGTTACTCCGTACCATGCACATGATGGATGGCAGGAAAACTTAAGCCACTGTAGGCTAACAAATAGGCATGAGGAGCATCTGAGGCTGATCTGTCTGAACCCCATCAGCTTGTGAAGACACAGTTCTTTTTAACTTTGCTGAAGCTCTTTGTTCACAGAGTGTGTGGATGTGTAAAAAAACTCCAGCCCTTTCTTTCAGGCTAGTTTTCATAAGACCTGAAGCTAAGGATGACACAGATAGGATACACTGACTAGTTCTGTATTACTGACTGTAAGAACATCTGTGTTTCTCTTGTTCAAATATGTATATACCAGTTCCAATAGCCTTTAAAGACATTTGACTGTAAGTGTATTGAAACCATTGATATAAGTGTCAGTAACATAGCTTTAGAGAAGGACCAGATCCACCTCCAGAGTGGTTTTTGACACTTTCCAGGCTTTGCTATTGAAAAGCAAGTAGATGCTGAATGTGGGAAAGGCTAAAGCTATGGCTCAGAGTTGCTTGGCTCAGAGCCCAGGACTGAAAGATTTGGTTCCACTTTTCCAGCTGAAAAGTGTACTTCCTCCCAGAAATTCAGGGGTTGCATACTCAGCTGGGAAGAACAGAGGGGACAGGGGCAGCTCCAGTGAAGTCAGTGGGATGGTAGATATAAATTCTAGTTCCAGATCTAACGTGCATTATCTCTTAGTAAACAGCTTAAAAGTGATTAAAGATGGATCAGACAAAGCAATCACTAGCAAATGGAAGAAACATTTCTTTCTTTAAATGTCGTATATCTTACACTAATCTGCATCAAAGAGCAGATTCTCTGTGAACTGTATAGAGATAGTCTCTCTGTTAGTGCACAGAAACTGTCTGGAAAATTTGGGCACAGAAATAATTGGTGTGGAATATCTTGAATCAATTATCAGAGATTCTTTCACTACTACTTTCTTTGGATTTTCTCAGTTTGCAATGCCAAGCTCTTGGTGAAACAAGATTACACTGAATTCATTATATTGTGCTATTGGGAAATTATCAGAATTTTACTACTAGAGCATAAAATAATAAAATGCCTTGCAATATGCTCTGTTATATATCCACAGCTCAGACCAGGCATTTTATTTTCAATAATGCCTTCACCCCTGTAGAAGGTAGTGTTGCTTCAGTGCTGCACTTTGGCTAGCAGATCTGTGCTGTTTTATTTGTCTCTACCTTACATGTTCTTCAGAAAAAAACTTGGGCCTCACTGCCCAAATATGCAGCCCCAGGGCTCTATGTGAATGTATCTGGTAACTCAGGTTCTTCCACTAATCCAGGTCAACATCCAACCCAGACACATGCTTTAGACTGAAAGTCTCTGTGAGGACATGCAGCAGGAAGTGCCAGGTTATTATCCTCCTCAACTCTGAGTAAAATCTAGACAAGGATGCTATAAAGTTAATTACTAGGCGTTGTCTTTCACTTGGATTTAAATCAGTGGCTTCTTTGGGCTTGTTTCATTACTCAAAGGGGAAAAAAATAAGAGCATTATCAGACAGTAAGTATCTCTATCAAAACAAGGACTGACATTCAGGCAAGTAAGGACTCGAGTGACACAGAATCACTTAGGTTGGAAGAGACCCTTAAGATAACTGAGTGCAACCACTGAGGTAACACTGCCAAGTATGTGTCCTTTTTAGATTTCTCACTATAACAGTATAATAACAACTTGATTAAAAAGTAGAATGACTTCTTGGACACAATATCAGTCTTCTGAACATTCCAGTCACTTTATACCTCTAATTTATGTATAGCACTTCATAGAATTGTAAGATAATTGAAAATGGAAGTTCAACTCAATGCTCAATGCAAGCATTGTAAGGCTTTGTTTTTTATGTTCTCTCCCAAAGCATCTCCTTTCTTTCACTCTTCCCTGCTTCCCCCCCCCCCNCACTGGCATAAGCTCGCAGCAGAGCTTATGTCAGCGCAAGTTCTTCTGTCACACACTCCTCAGCTCTCACTGTTTCATGTCTCATCTTTGCTGTAGATGGGTCACAGCCAGCAACAGCTCTGGATCAAGCCTGCAAAGTCCATGAAGTCCCCAGGCATTTGGATATTCTCCAGAGTGAGACTGAGAAAAGACAGCTGCTTAAGCAGCATAATTTTTCTCAGTCCTGGCAAAGCAGCCAGTGCCAACCAAGCAACACCTCTGCAAAATTAGCATGCTTGCCAGGTTGTGTTCATTTCTTAGTGCAGTGTGTTTAACTTGAGAGAAAGAGAAGAACATGTCTGGTGCACTCATCCTTCCCTCTTTCTCTTGCTGTGTATGTCTGAGATATGTATGTCTCAGCAAGTGCTGGCTAAGTTATTGCTGTGGTACTCTCCTTCATTTTTGACAGAGCATGGAGGGCAGTAGAGGTCTCTGAGGGCTGGAAGAGAGCCAGTCTTCAAAAAAAGACAAGGAGGAAGACCCAGCAAATTAAAGGTCAGTCAGTCCACCTCTATGTCTAGAAAGGTGATGGAGCAGCCCATCATAAAAAATTATGGTGTAATTTTTAAGAACATTGAAGAAAATAAGATCATCAGAAGTAGCCAGCATGAACTTACTACAGGGAAATCATATTTGACTAATCTGATAGCATTCTACAATGGCATGACTAAAGGGATAGAAGAGAGAGCAGTGTACATTATCTTCCTTGACTTCAGCAAGGCTTTTAACACTGTCTGCCGTAACACCCTTGTAGGTAAACTCAGGGAGTGTGGAGTAGATGATTAGACTGTGAGGTGGTTTGAGAAGCAGCTAAACAACAGAACTCTGGAGGTTGTGACCAGCAGTGTAGAGTTCAGTTGGAGGCCTGTAACCAGTAGTGTAA
Source organism: Upupa epops (assembly GCA_013397515.1). Lineage (NCBI taxonomy): Eukaryota > Metazoa > Chordata > Aves > Bucerotiformes > Upupidae > Upupa > Upupa epops. Next base: position 79,668 of record VZRI01009636.1, read on the forward strand.
CTAGGTATCTGAGAAGCAGTTGCTGAAATCTTTCCCTAAGACGATACCCTAAAATTCCAGTGATTTTATCTTGTTTTTTAGGCAAAGGAGGATGAATATTAAAGGAATAACAATTTTTTAGAAAAGGATGTTTGGGCTGTCTTTAGAAGTATATGGGATTTTTTTATTTTATTTTAGTAATCAAACTTCCAGGGGAAGGTATTTTCTGTCTAATGTCTCCCTCTACCCAATGGCATAACCCTGGAGGAATTGTATTGAAGGAAAGAGGTAGCAGGAAGTCTAGCACCCCAGTTAGTTCTCTGCTGCATGAAAGATGCAGCAGCTCCTTGGCTGTCATTTGAGGAGGAGCTTGCACAGATATCAGCACCTGCTCTTCCCAGAAAGGCTTTTTTTACATGCCTCATTACAGAAAGAATTTATTCTGGTGTCTAAGTTGGACTTTCACTCTGAACACAAAAGGTATTCACTTTTTGTTGACAGAAATTCAGTTGGTGTGAGTAGTGTCACATTTAACAACACAATAAGCCAAACAGATGGGCTGCAGATCCATGATTACCCACCATAGTTTGACTTTCAGCTTGGGTAGTCTCTCACAGAAGTCTGTCTGTGTTTTTACTAGACTTCTCTTAGATTTCTTTATTTTTCAGCTCAAGAAGATAACACTTTTCATTCCACGTGATATAAGACAGAGAAGAGAAGAGAAAGAAGGAGTTTTCCTATTGTTATTATCGATAACACTTCATAACTTTATGAAACATTTGTTTGGTGGGTGGAAAACAAGAATGCACTAGCACTCTAACCTGACAGTTGTGTTGAAGGCCAGCTATCATACCTGCAAATAATCTGTTAGAGTTGTATTGACTCAAGGTACTCCTGGGTTGTCCAGTGTTGAACTGGACAGCTGAAGGACACTTAATCGTTCCTAAACAGAAAGAGCGATGGTTGGCTTCCTACAAACCAGGAGACCCCGGCACTTAGAGCTCAAAGAATGCGCTAATCAAGAGACTGCCAAAAAGATAACTTGAGGTCTGCATGTCCCTTGAACTATCTTCATTATACCCTCATTGTAATCCTAAAAATCACACTCAAAATCAAATAGCCTATGACCTGGGTGAATCTCCATGCCTCCTGAGCATGTACATTAAAAAGTAGGTACACTGTTAGTTTTAATATGAAGTGAGGAATTTTTTAGCCGATTAGCATTAGAACTGAAATTGAAATCAATAAAATCTAGAAAAATAATGAATATACTCATTATGCTAACTTGAATTGTATAAATAAATGAATGTTTTCACAAGTCAGTGAGCTAACTTTGTGGGTGACAACTTAGCTCTCAGCTTTGCACAAAACTGCAATAAAAAAATACCTTGGTTCTGTGTATGGACTGGCTATTAGCAAACCAGGCAAAAAGAACTCAGATTTTGGAGATAACATCTTGTCCATCCAGATGGGACAATCTACAGCCTTGCTCAGACTCATCTGATTGTACATGGCAGAGGGCAGGAAAAGAGTATATGATTCCAATGGTTACTGGCCATTTGTTGGATGCCTCCAACAATCCTCATTTTTGCTGGGATAACTAGCAACTTAAGGGTGCAATGCTTACCAGAGCAGTCTCTGGGGATAGCTGTGGGAAACTTTGTGATAATTGTTAAGGTGCAAAACAGTTTGTGGCTCACAAGCAGGAATCTAAGTGAAAAGTAAGTTATTAAAAAATATGAATGTCCACATATTTTAAACACCCAGGAAAAAGGAGCAGGAAAATCTGCAGAGGTTTTAGAGGAGCTCGTGTTAAACACTCGAATCTTGCCATTAAGAAAACCCAATTCCCAGGAGTACTGATTGGTTCAATATTTGCAGTTAATTAATCAAATCACTGTTAATGATCACCTAGTGGTATTTAACCCATGTTCACTGTTAACTACAATCCAGAGACACAAAGCTGGGTGGTGTCACCGACACGCCAGCAGGTTGTGCTGCCATTCAGTGAGACCTGGACAGGCTAGACAGCTGGGCAGAGAGAAACTGAATGAGGTACAACAAGGGTCAGTGTAGAGTCTTGCATCTGGGCAAACACAACCCCAGGGATCAGTATAAGTTGGGCACTGATCTGTTGGAAAGCAGTGTAGGAGAAAGGGACCTGGGGGTCCTAGTGGACAGCAGGATGACTCTGAGCCAGCAATGTGGTCAAGAGGGCCAACAGCATCCTAAGCAGCATCAGAAGGGCATTGGTTAGCAGATCAAGGGAGTTTCTTCTCCCCCTCTACTCTGCACTAGTGAGGCCGCATCTATCCCTATTGTGTCCAGTTCTGGACCCCTCAGTTCAAGAAGGACACAGAGCTGCTGGAGGGTGTCCAGCATAGAGCAATGAAGATGATGAAGGAAGTAGAACACCTCCCTCATGAGGAAAGTCTGAGGGAGCTGGGTCTCTTCAGCTTGGAGAGGAGGAGGCTGAGGGGGACCTCATTAATGTCTATAAATATGTGAGGGGTGGGTGTCAGGAGGAGGATGGAGCCAGGTTCTTCTCAAGGTCATCTGATGATAGGACAAGGGGCAATGGGTGCAAGCAGGAACTTCTTCACGGGTAACAGAGCTTTGGAACAGGCTGCCCAGGGAGGCTGTGGACTCTCTTTCTCTGGAGATGTTCCAGACCCACCTGGATGTGTTCCTGTGCGACTTGGTCTAGGTGATCCTGCTGTGGCAGGGGGATTGGACTGGATGATCTTTTCAGGTTCCTTCCAATATCTAATGATTCTATGATTCTACATCTTTTAAGGTATTAGATTTGAATGATGCCTTCTGCATTCCCATAAGTGACCAGAGTGAGAAGCTGTTTGGCTTTGAGTAGGAACACCAAACAATGGGCAGAAAATCACAGTTATGCTGAACAGTGCTGCCACAATGATTCAAGAACTGTCCTACACTTTTTGATAATGTATTGATGAAAGTACAGGAGCAATAGAAAGGTAATCATCAGAATATTACACTCTTATAGACTGTTGGCTAAGCCCTACCATGCCACAATTAAAGCCCCAGGCAATCACCTACTGCGGACAGCATACATAGAAAAGGATTTGATGAGAGCAAGAAAGAACTAATGTGAGCCCCAGCACTAGGTTTGCCTGATTTCACTAAACCTTTCCAGTTCTGTGTAAGTGAAAGCAGCATATAGACCAGGAGTGCTGACCCAAGCCTTGGGAATTGGGCACTAGTGCAGAATCAGCATACATACTCACTCTAAATAGGCTTATGTAGCTGTGCAAGCCCATGGTGCCATCTGGAACCAGATAGGATTGCTAAATTCCCAAGGGACACCTGTTAAATATGGACATGAGATTTTTACATCTCTTGCAAGTTGTACTGGAATTGAAAGAAGTGGCTGTGATCCACTGCAAGGCCCTTCAGAAAAGACAAGGAAATATAATTGAAGGAAACCACATGGCAGATTTGGCAGCACAGGCAATACTGCTTTGAACAGATGTACGAGGAGTACTGATTCCTGTGAGAAATGTGGATATGGAGCTGCCTCAGTATACAAAAATGGACAATGGCTGAAAAATGAACTTGCAGCAAAACCAAAGAAGGACAGTGTCTTAATTATTCCTCAGCTGATAAGCTTACTTCTTTTTAACTGCTATAAAGATACTTATAAGTGGAAAAAGAAATGGTCAACAGTGTTGTGCTAAAAATAACACAAAAATACAGTGCAAACACCTGCTGCTATTCTAAGAAGGGGAATAACCCCTGGGGAGCATTGGCAGGTAGATTTCTGAGCATTGCCTGATGGCAGTAGGTATAAATATATTCCTGCTGTAATTGATACTTTTTCAAGTTCATAGATTCATAGAACAATTC
>VZRI01009637.1:0-23264 GCA_013397515.1 Upupa epops
AGGCAGGAAGGCAGGAAGGAAAGGATAGGAAATTTATAAATCTTATTCATAAATTACAGCTTTACACATAGCCTGTTTTTCATCACTGGTTCAAAACGTGGTATGTCACATTACAGAATGTACCTAGGAAGTGAAACACAGCAAATACTATGATGATGGAAATACAATCACAGGCAGCAGGAAACGGATATGGCTCAAGGGCAGGCAGGCCCTGTATACTGACAACAAACAATACTCTGGCCCCAAATATGGACAATACCAAGCCAAATTAATATCTCTGAATAACTTTCGCTCTCCAACTGTTCAAATCCATATCTGACCTCTGCTGGCCAAGCTTTTCTTGTTCCTTTACACCACCCATGTACAGAATGCCACACTCCAGCTTCTTAGGCACATCTAATGCTGGGAGGTGGTATTTTGCATATGGTTGTTTTGATTCCTCTCTCAGTGGAGGGATTACACCAAGTTTTTAAGCAGTTGAGGAATCCAACTACTTTTTCTAACTGTCTCCCAAACATGGAACAGACACCAGTACATTGAAAGGCAGTATTTGGTGCAGTGGGGTGTATGACCAGTCTCCCAACAGACACCCAGGCAGCGTGGTCTTTTTTCACTCACATGCCTGGGAACCATCCGGGTCAGGTTTCCCACGGGCTAACACATCTTTCTGCCACCCAGCCACTGGGACAGCTACAACTACATTGACAGAAAAAACCCCACCCATTGCTTATAGAATACTTTGTGGCCAGACTATTATTAACATAGACTTTCATGTTCTTCCTGTGTTTTATATAAACAGAATTGACTTTACTTGATCGTTTTTAAATTGTAGGAAGTGCAGAGAGAATGTGCCTACATGGGAACATAAAGTCATATAGACATCGTGCTGAGGGACACGGTTTAAGTTTTTGACCTGTCAGTGCTGGGTCAAAGGTTGGACTTGGTAATCTTGAAAGTCTTCTCCAACCAAAGACCATGATTCTGTGATCATAGGAATTAATTCTCCTTTTTGACTGCAAAACTGTATCTGGAGAGCACATGACAGTTAGTTTATTAGTTTAATAAATCACTGAGAGGCACTAACAACCTGAGTGTGTTATAGGGACATCAGACAGTACAAATAAACCACACTGAGAATCCTATTGTAAAGTTTCCAGAAATATCCCTACCTAGTGCTCTGCCTTCACCAAGAGCAGCACCTCATGGGGCTGGAAGAAGCATCCCTCCTCCCTAGTGCCATGGGGCACATCCCAGCTCCCCAGAAGTAATATTCAAATAATTTAATGTGAATACCTGACAGTGACAGATACATGAAGACTAATCACAAGGAGTTTCTGACACAAACCATGACATTACTCAGAATTTCCAAGTCCTGTTTCAATGGCAGATTTTGTGAGCTCTTGTGCTGTGATATAAAATGTATTGTGCACAGGAATCAACAGCTTCACAAAAACTTAAATGTGCTTTCCTCTTTCAGGTATCAATATGTAGTAGAGTTGACTTTACACTTTAATACTTGGCTAGCCACAAAAACCTGTAGACTTTTATATGCTTGTCTCCTGTTAATGAGCCCACAAGACCAATTTCTTAGTGTTTTGACATCAGTGTGACCTCATATTTACATGATAAATGTCACTAGCAGAAGATGCCAGCACAAATCAAATCCTGAAGTCCTTTCCCAAGCAGAAACTCTCATAAGCGTCTGTAAGGCCAAAGATGTAAGGATCACTCACACAGAAGTTTCAGAGCTTTTCTTTCAAGTGACATATCTTCAAAAATACCTGTTAAAATGTGTCAGATCAGTTTGCTTTGTGTCTTTTCTTGCCAGCGTGAAAAATGCCTTGATGATTGCATAATCACAGTACTTCAAAGAAGAGCTCTAATTTGACTTAAAAACCTCAGTGCAGGCTTTGCCATGTAGTCTGTAGTTGCCTTTGAGACGAATGAGATATTTTTTGCCTATCATACAGAAATCCAGGCAGCAGTTCTCAGATTTTAATGGGCAGAAAAATATTTGTTGGAAAGACAGGTTAGACCTGATTATTTTTTTAAGATGAGAAAGTACTGTCAGTAGCAGTGGGAAGGAGTCAGTGTGTGTTCGCTGCTTACAACACTTAACAACGTCTCGCACAGGAAAAGAGGATTAGAGAAGCATGGATTACACCTTCTGTTAACTTGGAAAACTTAGTTATAGGTTCATATTGGTGAACAAATGTCATGAGCTGATCCAACTCCTATTGAAATTAGTAAAATTTGTCACTGATTTTCTAAGGAACAATTCTTACATATGTGCTTTCTTCCGTACCCAAGGCTCTTACTGAGGAATTTAACTGCAGCACACTTCCAGCATTTTGTAACACAGACAGTGCAGATCTGATTTTAAAGATGTGCTTTGTGTATGAAAGAGGGAATGGAGTCTCTTGTCTAGATAACAGGCAGCCACTGAAATCAAGGACCACAAGGAATTTAAGGTGCTGCAATATGAACTCCTAGTGTAAATCAAAAGGGGATTTGTGAATGCATGAACAAGGAAGTAGTGAGTAGGAGTGGGGAGCTGATCTTATCTCTCCCGGCTGCTCTGCTAAGAGTAATATTGGCATAGTGCAAAAAGTTCTGGTGCCCGTTTCTATACGGGAAAAGTTGGAGACAGGTCAGAGAAGGATGAGAGAAAATGTCTTTCCAGTGAAAGCCTAGAAGAGATTGCTCTGCTTAGCTTATCACAAAGATGGAGACATTACTTGACTGAAGCATTCAAGTATCACCACAACAAGATAATACCATATGCAAAAGATCTCCTTCATCTAGCGGTGAAAGCATAGCAGGAATCAACGGTTAGAAGCTGAAGCCAAACAAATTCATACAAAGCAACCCAGGCATGCATTATTAATAGTAAGAGCAATTAATCCTGGGAACTGCTTACCAAAAGTAGGGTTGGATTCACTGTCTCTTGATGTTTTCAGATCAAGATTGGATGTCTTCCTAGTAGAGATGCCCTAGGCAAACCCCTATGAAAGGGAAGCAACGTGAGACATAATAGTCCATGATATATCGTCAGACCAGTTGACTGGATGTTCCTGTTTTTGCTACTCACCGGCTCTCTCTACTAGTAAATTAAAGTGTCATGACCTAGGCTGCGACTCCAGAGTGTGATCACCTATGCTATTAAATTGTTTGAGTAGTCTATCATGTGCCGTTGGGTCAACTACCCCTCTCCCAGACACACTTAGCACAGTTTTGGAATGAACATAGCCCAAGGCTATAGGAGGTTTGGACAGGACCACCTATTTTGGAAAGGAAATCAATGTAGTGGTGGTACATGCTGACTAGTCCATGCTTTGACAAAATCCATTATTGCCTGCATTAGTTGCAAAGACATGAGTCAGCTACGGCTGCAGAAGGTTCAACAATGAGCAAGAGAAATGTCTCTGAATCAGATATTACAGAGCTGCCTCTGAGTAGGTGGAATGATGTCGACACACTCGCAGCTTTGGTGAGCCCTAAAAGGGAAAAAGGAAGAATGTTTTGACATATTCTGAATATTCAGAGAGGATGATTGTTTCCTGCAGTAACTGACATTCCACAAGAGCGGCGTATTCCTGCCGGTCATGTCCATACTAGATAGAGATGTTGGAGCAGTACTTCCCACACTGCCCTTGTGATTAGGCACCATGAAGCCTGATCACTGGGATGTTTTAAATTTCAGTATGGCTTCCTACTCCAGTACTTGCTCAGTGCTCATCAATAGCATAGAGTTAATGTGGGGTTTTTTGCTGATGGTGGTGATGAACAGGGACCTAACTGCTATGTCACAATATCTGTTGTAGCAGGAAATCTAGGAATGCAAGTTAATTGCAGGTTTCAATGTCTTATCTCAAGGATCCCAGAAGGGTGCCTTCCACCATTTCCAAGTGCTGGAAGCATTTCATGCCTCTTGAATTTTGAAGAGATACTAACCATCAAGCTTTTAAAGAAGAAAAGGCCCCCATATAGTCTGACTAAATCTTTAGTTTGGCTCTAAGCAATTCCTGCAGTGAAATTACATTTACAATGTGTTTTCCAGCACTACTGAACCTGGCAACACAGCAAATATTGTATGGTCCATAAAGACAGTTGGGCAGGAGTTGCTGGGCTACCACTGTGTGTATTAGATATTCCTAGTTTGGTCTATCGGGAGGCACAGGATGTAAGACTGGCCTTATAGTGAGCTTCTATGGAAAGATTTCCACTCATAAATTCTCCATTCATAAATCAACCAACACAGAACCCCCAAGAGAAACGTAGCATCATTCTTTCTTCTAGTTGAAGACATAAAGGCTAGGCACTTTTGGTGCACGAGACGTCCAAAGAGAACTGAAAGACTCAGAAGTCTTGCAGGTCACTGTGCAGAGACATCACTCAGTTTTAGGAGCACTCACAAGACTCTTCAAGAAAACAGCAATTCTAAATCTCACTGAGACTTACTGAAAGAGAGCTACAGCTGCAGCAAGGGAATGCACAAAGTTCCTTTTCAGCTCTCTTCTCAAAGCCTAAAGATCCTGTGCTGACAACAAGGTCATCTATCTCAGATCAAGGTTTATTATTTTTGTGAAACTCAGATCACTCAACACCTGGAGGCAATTTCCTAAGCATCTGCATTTTACAATGTGAAACCAAGGTGGGATGAAAGGGCAAAACCCAATCAGCTCTCAGAAAACCTGGCACTCCTAGGCTTTGCAAGTTTGCCTTAGTTTAGCAATGCTGGCATTTGCAAGGTGTCTATGGGAAGCTTCTGGTTTCATTGGCACGATGGTGTGGTTGTGATTTTCCCTTCATTATAAAAAAACCACATATTTTAGAAAATTCTGTCCTGGCCTTAAAGAAAGCAGCTCTAACACTGAAAAGCAGCACTCTGAACAGAGGCTACAAGTACACCAGCGAAGCATGGAGAGGCCCATTGGTTAGGATTTGCCCATCCCCTTTGCTGCTCCAGCCAGCTTGCACTCTGGCAGTCACAGTTCAGGCAGGGTTCAGGAGCTGGACCATTGCCACTCAGCTCTGGAGAAGAAGGGTACTTTGTGTGTTCATGATGCAGGCCACAGCTCTAGACCACAAGACAGAAAGAAGTCCTTGAACTGTTCTTTATTCACAGTGCTGCCATCTTAGAGGAATTATTTTGCCATGACATGAGAGAACAAGACAACTTTGGACATCAGGACTTAGAGGGTGTCAGTTCGTTACTGCTAAGAAGTGAAGATTCAGTTTAGGAAGCTAAATTGAAATGTCTACATCCATGCGTCAACATGTAAGACAAAGGTGCTGTTCAATTTTTATCACCTGAGACCTTCTTGCTGTCCTCTCTGGCTTTTGGACAGCAGTGCAAAAGACTTCGGGTCTTTTTTGTGCTGTGAAATTTCACACAGCACTTCATAAAATTCTTATGCACCCAGGGATCTGTGTCTGGGCAACTAAGATGGGCCCATAGCTTTGAGGACTGGTGACCTGAATTGCTCACTGGGCTTCTCTGAGTGGACTGAGAAGCTCTCCAGTGACCTCAATAGTTTCATATGCAAAATGCATACTAGGTGTGGTTTGCACATAGGCACTGAAGTTCAGGAGTCTTAACACAAAAGCTGACACCTATCCCAACTTTCTAAGGATTGATCTTTAAGTTCATACTAAATTTTAAGAATTTGAAAAGTCAGAGAAACAGAATTGTAATTGGTGTTACTTAAGATTATAAAGAAAAAAATCACAATAAACTCCTGTTTGCTCAATTAAAAGCAGAGACAGGAAGAGATATCAAGAGTGTGAATTCTTACACTTTATATTACTCTTCAGTCTATCAATCTATTTTCTACATGGGATGGTGTTGCTGTTTTAGAGAAGGTCTGTGGATGCAGCACTTGCCTCTCAAGTTTTTAATAATTTTACAGAGCACAGAAAGGGAAGGTGGTAATAAATCCCCAGGTCATACCCTGCTACTGCCTCCCTTATGACAGTGACAGTGAGTCTTCTCAGATGGAGGTGCTGCAGTGTCAAGTATTTCAACAGAAGGAATGAAGGGGCGATAGCAAGAAGAGAGAGGCTTGGCAAATAGCTGAGTAAGAGGCTTTACTGGGCATATTCAGACTTGCCCCGTTGAGCCCAAACACATGATGCAGCATCTGACAGAACGTGTTCACTATATGCTCAGTCTCATGATGGACATGTTGTCAGGGAAAAGAGCTTGTCTCTGAGATCTCTTACCTGCTGTTGACAGTTTACTCGACCACAGAATCATAGAATACCTCAAGTTGGAAGGGTCCCATTGCTGGGTCATATAATTACAGAAGTCTGGGTTGGAAAGAGAACCTTGGAGCATCCCTCAACTCGTTGTTATCCCACTTTCTTGACCTTGTCTGCCGACTTACACAACACTTTCACTATGTGCTGCTCAGATCAGTCCCGTTTGGAACCATAGAATCATTAGGGATCAGAAGTGACCTCAAAAATCATCTAGTCCAATCCCCCCTGCCACCCATGCCTCCTTGAAAGCTGCAGCAAACCTGACTCAATGTCCCACACAGGAACCTGGGAGACTAAATGACTCTCAGTGTCCCCTGGATTAAGTAGTCTTTTCCTAGTCTCAGCAGCAAGCTTTAAGAGTGTCTTTAGACTTGTAGAACTTTATTGGACAGAAGGAAACAGAAGGAAATATTAATCTGGGAAACCAGCATTAACAGTCAGCAAGTCCCAGACTTGCTCCTTAGAGTAGTTATTAGGGAATTAGTCTGGACCCAGCTTTCTTCTCACAGCTGTGATGGTGCCAAAGGCTGCTGCTGTCCTCCCCAGTGGCATTCCCCTGTGCCCAGAATGGTTCAGTGGGATGACTGGTCAGGCCATTTACAGGGCTTTGAGTATCCCATGGGCAATAATGCCAGCCTTGTTGGAATTGAAGCATGTTTCCATGGAAGCTTTAGGCTAGACAGCTGCTCCCAGTTGCCTCAAACTTGTGCATGGTAGCCTCCACGCCATGGATTTTGCCATACATTGCTGTACCACTTCTTGCTTACAGCTGAAGATCTACTCCTGTCTTCAGTCATCACTCTCTCAGGCCACCTTTTCACCTTCTTGCCCATCACCACATTGGTATCCACCTGGAGATCCCTTGGGAAGGTGGGGAGGCTCTTCTCCAGGCTTCCCACTGGGGTTGGTGGACTCCACACTTTTTACGATGCACAGTCATCATGCTTACAAGGCTTCTGGTGCAGCATTTGTCTCCTATCTCACTGTTTCAAGGCCAAGTAATGAAAATCTTATAGCTATTACTAATGTAAGTAACAACAATGGTTTCAATAACACAGAATTAAATAGTCTGTGAGAGGATTATAACTCTACCAAATGGCCAAAAGTGAGGGGATTACAACCAGGTAGATAGTGAACTGGTGAAGCACTGGCCATCACCTCTTTACAGTGGAGAATATGGTTAGATTCATAGAATCATCATAGCTGCAAAGGACCTCCAGGATCATCAAGTCCAACCCTCATCCCAAACCACCACTCATCTGACGCCCAAGAAGAGTGATGTCCAATCAGCTACAGGGGAAAGCATGGTGTAAGAGTAGAGTAAGAAAAGGAGGCACAAGGAGAAATAAGGAGGGAGAAGTAGAGCACATGATGTGAAACAGAGCAGGAGAGCAGTATAAGCCAGAGAAAGAGCTGATTGGAAACTTGGTACAGCTGTCATGAATGCACAGTGTTCTATTTTCCTAGAGGAAAAGCCCTGTCTTCCATCTCCCCCATCAGGTCTTCACTACCAGCACACTCTGTGCCCATTGGGCTGCAGACAAGGGTGCATCCTGCCTGGACAGCCATAAAGGCACCAGTGCTAGAATCAGCCAAAAGAAATCTCAGAAATTCTTCATTCTCTCCAGTACCTCTCCTCCTCTTCCCTGAGCACATTTTGGCATTGATATACATAAGGAACAAATTGCATTTTGCTCAAGCTTGCCAAGTACTATTATAATCCATATTTGTAGTTCTCCAAAGCCTTCCTGCCAGTGCAAAGGATATGCTCTCCTTCTTAGTACACGTTACAGAAGCCATCCCTCTTCACCTGCACACAGAGCATGTACAGAGTTGACTGAGCTCTTCTCAACACTCAGAATTTTGCAGAATGAGCCATGGGAATTGTAGCCTGTGGGCTCTGGAGTGACATGGGACAAAGCTGAAGCTGCTCTGACTTGCTGAAGCTGCAGGTGACCTACAGGCAGTGGTGCTAGCTGAGCCTGGAGAGTAGAGAAACAGCTCTGCTTGGTATGATAATGAACAGATGCTGAGAGGTGAAAACCATTTCAGACTAAGCTGGCCGGCAAACATCTCCCAGCGTCCCTTGACCAGGCTGTCTTGCTCCTGAGGACATGACTAATAGAGCTACAGCGATTAAGGGAAATGTGAAATATTTCACATTCCTTCCACCTTCTCACAGCAAAAAATGTGTTTGCTTCCATGTCCTGCAGGCAGTTCGCTCACGTACATCATGTGTTCCCTGGTTCAAGGAAACAGCCAGCAGTGTTTCATTTGATTAGGGAAACACCCAAGCAAAGACAAGGACGACATGGGACTAGATGAAGAAGAAGAAACAGCACCTGGTGCTGGGAGAGGCTGTTCTGATGCTTGGAACATGCCAGCAGGACAAGGGGCACCAGACTGGAGAGAGTGTCATATTCCCTGCAGCTGACAGCAACGAGTAGCAGGATGAAACACAGACTTTCCCTTTGGAAGAGCATCGGTTCAAGTTAAAAAAACCTGAAAACCCCAACTGCTGGTACATAGCTTAGCTCTGCTACATCATGTACTTGTCTGTGACACGTATAGCTGAGCTTTACTTATTCTTTACAGGAAAAGGACCTAAGAATTCAAGTGCAACGTATCAAAGGTAATGCTTTTTTAACAAAAACAACACCTTAAGACCCACCCTGAGTATGTGGTGAAAGGTCCTCCTTCCTTCAGGTGGAGATAACCTTTGGTGACTTTGTAATATAAATCTGTTCGTTTGGGCTCTTGTTTCAATGGAGCTGCCTAACGGAATAAATCCTATTTCAATCTGCTTCTCTATCAGCAGAAGAACCGCTCTGCTGGGCAGATCCTCCCTCCCTTCTGTAAATGGCTGTGGTGAGCTCACTCATGCACTCATTGCCTACAGTTAGCAGCAGACAACTTAGTGAAAAAAACCAGCATTTTGGCCATTTAGTTCCCAATTCCGTAAGATTCCCTGATATCTATTTGTTATCTATATAGGAGGAAAGGAACTCAGATCTTCTTCATCCTTTCTGGCTGTGAGGCAATTCCTCTTTTTAATTGTGAGGATGTCTTGGTTTAACTTCTACCCAGGTTGTCTCCCGTATCTGCAGCTGCTTCTCAAAACCTCTAAGAAAAATAAACTGCATGGGCTCCTCTGGAAAATATTCCCATCGTGATACTTACATCAAACACTTTTAAAATTGCTGATACTTGAAGCAATCCTGCCTGTTGCCAGTGCTGATTGCATTGCTGTGAGAACAGACCAACAGCTGGCGTGTTGTCCCTACTGAAGCTGTTCCTCTGTCCCCTTCCCATGGGGTCAAGGTGACTTGAATACCTGCATGCCCCAACAAGACTGACTTTTGGGGAGCAATTTCTTCATTTCTCATCTCTGTGACAGCTTCTTCCTTTGGTGAAATGTGAGAGGAAATCACCCCTCAAGTACCCTAGAAGCTGGCAAGGGTTAAAAGTTTCCACAGAAACCTTCTGGACTTGCAGATTTTTGTTAAAATGAACCAATATTATTGGCTAGAACATGTGTATCCACTTTGGAGGGGGGAAAAAGGAGAAATGTTTTGATTAACATGGGAGAGATTTATTCCACCAAGGTAGCTAACAGGTCAGTGTCAGGGAATTTTGCCTAGACCAGAATTCAAATGTCCTGTCTACAAATAGGATCATAGAATCATAGCTGGAAATGAGGACAGGGACTCAATCTTCAGTCTACTGTCTAGACCTGAGTATAAAATACCATTTCCTGTGTAGTCAGAAGATAAATGAACAGTGAGAGAGGTCGTTTTGGCTTGGGTTGAACAAAGAAACAGAAATTTGGGGTTTCTGAAGAAGATAAATATTTTAGCTACTATTTAAGATATTTTTGATCTAAACCAAAATGTGGTAGGGCTTTCTGGGGAGACAAAGATTTATGATAACTTTAACATTCAAGACGCCTATCTGCAGTGAAAATTGGAACCTTTCATTTGGCAAATCCCGTGAAGAAATACCAAAGTGGTATTTTCAAAAAATGTGCCAACATTTTGAGGGCAAATACCCTTGGCCAAACTGAACCAGGTCTAGAGATAGATCTGGTGCTTCTAAAGATGGTGGTATTTTTTTCTTTGGGAAAATAGTACTGTCTGTAATATTAAATACAAACACTTCCACATTGTCTCACCACACTTGAAATAAAGATCTTGACCATTTGGCTATGCTGGAGTGGGTCAGGGGCTTCTCCCTCACTCATATTCTTTTTTCATCTCTAAAAATAGAGGTTTCTGGTGGTGAAACAAGAGGTCAGTTTTCTGGTCAGAGCTCTTGCCAGGCTGTGCCCTGTCTCCCACAGGGATGAACTCCATTGCAAACCAACTTTCCCATTAAATGCCTGACAAACTCATGGGAGCAGTTTATGACTGGGAATGCTGTCAGCAAACCCATATGCTCTTCCCAGTCCTCTGGCATCTCACCAGGCCGCTGACAGACAAAGAGGTGGCAGAGGGATTATCTGACACAGTAGTGCACTCTCTTATGGACTAATTTCAGAGGAAAACAAGAACTACCCTCCAGGTTTGAGGCTCTTACTGTCCAGGAAGATAAAAAAAACCCCACTAACAAGTGACTTTTGCCGAGCTAAGCATCGGGGCGCATACCTGTAGGTAAGTAAATGTATGCTGTTTCCTGAGCGTACACTTGTGAGGTACACTACTGTGAGTAACACCCGCCAGATTATGACTGTTTCACCACTCCTTCAGGCTCAAGAGGATGACAAGCCAAAATTGTTGCCCTTATCGGTTCCGCCTGTTTGCTCTTGTGCAAAATGAGGGGCAGGTTTTCGAGGGCTTGTTGTCAACAGCTGCAACCGCTTTTAGCACAGTTCACACCCAGAGTCAGGTCAGCAGGCATTATTTTCACGTCGCTTGGAAATGTACTGAGAAAAGCCAGAGATGAGGTTTTTTGCAATGCAGCAACGTGGTGTCACACTTCACAAAGTTACCTTGTGATTTAGAGTAGCATGAAAAAGCAAGGTTACTTTTCTAAAAGCTCACTCCTGCCTGCCAGTATCATCAAAAGGTTTTACTGCCCTGGGCATCAGCTGTGGGGGTTTTCAATGGCAGCACGATACACTGATGCACATGGGAACTCTAGTCTCGCAACCAAAGCACTTGCCAGAAATTCACACCAGAAGATCGTCTTGTCCTGTGTTTGCAGGGCCAGGATGTTGCCATGCATACAGCTGCATTTTCTAGGTTTTACAACCATTCCCCCCTCTGGGTAGAAGACTTACTGCCCTCCAAATAAATACTATGAAACCCAAACAAATGCCAAGGGAATACTGGCTTCAATATAAACTGCCTAAATTCTGGCCTCTTAACTGGTACCTTGTTTGTGTAATAATCATTGAGTCAGGTTATGACCCTGAATGCCTGGTCGTTACCTCCCTGGGTGTTGTGGGGAAAGTGGAGGCTCATCTCCTCAGCTGCTAATTCTCAAAAGCGTGTAGTCAAGTGTAACATAGGAAAGGGCAGGACTGAGCTTTGCATCATGTTTTAATTCAACAGCTCATTCATTCAAATAAGATTTACAAGGACATTATGCAATCTTGCTGTACACAGTCATCAGGGGTGTGTAATGGATAGCTAATTCACAGAGATTTAATTGGCTGTAGATCATCTTATGACCATGGTCAGAAAACAAACGGGGACTGTGCACCAAATGAGCTTATAACAAAACGTGTCGATGTCTCTGACTCAGGTGTTGTCTTACATAAAAGAGAAATGCTAGAGAATTGTGAAACCCTGTGAATTATGCAAGGAGGGAGTGAAATTACTTTTATTGAATTTATAGATTTTTTTGCATTGCTAGTAGCTTTTAATTACTCGTTACATTTTGAGTGCTTGAAAATCAAGCTTCTATAGCAATGGAAAAACAAAACCTACCTGTGCAGGTTATTTTACAGTGATACTTTAATCCATATATAATATAATGAAAGAGAAAACCAAACAAAAACCTTTCTCACTCATTTCTTCCTGAAATCTAGTTAGAGAGATTAAAAACACATTTGTCAGCAATCTTATAGCAGCACTTTTTCTTTCACTAGAAAGGATTTCCCACCTTGAAAAACTCCAAATGTATTTATTTATGCTACCAAAGAGCCTTGCAGAAAGTTATAAAACTGATAGACATCTCTTTGCCAGCCTGCAGTTTCCTGGGAATACTGACCTAGCTTCTTGCAAATGAAAGGTAGGAAAAAGACAGAAATAAAATATTTGTTGCTGAATGTGGTAACATTTAATAATGCAAAGTGACACGTGGATTATTTGGAAGAAAAAGGCTATTTTCTCACATTTAAAAGTTCTAAATATATCATCAAGATGGAAAACCAGAAACTTGTATGCCTCATTATCTTCTAAAGCTGTTTGTCCTTAATGGAGTGAAAGACACAATCATTCGCATTTGCATTTTTTTTTACATGGACATCTGCAACCATTTATTTTATGGAAAATACCAGAAGAAAAACAAGTGAAAATGTATTTAGTAATGACTCATCTTTGCATTTGTAAACATGGCATGAGCACTCGAAACAAGGAAATGAAAGTCAGAACGAGCGAGTTATGAAAAGAAATATAATGTACTTTAGCCCAGAAAATTGTTGACTATTTCAAGTAATGCTGACCACAGCCTCCCTCTTCCCTGATGTAGTCACCTTGCCCATGGCAATGACAGTCACCAGACTCAAGTGAATTCTGAATTGCCTTAGTGTTGCTGTTACTTGATTTAATTTACTCCTTTGGTTTGTAAAGTAATTAACTAGTTGTGTAAAGGTAAGAGTGGAATTGAGGTGTCTGTGATTATCAACGTCAGTATTACTCAATACTTGGGATCACATCTCCGCTGATTACATTGGCCAACAGGGACCACAGAGCCTAAGTTATGGTAAGAAGAAAAGAATAACTTGTGTGGATGCCCCTGTACTTTTACTATTGCCAATTTCCATTTAGTTTGCACCCTGCACATCACCAAGGTTGCAGTGACTCTTGCGATGACTGATCTCAGTTTAGCAATTTAATTCCTCCACTTCTCATGCAGCACAGCAGTGGCATGAGTAAACAAAGCATGCCAGTTCGGTTTCAGTATTCTGACACCTCCTCTAAGACCTTCTCAGAGTGAGCACAGCAGTAGGAAATCCCTACCATTGTTTATTACTTTCACCTAAAAGCCTGGCCAAGTTCAGGAAGCAGAATCACAGAACAGTTTGGGTTAGAAGGGACCTCATCTAGTTCCAACCTCCTGCCCTGGGAAGTGATGCTTCTCACTAGACCAGATTGCCCAGAGCCCCATCCAGCCTGGCCTTAAACACTTCCAGAGAGAGGGCATTCACAACCTCCCTGGGCAACTTGCTCCTGTGCCTTCCCACCCTAAGATCTAGTCTAAATCTACTCTTTCTTAGTTTGAAACTACTAGCCCTTGCCTGTCACTAAGTTCCCTCATAAAAAGTCCCTCTAGAGCCTTCCTGTAGGCCCTAGATTACTGTGGTAACATCTTTAAGCACAAAAATTATGATTAGGTCTCTGCCTCCAAGATGCAAGATGAATATAAAAAAGTAATTAGTAAACTTCAGGTTTTGTACCAGTAGCCAGATTCTTCTGGTAGCCAGGGGGAGGTGACAGACAGCAGAGGGCATTTGGAGGCTGGATGTGCCCATGTGCCACATGGGACACCAGGCCCAGGGCACCATAACATGACTTTTGGTGCCTGTGCTTGGCCTTGTACCCTGCAAGGGTGGAGTTTGCTAGTGCCAACCTGCCCAATGAGGCTGAGCTTCCAGCTCTGGCCAGCATTTTGCAAACCAAGCCCTAAATTACATGAAACTCATTCATTTCACCACCGCATGTTTACACACTCTTGCCACTCTTGAGCAAAGTTTTCAGCTGAGCAGTGAACAATTTGATGCTAAACACTGAAGTGAAAAAACCCCAACCTAAGAGCCATTGGCAAAGAGCCAGATCCCAGCAGTCTGCGGTGCCTCTTGCTCGACTGCCCCAGTTTTGGGTTACACTCCATGAGTGACTCAGCTGGGGAAAGCAAGTGCCAGGAGGGGTAGGATATAAACATGCTTGGAGGAGGAAACTGCAGGAAGAAGAGTGTTTTCTGCAGGGGAGTACAGCAGTATATAGGACTGCATGGTGGAAATCCAACATAAGCCTCATGTAAGTCTAACTACTGTGATCCCACAAGATGGTTTTCTTATTTCTTAAGTAATTGAGGCTTCAGTTCAGCAAAGCATTTAAGCTCAGGCTTCATTTTATGCTGCCAGTAAGTGCTTTGCTGAACAGGGGCTTCAAGTATCACACTTGTTTCATTGAGATTTATCCCAATTTTAGAGGTTTGCAGTGCAGGTATCTACACCAGAGATCCCAGGGTCCTCATTATTAATGGAGAGCAATAAGCATTTCTAGGTGCTGTTTATGAAGCCTACTCTGGCTCAGAATGAGAAACTGCTATAAGCAGAGCTTAAAATAGTCAGAACAGATTTAAGTGTCTACAATGCAAGTGCCTACCTTCATCTATCTGAACCACAACAATCTCTGACAACAGAGGGGTGGAAAAAAGCCCCACACAAACTGAAAGGTATCAGACAAATGAAAACTGAATTTTTGTAGAGAAATTAAAGTGAAAATGTTTTTCTCACTGAGAAAGTTACAGTTTTAATTGTTTTAAAGACAAACAGCAGAACAAAAAAAATTAGACCATTGCAATTTAAAACCTTGTTTTTCACGCTTGCTTTCTCTGAAATTGCTCCTCTGCCTCCATCTCATGGTTCCTGCTCACCAGCCTAACTTTCAGAAAGCTACAGCTAGGTAAAATGAATCTCTTCTGGTCCAGACAGATCTTTTCTTTGGAATCCCAAACATTTGAAACATACGATTTCTGCGTTATTTGACTAAGAACTTGTGTTTCCCTACACATGGAAGACCACTGCTGTCCCTGCATATGCAACCAGGATATAAACTTCTGGGAATTACTGCAAATATGGGAATGTCTGGAATCCCTGTGGGAAATAACTGCAAACCCTTTAATCCTTGTTATCTCTGAGAGAACATATTTTTGTTTGCTTGGAAGAGGATGATGGATTAGCGTGTTTGGCAGTAAAGCATTGCACTGCTTCTCTATTTGCCCACGTCAGTCTGCTCCTGGGAAGGTGCTAGCTCCTGAGCAAACATCTCTGGACAGATCAGCAGCAGCCCCGGTGAGCAGTGATGGGTGAGTTAGGGAATGTGTGTCAACTGCAAAAACTGCAGCAGCAGCAGCTGTAGTAGTAGCTGTACAAAGTACAACACAGCAGCAAATACTCTGTCCTTAATGTGGTCTGATGCCTTCAGTGAGTGTCAAGGACACCCATTCAAGCACTTCACTAAGGCAGTAGCTTAGGAGTAAAATCACTTGACATTCACTTCATAGGATCATAGGATGTTAGGGGTTGGAAGGGACCCAAGAGATCATCGAGTCCAACCCCCATGAACAGAGGAGACAAGCTGCTCCAGAAGACAATTCATCTTAACCTGAGGAAAAGATTTAGAATGTGTGAGTTGAATTGCTCACTGACTACAGCAGACTCCTGCAAGAAAGTCACCAGATCCCTAACCAGGGTGAACAGCCCAGTCCTCGACTGTTACTATTATAAACTGTGTGCTTCTAAGCATTTGAGGAGTCTTTTTATCTGCCCTTCTGTGACATCTAATGAAATGAGAGCATGCTGAGATTGCTACTTCTATGTGTCATGACAGAGCAGCTGAAGCCAACGCTCTGGGCTCTATGAAATCTGCAGAGAAAAACCTCACATACATGACCACAACTTGTCTTTCTCTAGTGACGTTTAAAGGTTTTGACACACATAAGAGCTTCTACCTCAAGCTGTAGCCTGGGAGCTATATGAGGACCAAATCTGGTAAAGAGTTTGTTTTACTTGGGGTCAGATTTTGTCTGGGTGTTTTGTGGGACACGAAGTAAAGGAAATGATTCACTGACAGAGTGGGGAACAGGAGCTTTGACTCATGATTTCCGGATCTAACCACTAGACAATTCCTCTAGCAACTCCTTAGTGCATCAAAAGGATGGATTGGTTTATAAATTCCTTAAACATCATGAAATGATTGTCCTGGATCATACACCCAGGTTTACCATACTGCCTGCTGAAGTAAGATCTCTAGGTTTTATTCAGCAGTTTGTGGAAGAAGTGCCAAAATCAGTGTATTTACCCAACAGTCTTGTTAATGTCAATAGACTCAAAGTGCCAGGTCTGCTGAACTGCTTTTCTCATAGGTAAAAGGCTACATTTTTGTTTGATATACTCAAAGCTTGTTTAGTTCATAAAATTCCAAGCATAAGTTAGAGTGGTTTTTGTGCTTAATTCCTTAAGATTCTAGATGATGGTATTAAACACAAAATGTATTATGTCCACGCGAGAGCATATTTAAGATACTGCTGTTAATCAAAACCTGCTGGAGTTTCACTTCCCTTCTAGCAAATTGATTTTCTTTGTATCTCTTGCCACTATAAATTGTTTCTAGCTCATACAAGGATAATTAAAAGAGTACCTTATGAGGCTCAGATGGCAAAACCCTTATCATTACTTGTACGCTGTCAGCTGCACGTGAGAGTCTGGAGTATTGTGTCCAGTTCTGGGCCCCTCAGTTCAAGAAGGACACAGAGCTGCTGGAGGGTGTGCAGCGTAGAGCAACAAAGATGATGAAGGAAGTAGAACACCTCCCTTATGGGGAAAGGCTGAGGGAGCTGGGTCTCTTGAGCTTGGAGAAGAGGAGGCTGAGGGTTGACCTCATTAATGTCTACAAATATCTGAGGGGTGGGTGTCAGGAGGATGGAGCCAGGCTCTTCTCAAGGTCTTCTGGTGATAGGACAAGGGGCAATGGGTGCAAGCTGGAACGGAGGAGGTTTCATATAAATATCAGAAGAAACTTCTTCCCAGTGAGAGTAACAGATCATTGGAACAGGTTGCCCAAGGGGTTGTGGAGTCTCCTTTTCTGGAGATGTTCAAGACCCACCTGGATGTGTTCCTGTGCGACTTGGTCTAGGTGATCCTGTTGTGTCAGAGGGATTAGACTAGATGATCTTTTGAGGTCCCTTCTGATCCCTAACGATTCTATGATTCAGTGAAATTGCAGTGCTACCAGACTGTCTCATACTTGCTGTTTTTTATAAATTATGTCTCCTTACACTGTTTTCAAAATCAGTTTGCTTATGCTACAAATCTGTAGAGTCACTCCACAGGATCCTCTTGCCGGAGCTCTGAGATTCATGGCCAGGCAGGCTTTCCCCATGGCTGCCTGGCAGGCAGGTTTTACTTTTCGGACTCTGCCATCTGCTGTTGCAATTGAAAATTTCCCTGGCTCTGCACACTCTGCGACCGCCCGCTCCCACAGTCTGGCCACGCACTCCTGGGATTTGTTCCCCTGTGAGGTTGTCAGGCGACACTGCTGCCACCCCAGTGAGAGCCTTCAGTCTTCCCGGGATCGATTAGTGCAGCGTTCTGAAGGGCTCTGCCTTGGTGCAATCTGTGAGGGTCTCCCTTTGTCCCCATGGCTCAGAAGCAATTTAACCAAAGGTGGTTTGCTGCACACAGGATGCTAGGCCATCCTTTCTGCTCTGCAGTTCCATGTGCAGGGACAGGGCATAGACAGCTAAGGAATGGGTAACTTCAGCCTCTCAGCACGTTTGCTCCTGCTAGGTACCACTGCAATTGCTGTTGAGTGACACTGTAGTAGTTCCAGATGAATTGAATGGAAGAGGGTGTTTGTGGCTTACCCCACAAAACTAGGGGAGAAGGCAGTAGAACCTCTCAAAAGCAGTGGAGAGCACCCCTTAGCAGCGTAGAAGTGCTGTCTCTCAAAAGATGGTTTAAAGCTAGGCAATTCTTAGTATGTACCATGGCTCAGCCTGTCATTGTCTGTGCTGCATCCTCATGATGGGGCTACTGCCATCTCTGAGACTCAAGAAATGTACTTGCTCACAACAGTGTTTTACCAAGATGAGGATAATATGGCCCACTGGACTGCAGTAGCCCTGCCTGCTTTGGTCTGGAAGCTGTCATGAGGCATGAGATGGTTACATAGTTATTCCAGCTGCATTTCTAATCACACAGTTGAACTCTCTTAGTTCACACACAATGAACCTATGCTCAGGGCTCCAAAATTTCATCTGACTGTTCTGGGCTGTTGTTTGGGCTCTGCTGGACAAGAGTGGTGGAATTGTGAGTGATGCTCTGCTTTCAAGCTTTGTTTTTACAAAGAGTTATTTCCAGACTTTTGCAATGGTATTTTAACAAGCTGTCATTTTGACAAACCCCTCATCTCTGAGTTCACATGGGACATTCATATTCTTCACATGCCTAGTCACTAAGGTTCATGCACTATTGTCTGCTGGTGCAGATAGCACAGAGCACCTCTTTGGGCAGTCCAGTGCTGGCACCAAGCGAGTGATTTCTTGCTCTGGAAACAGCACAGGTGCACACTACAGGACTGCAAAGAACCTAACTGGTCCTGCTGGGAGCTGGGGTGAACTAGGGTATACATTTTGCAGAGCTGGGACAGTTGTGCAATAAGGAGTACCAGTACAGTATCTCAGGGCAGCATTTCACCCTCCTGCATAAACTCCACATTTATGCATTTGGGGCCAGCTGTGATAGTTTCAATGTGTCAGTGAATCATGCGACTGAGGCATGAACTGAAGGTCCTCCACTAGGAATCAACACTTGCCCATGGCAGGATGCAGGGCATGTTGAAGTCCCAAAGCTCAAAATGCCATGAGTTTTCTGAAACACTAGTTCTTGGAATAAGGCTGGCTCAGGTGAATGTTACCTTAGCTGGGGCTTAGATTGGTGGCTTTTCAACCACCTCTAAGAGCTCTCCCCAAGTGCTAACTCGGCAGCGGTTGTTTGGTCAGCAGTATGATGAGTCTGAAAATCAGCTGCTGAGAATTGTTGTAAAGTACTAGTTTCTCTTGGAGTTTGTTGAAGACTCTCATCATCTAGAGATCGGCAACTCAGAGGGACTGCTTGTCCATGAGAAGAAGAGGATCTAGAACAAAGAATAAACTCCAACTGCTGCCTTATGTTACGCTTTAGTTCCTGTTGTTTATAAGCTACTGGGCACATAGAGCCAAACTAGACTGTCCAGTAGAGGTATTTATTAAATCTGCATTACTCTCTTAACCACAAGTATCTCTGATCTGAGCACATGAAAGCCATATGGCTTTGGGAAAGCTGAAAAAGACCGTGCATTGGAGCAGTCAGATTCCTCATAAGGGTAACCCACATCCTCTGCAGTAACACTTCTGAGCTCAATGGTCCATCAGGGAACTCATCCCAGAAGTATTTTAAATTTTAAAACTTCACAAGGGTTCTCTTTCTGCATTCTCTACAGATCAGACATGCTGTGCTCCATACCCATCCAACCAAGGCAGCTTAGAACATCAGGTGGCTGGTATGCAGGCATGCTCTCCAGCAGGACAGAGTCATGTTGCAAGAGACACAACTGACCTGGAACCTTCTAGTCCCTGTTCCTGGTTCCTGTTATAATTACATCCAAGTGGCTCACGTTACTAGCACGTTCACCTACCAATGCTGTTAGGAAAGCAAATGTTTTAGACACAGAATAAAGTTTGCAGTTAATTAATAAGATTTTGTTGCTGAGAGTTGTAGACCTGATATCTTTGACATCTAGACTGTATCATGAGCAGGAAGTACATGCCTAAGCATCAAACCAAGAAAGGCCAGCAAAGCTGGTCAGAAATACTAAGAGGCATATGCTGTCAATCCCAATCTGCTTTAGGGTTTCAGGAGTTTTTTAAGGCTTGGGGGTTTTTTTCTCTCTACAGCGTGAAGGACTCGTAATCATTAGTACAACTGGCAAAACACCAGTTCTTCTCCAAGCACCTGGCCCCAAGGCTTTAGGTGTCCACCCTAGCATCAACAGCTCCAGCTGTTGATCATCACCATACTGTCCACACTAGCCTGTGTCTACCTGCCCCAGTGATAGTCACAGTCACAGGAAATTCCAAAGTTAAGTCTGAGGAGAGGAAAGGGTTGTGTTGCCTGGAAAACTTCCTGCCTCTTGTAACCCATGAGTTGGTGGAGTTTGGGGAACACTGATCTGAGAACAGAAGCAAATAAAAGATGTGAAAGCCAAGCCACTAATTTCTGAGCCAAAACGGTTTGGCCAGTTATCCAGCAGAGTAATGAGGTGAACAGTTTGCAGCACTCAAGGGGCATGTAAACCAGAAGGTTATGTTTTCTACTTGAGAAGTAAATGGAAAATATTAAGAACATTTAAAAAAGCCTTTTGCAGACTGAAAATGACAGCTAATATTGCTGTCCCTCCTCCACTTCAATTAATCATCTTAGAACTTTCTTATAACAGCAAATGATTCATTTTCAGATAGAAATGTGATGAAGTGTCAGCAGAGACTCTTGACATAATGATGACCAGCAACTTCTTCCAGGATTTAGACTTTTCCTACAGGACATGTCCACTACAAACCCTTTTATCTGTGGACCTGCCTTCTCCCAGGCTGTCTGTAATCTGTGGCTAATTAGAGGAGAGGTGGTAAGAGGTTGCATGAAGCTGAAGACCTTCTCCAATTTCCTTAATTCAGGAGGCTTCAGAGGAGGCCTTGGATCACCAGCAGGACTACAAATGAAATGTAAGGGCTGAAAGCAGAAGGCAAAATTACCTGTGACTTTTTGGTCATGGGGACTTCAGCAGTAGCAAGCCATGACAGAAAGTGAGAGATTCCCAGAGTCTGACCTCTGGGTCCAGCCTTCTTGTCATCAGATGATCTGGTTGATCAGGTCCAAGAGAAGACGAAACAATTATTAGTCAATGTACTAATAGATTGAAATAAAAACAAAACAAGGAGGGTTCAAAACTACTGATAAATTATAGGCAAAACCAAAGACTGTCTTATTTGGCAAAAACCAACAAGGCACATTTAATTCACACAACACAAAAAACCAAACCAAACACAAACTCATACAGAGATTAATCACACATTCTTACATAATTAGACCAATGTGTTATTTCCACACCTGCAAAGGAAAGAAACTTCTGGCAATTCTTTTCCTTCTGGAAGCACAAAGTCCCTTCAGCCCATATATACATCCCTCAGCACCAACGGGTACTTTAAGGGCCAGTTGCCTGTTCCATGTGCTTCCAAGCCAGTCTTCCATTTTCAGTGTGCTGATTCCTATGGTCATTAACAAAGGAAAAGCCCTCTCCATTTCAGCAAACAATGGATTGCCAGTGAAATCTTTCCACTGTTGACTCTGAGGTTCCAAATTCCCACTCTTTCCATTCACCATGTTCCAAAGTCAGGATGGTTGCTGTTGCTCATCAGTGACAGATGCTTGTTCTCTGAACACAAAGGACACAATAAATGAAGAAACAGCAGGAAAACGGAAACAGAAAGCTCCAAACCAGTCATACTGGTTTTTACAGAATTGACAAAATGTAGTTTGACATTCCAAGACAAACAAAATACTCGCTCCCCATCCCTTGGGCAAGAAACCCACCAAATTCAAACTACACCACTTCTCTATAGATTTCTTTTCAGCAAGTGAATCAGAGCATATAGTTTCCTGCCCCTCATCTGCCTGCCCTGAGGCTCCCAGGGGTGGGGGGCCAGAATTCTGCCCAGAAACAGCACAGCTCAGGCAAAATGCTTGCCCTACCTTATCAATTTCCAGCCTGGATTTCCCCATTCCGACCCACATTCACAAGTTAGGCTCAAAAATAGGACTCTGTCTCTGATTCCCATTGGGTAAATAGATCTTAGTTCCCGGTTTTGCATGTATCGAATTGCATGCTTTGTATGATATCTAAAAAGCACACTAACCTGCAGGCGGCACAGTTATTGACCACTGAGAAAAGAACCATCTCATCCCTGGAGATGCCTTATACAGTGAATTTAAGTTGAGGAGCCTAAATTTAGGAAAACAGAACATGAAAAGAACTTGGGATGCAGAGAACAGATAAAGGACTTGAGCTTGGCTCAAACACACACTCCTACAGAGTTCCAAAAATGACAAGATACTGCCTTCTAAAAACCACCTGCCACACATAGCACTGCTTTCTGAAATGCTGCATTACTTGGAGGAGCAAGCCTGTGCACGGGAGTCTCCAAAAGCCTTTATGCAAGATAATGTCGCATGGCACAGCTGGCAAGGTGGTGTGAGAACAGGATGGTGGAATGGCTTTGAATGCTAAATTATATCATATTTTAAGAGAGACAACCTAAGAAATGAAATGTTAATAATCTAAGTTACAATATAGTTGCCATGGCAACTGTTAAATGGGAAACCATTTGTCACAGTTTGAAAATCACCAAATTTTAAACTATTAGTTGTGGTGCTTTTATACCACAAAACATTTTATTTTGAAACTTGAGGTAGCTTTCCTAGCAGACCTCCTGCACCAGTGTCTGGCCTCTATAGGTGGATAGAGTCTATAAAAGGGAAGGTACTTCCTACTTCTTCATCTCTTTTCGACATCTTCTTCAACATCTTTGCCTTTCTCCTGCTTCTCCTCCTATATGTCTTGAGAGACAGAGAGCTCCTCTACAAGAGAGCTCCCCCACACCCACCCAGGGTGGGAGGAAAGCGAGCAATGGCTCTCAATCCCCTTGTCACTGAAGGGTGGAATGCAAAAGAAGACTACACATGGCTGCAGCTCTGCTGCAAGGGCAGCCATGCCCTTCTTATGCATGGGAGCTCCAATGCAGAGAGAGCGGACCATCTGGACTGTGGCTAGCGCCAGCTTGCCCTAGCTTCCAGGCAGTGAGGCCAAAGAGATAAGCTGCTCTCTGTACCTGCAGACACCCTTTGGTGGTGGTGAACCTGCAGCCCTCCCTTCTGTTGTTGAGAGCTCAGATGCAGAAAGCCAGCACCACCTCGTTCCAGTTCCTGGCAATGGGCCGAAGAGGGTAACTCCTCTACA
>VZRI01009637.1:23354-88254 GCA_013397515.1 Upupa epops
CTCTCTTGGTGCCTAACCACAGGGGAGAAGAAAGGGAGGCTCTGCATAAGGCCTGTAGAAAGCTCTTCAATGAGACCTCGAAAAGCCTATTCATCACAACAGACATGGCCCCACATCAACAGCGCTGTGATGGCTTTGTCTTTACTGGACTGGCAAAGATTCTGTATACTCTGCCACTGAGAGACTGAGAGAAGCCTCTACTAAGAGAGCGAAAGAGAGATCATGAGTGCTGATCTCCTAAGCCTTTGGCAAACAGAGAGAGAGAGTCTGGGATTCTGTTGTATCCTCCACATGTGATGCTGCTGTAGCCTCTAAGAAGACCCCCCAAGCCTGTGGGAGCTAGAAGTGTGCCGGAGACGTCACAGAATGCTGCTGTCTGCATGAGGATCAGAAAAGGAACTTTTCTACAAGCATCAAATGCATACTGTGTGCTGTGTTCCTGCCCACCCCCCCTTCTCTTCCGAGAAGTGGGGTGCAAGTGTGTGTGTGTGGTGGCTTTGTGTTTATGAGTGTTGGTGTACACTCTCTTGCCCCAGAGCTTTCATCTAAGGCCAAAAAGAGATGTTTTAGCTGTCTCCCATTTCTCTCTGAGTGTGTGTAAAGGCACTGTGATACAGTTTCTGTTTTACCTTTTGGATTCTTCTACTTATTTAGGGATTTTTCCTTTTCTTATTGGTGATGGGCTCAATAAACTGTTGTCTTTTTAGCAAAGTTGCTTCATTGCCGGTTGTGCTAAAATTACAGGCATCAACCCAAACCGATTCAGACCCCCTCCCTAAACCATTACACCATTGCTGCCTTATAGTGAAATCATGGTTCCCTGGGGTTCTGTTCAAGAGGCTGTGGGCATGGTGAACAAAGGAGCAGCAACCCCAACAAATCCTGCAGGTTGCTTTGTCTGGGGCGTAATGCAAGGGTGCAACCCAGGATCTAGACAAAACAGCGGTCTGAAATGCCTCCAGTCATTAATAGAGATTTCTTCAGCAGAATCAGATCCAGAAGCTACTTCGTGATGACTCCAGACCTTCAACCCAGTTGCTTACTGGACAGAGACTTCAATAAAACAAAACTTTGGCAACTACTGACCATGGAGGAGACTTGGCCTTTTGCTGTGAAATCTGCTTTGAAGGAACCAGAGCCTAACTCGAAGGCCAGCAAGCTACCTGGACCTGCAGCATGCACTCATAGGAGCCTTAGGAAGTGAGCTCTCCTTTCTGTGGGTCCAGAAGACCACAGCAATCTTCAGTGTCTGAAATTATTGGGCTTGTCCCAACTCCCAAGAAGGACAATCATCTTTGTGTATAAAGATACTTGGGATTTAAGGCAGAGAAGAAAAAGCAATAAATAATCTATCACCAGGCTACATGTGAGGGGCAGCAATCCTGTAAGTCTGACTCCCCATGCAAAGATGATCCCTCTCCTGGTCATCCTGCCTGTGCACAAGCTCTGGTGATGGACCATCTCTAGGTTCTTCACCATGGTCTTTTACAGCCGCACTTGCAATTTCTCTGCCTCCAATGAGAGAACACTGAATACAGACCAGGACTGAGCAACCAGCTACAGGTATGCTTTGGGGAGAACAAACAGGCATGTACCTACAGGACACCATGCAGATACAGCTTCTGTAAGCTGCTTTTATTCTCAGGAGGAATGCCAAGAATGTAAGAAATCAAATGTGTTGTATTAGGCGCATGCAGGCTTGCGGGATGTGACGTGATGGGCCCTCCTCTATTCTGCTACGTCACAAACATGTGTAATAATGCTTCATTGCAAAAAGTGCTATTACCAACAGTGCAGAAACAACTTTTAATCCACTGACTACACCTGCCATGCAGATATGGCAGGACATATCTGAACATATGAAAGCAACATTAATGCATCAGGATTCTGTCATACTGACCAAGGCTACCAGCCTATGCAAGAACCATAACCTCTTCAGTATCCTCAAAAAGGATCTGTCCATGAGCACTCCAGATTTCCTGTTAACCACAAAAAGATTCAACATAGTGGTGAGATTAGTCTGAGCTAACAGGGTAGACCAAGGGCTGTAGAAACAGAGGAAGGGATCAAATACAGGGCAGTCACCTGACCTGCTGGCAACCAAATCCTGCTAATCTGTAGAAGTCATTTACTCCAGTGTTCTAATAAATATTTTTTAATTGAAATTAGCAAAGTGGCTGGGGAATGGGAAAAACATGAGCAGGCAGCTCCACTGGAGCCCCTAGTGTGTTAGGGTGGAAAAGAGATAAAATGATCGCACAAGGTATATGCTGGGAACAAGTGAATAAGTTCAATACTACCTCCCCATATGACAACAGAGAAGAAGGATGACAAGGGTGTGTACAAAATAAGAGCCTACATAAATAGCATAAGATCTGGTGGAAATGCTTTTTGGTGAGAACCATAACGAGATTTGATATCTTAAGAGAGATTAAGAGGTAATGTGACACTGAAGTGTTTTTTCAGGAAGAATAGAGCAGCTTCAAGAAGAATATCTCTGTCGAGAAGTCACAGGAATAAGTGGTGGGAAACTGAAAATAGATAACATTAAATTAGCAACAAGATGGAGGTTTTTTTCATGTGGAGGATGACTAAACATGAGAAGAAACCATGAAGGATGTGGTGGATGTGGTATATTTTTCAGACCTTCATGTCTCCAGATAAAAGCGAAAGATCCTTTTCAGATACAGAGCATATGCAGGGAAAATGTTGTGGCCTTTGATACCTTGATCACATGAGGATATAACATTGTCTGATCACTGTAGCGCAAGCCACACTTTTATCAGTGGACACATACTCGTATATTTTTTACACTAAAGCTTCCCTGAGGGTAATGATTGCTTCTCTCCAGTGTGTCAGCTACATCTCTCTGAATGGTGTTAGAGATAGCAATAAACTGTGTGTCGTCAATAGTTTGCTCTTTGTTCACTGTGTCCTGTGTTGGTTTGAATAAAGCAAGGACAGATATTTATCTTGATTTTAGGAGACTTCCTTGTAGTCATCATTATCTTGAAAAAATGCACACGTGCTGCTCATGTGTCTGAAGGGTGCAGGAGGTTTTCAAAACAAAAGCTTGAACTGTCAAAATAAATAGAAAATTACCAAGTCTTTTCCAGGACAGCTGGATCAGACACACAGGCACCAAGAACAAATATGCATGTAAAGAACATCACAACAGTCCTGCCTTCTGCTGCTAGACAAATCCACTTTTTTTGTGGTATAAATTATTCATAATAGCATGCTGCAGGTTATCTCGGCTTGTTTGCAGAGGGGAAAGAAATAAATTCTCCTGCCTGATTACCAGGTCTCCACTGCTTATGGGATTCACAGCACAACTACCAGTGCTGCTGTGTATTCATGCAGATCTATACAGACTTCCATGCAGGGGAAGAGTGAGTGCTAAGGGTACGAGAGTGACCCTGGGCATTTAACAGCTTCTTTCTGAATTGTTTGACAGGGATGCAAAGCTCTTCCCCTTCAGGAAAACCAACTACGCGTATTTTTATGTCTGCTTATGCTTTGCTCTCTAGGCCTTTGATTTTATCTTTAAACCAGCAGTGTTTATAGTTCTCAAGATGATCATGTTCTGCTAAACAAGTTCCTTTGTCCCATACTGTTGATGACAAATCTGCTAGTGAAACAACTTTACTGTTCTTACTGAATAGTGAAATTGGTTTTGCCTCCAACTTTTTTGCTGTACTCTTTGAACTGGCAGAGCTGCATTAATGCCTGCTATGACTCTGTCTACCATGCATGTCATGGCTACAGCCTATTAAAAGCAGTTGCAGCCATGCTTACTGCTGGTTTCCTCCTTCCTTTTGAAGCACTTTTCTTTGACTGGTCTTAATTAACACATAAGCTGGGAAAGTGCCTTCTTTCCTCTTTTCAAGATGTTTTTGTTTCTCTGTTTTAATTTCATGTCTTTGGCTGAATACACGTTTCCAGCATGCCCTTTATGAAAATGAAAGGGAAATTGACACTTGCACAACTTTTTGTTAGGGAAAGAAACCCAGGCCATGGCTCTTCTTTGACTGCATTACCACTGCGTGCTTATTTGACTCCATTTCTTCTCCCTATTCAGCAAAGCCAAGTAACATGATTAAATTCCTTTTCCAACTCACAGACTTTGACAGCAAACAAAGATGGATCACTTACCAACCAAATGAATCATGTACAGGAAACCGAGGCAAGTGTTAAGTGTATTTACTAGGGGCATCAGTTAAGAATGGTATGCCAAAATCTGCAATTAATTAACACCAGTTCCACGTACTGAAACAAGGGATCGAAAAACTATTACATAATTAGTAAAAAAATCTATAAGTCTGCATTCCCTAAAGCAGCCACAGATACCAAAAGGAAATGCAGGGCTGCTAGACCAGATATCAACTTGTCAAGTTGTTAATCATCTTATTTAGAGGCAAATGCCTGGCCACATGGGTAGCCATGCAAAGAGCTAAATAGTCTGAGCAGATGGAGCACTCCTCTCTCATTACTGGTTATTGTCATGCTTTTGCCAGGCATGCAGCCAATACGTTCCTCAGTTTCCTCACTGACCAGCTAAGGAAACTAGGTAGTTCATGAGCTTAATTTGTGGGTATGGAAAGTGACCACTAGTGAAACAGGGCTTCAGACAGGAGAAAAACCCTGGAAAAGTTAGTGAGCTACAGAAATACGTTGTGAATACATTCCTGTGCAGCAGCTGATGAACCTTGGGGTTTGATGCAAACGCTCCTTTGAGCCTGTAAATAAGTTACAGGTTGTGAGATCATCGCAGGCTGTAAATTAGCTTCATTACAGCAGAGCAGGGCAGTCTCAGTCAGGAGCAGGGCTTTGCGGCTCCACATGTCTTCATTTTGTGTTTCATTATCCAAAAATGCCTGAAACAGAGACCTGTCCTTTGATCTCGGCAGCGTCCGAACATCCTCTGGCCTATATCTGCATAGGGCTCGCCAGAAACAGCTCCTTGCTGCAGGCTCAGAAACCAGCTACTGAAAGGACAGCTTCTCCATGTTGCTTAAACCTGTGCAAAGTCCCGCTGTTTCCATGCAGTTATGCCAAATTCCCTCCATCTCAGAGAGGGGAAGCAAAAGCCTTGTCATTTTATAAGAAGGGTCTGCTCTGAACAACCAGGTAAGTGCTGGCTGCTTCTGGTAGGGAGGACTCATCTCTTTCTCTGCCTTTACTCAATGCTTTGTAAGCAGCTGCTAGAAACAAAACTCACCTGCCTTGTTTCAGCTCCAGCTTTTTGAACTGCCAGTTGAGGAAAGCTGATAAAGGGTATTAAACACAGCCAAGAGGTATCCTCACCACCCCTCAAAAGATGTTTTTGCTGAGACATTTTTAAAGCTTCTTCTTTACATTTTTTCTTCCTGTCTTTACAGTGACTTTTTGAAATCACTAGTGTTTCTATCACATTTGTTGCTGTTGATGAAAAACAAGCAGCATCAGGGTAAGGTATACTTCTGTTAGCTTCCATGAGTGGATCCTGGAGTCTGCTGCCAGTACATTAGGTTAAGCCTGTATAGTTTCTGTGAAATGCTATTAAAGCAATTATTTTGTTCTCTACCTTTTTCAAATAACACAATATTTTTCACAATCTGATTGAAAATTGAGACAAAATTTTATGCTTTAATTTCAGCTAGAAAACTCCTTTTGCTTTTGTCATGAAAACTACCCACAAGATTTTTGCCTGGGTTTTTTCTTCAAAAAATGAAACTGTTTTCATGAAAGATTAACATTAATGATTAATAACATTAATCAGACTGCATTTTTCTCCAGACAAGCTGCCAAAACCTACCTTCATCATTTCAGCACCTCGAATGACTAAGTGCATGCAGAAGCAGACAGGTTTGAGTACAGCCCACAGGCACCAGCAACTGCACTGACGTTTCAAACACATTTTGATCTGCAACGAATAGGTGGTTCCAGCTCCTGATTACTGGGCTTCCTTTCTGAGTCTGAATGAAAAGCATCTCCCTATCAGACATGTCACACATAAATAGGAAAATATCCTCTCAGGCTTGCAGTGAAATGTTAGGCTTTCCCTGTAATGTGACATAACAGTAATCTGTGCTGCTTCCATAGGCATCACTGTGAATGGTATGATGTTAACTATTGTTATTTAACAAATAGTTATTTAATGCTATTAATTTGTAGTAACACAAGAAAGGTTCTAATACTGCTATGCTTACCTTTGAAAATAAATGACATTACAGGCCAGCCACAGTAATTGACTTTTTTTGCTGAGGAAAAATAATAAATAGAAAGGAATGGTTCAACACAGTAATCTCATCATTAATTATGTGATGCTGACTCTCACCTTACGTGTTCCTGGCAAATAATTGGTACACTAATGTAGATGATCTGCAAGTAGTCATATTTATTTATGATGTGAGGTATAGATTGCATGCTTTTCAACAGCTCAGACCTGAAGTGATGTACCTCCATTTTACAAACAGAGAAATGAAGAGAGGGAAGGAGTAAAAGACAAATATCAAATTAAAGTATCATGAAATTAAATCACATAGCTGCCATGTTTTAACTTCAGGGGAAGACTCTTTCTCTGACATTTGTACATGATTACATAGTTACCTGCTTAGGGTTCCAGACAGGGACAAGACAGGTATGTTCTCCTAAATAATCAGTGCCAGGGCTAGGAACACTGCAACTGCTGATGTTTCAGACTACAAAATCAGCCAGTACTGAACTTTAGAAGATAGGCAGGATGAGACAGGCAGAGCGAAACGAGATAATTTGGGATCCATGTGTAAACAGCAGCTTCCCATTCCAACAACAGCATTCAGAGAACCACCATGCCCTCCCTGCCTCCAGCCCTCTCCTGTGCATTAAGCATTTCTCCCTTCCTCCATGCAAAACCTTTCAGCACATCATTTAAGAGTCCTCCTGTGTTTCGTCTGGAAATTTCTAGACTTTGATTCTGCTTTTAAAATGTAGGTTTGTTCAGAATGAATTGGAATTAGTCCCAGGACAGGGGAATAGTAAATCCTTCATACCCCAAGAGTTATTGTCAAGTGTTAGGGCTGGGCTGGCCACTAGAGGAACGACAGACTTTCTCTGTTAACCCCTCTCCCTCCTCAAAGGGGAGGAGAAAGAGAATAAGAGAGACTTATGGATTGAAAACTAAACAGCTTTAATGGAAATAATAACAATTAAATACATTTAAAAATATATTTCAAAACTAATGCCTAATCAAACCCTCCTGATGGCAGTGACATCACTGTCTGCTGATGCTGTGGGCAGGCACTGGGAAAGTCCCAGAATAGACTCAGTCACATATAGGAACTGGATTCAGGGGGCTGGATTCTGGAACTGAATTCAGGAGTGGAATTGGGATGGAAGGCAGAACAGACAGAGATCTCCATGGACACTGACCATTGAAGAACAGGAATTGACCCTTGTGGTTCCTCCTCAGCTTTATACCAAAGTGGAATACTCTGTTGATCAATTAAAGGTTCCCTCTCCTGTCCACTCCTCTCCACAGGTGAAGTCTCTCACAAGACTTCGCAGTGACAATGGTCTTCATGGGAGCAAGTATAAGCAAGCACCTTTCTACATACCAGTCCTTGATAGTAACTGTAAATATCAAGGGTTATCATTTCTAAAAACAGGTACTGTCTGCACAAATATGATGGTGACTGCAGAAAGTTCAGTTACTTAGAAAAGGCTGAGCTGAAAAGTAAAATCACTGGATTTCAGAAAATTGATTGTGGTTTAACTCAGTCCAGGACAGGTGGTAATCTGATGGAAGGATGGGTCATGAACTTCCCTTATTAGTATCTCTTACACGGGTATGTGTTTGGGTTTGAGCTCCAGCATCTTCAGTTGGGAGAGAACATTCCCCCTGGGTGTGAAATAAAGCCAAGTCAGATGAAGGCCATTTTCTACCAATCCCTCCTCTGTGCTGGGTTTACTGCAAACATGACTTTTTTATGCTGTTCAATTTAAATAAGCTTTGCTGACTGTAATTCCCACATCTCGAGTAAGTCCCACTGAGTTTGTGCTTGGTGTAAGACATGACCACAACTCACACAGACACTTCTGAGCTGGGGACTTGTTCTTCATTGCTATTCACTGCTTATTTCCCAAGGGTTGTCCTTATAGATCGGCCAAAAGAAAATACAACTTGCCACTCTAAGCTATATAACTTTGAAAAAAAAAAAGACTGTGTGAGCATCACCTGCATATACTCCTCAGGTGGGTAGAGAAAAACGAATTGGTTTGTGGTTTGAGAGGCTCTGCTTAGCGTTCTGCCAGTGCTGATGAACTGTTATTTCTCTGAGGGCCAGCTCTGGCTGAGAACACATCTCGCACCACAATACCTCGACGATTCCTGCAACCATCGCAGGGATGTTGCTTGATAATGACATACTGGTATCGGGGCCTGGGAACAGAAGCACATTCCTGAAAGCTCTTCTGTCTAGACTAGAGAATGTTGCAGAAATGCATCAGCACTCGTGAGCATCCCCGTGCGTCCCCATCCTCCACCAAACATCTGCTCTGGCGTTCGTGCTGATGCTCGCAGCTCCGCAACGTCGAATCGCAGCGCATCCGCGTTTCATTTACTGTTTTCTTTCTACTGTAGCAAAGATTCGCTCGGTGCATTTTCAGTCACTCGGTGCATTGATTCCTTCCTCCCACTCCGGGGGGGATCGGCAGCGCCTGGGGTCCCACGGCGCTCCCCCCTCCCCATCCCGCACCGCGCAACCGCCCTCACGGCCAAACGCTCCGCAACGAGCCTCCCGTGAGCACAGACGTGTCCGCGCCCCCCGGACCCCCCTCCACATCTTCCGCCTCTATCAGCCGCTGCCCGCTCCTGGCTGCGACACCGTGCGCGGCTCCGACAACTTCCCGGGTGCAGAGCGGAGGATCCCCCGACCCAAGGAGGGGAGGGGGTTCTCGGGGGGTGCTATGCTGGGCCCGGCGGCGCGGTTGGTGCTAGCCGCAGGGGAGCTGCTCCCAGCGGGGCTACCGGGGAGGCTGCTGGCGCTGCTGGGGCCGGCGCTGGTTCTCGGAGCCGCCGCACTGCTGCTCCGCCGAGGACTGCGGCGCGGCAGGACCGCCGGGAGAGAGCGAGAGGAGGAGGAGGAGGAAGAGGAGGAGGAGGATGGCCCCACGGCCGGGGCGCTGCCGGCGCGGCAGCCGGAGGAACAAAGGCGCACGGTGCAGGTAAGGGCGGGGTGGGAGCATCTGCCCGGGACGAGCATCCTTCCCTCGCTCCTCCCCAGCGCCTGGCTGGTTCTCTGCAGCCCCGCCGGGCAGCCCGAGTGTATCCTCTGCTCCCAGCCCGACCGAGCTACAGCCATTCCATCCCATCTTACCCCACTTCATCCATCCCACCACTTTCCACCCCGTCCCATTTCAAACACCAGTGCAGCCTGTTCAGCTTAGAGATGCTGCGTTGCAAATCTCCTTAAGTGGTTACAGAGTTGGGGGGTCAGTATCCTCTTGGAGCCCTATGGTGGCATTGAGATTACAGCACAAGACAGCAGGTTGCTAGAAGACCTGGCCTGGGATTGCTGCTATTGGCCTTTCTTCTGTCACTTCGTTTAACTCCATGCGGACTTGATTGTGCTTGCAGGGAGTTAGGAAAGCTCCATCATACTGAGGAGGACTTCAGTGCAATGTGCTAGTAACTCATTTACACCGAATCAAACCTTTGTTGTTATTACATTCATATGTGCTAATATTTGTGAGCTAATGACCATGGCCACCTTTTTGAATATATTCGGTGAGCTTGGTGTGATATACCGCCTTGAAGTTTTCTTATGACACTGTCATGGCTGCATCATTTTGATGTGCTGGAAGCTGTCTGTGGAAAAAAGATCTCAGTATAAATGACAGAAAAAATTTTCAGCAACATACTGAAGCATGGAAAATAAAGCTCTCAGAAGAAAATACTGAATGTAAATCAGGATGTGCTTAAATTTCATAAACGAAGCATTCTGGACATTTTTATCTAATACTTGTATTTCCCTGCTAGTATTTTCTCATATATCAGAAAATTAAACTAAACTAATTTGCAGGGGAGATTTAAGGTTGACTATAAAATAAGTGGGTTTGTTCTTCGTGAATGCAAATGTGTCAGACTTTTCATCGTAACACTAGTTTTCAGGGGTTATTACTTTATCATAGAATTTTTAACTTTCAGTTGCATAGTAGTTACACTTTAATAGGCTATTCCATGTTAATGTATCTTGATTCTCATCAGTGAGAACAGAAACTTGGCCTTAGTGCACAGGTAACCCTGAATTAATAACAAATAAATCAAAAAGCAATATGAATTGCTCACATAAAAGGATAAAGAGGGATCTCAGATACAATTTTATTTTGGCTTTGTAGTAATCAATACTGGGTGACATGGCTGCAGAACAAATGAAAATTTTGCAGAGCCACCAGTTACTACAGGCAGTGAGGGACGGAGAGGGGAGAACACCCACGCTGATGTCAGAGATGGTGGCGGGGTTATTAGTTCAAAGCTGGAGATGTTGATTGAAATAGATATTTGCTGGTTGGAGATGCTGTA
Source organism: Upupa epops (assembly GCA_013397515.1). Classification (NCBI taxonomy): domain Eukaryota; kingdom Metazoa; phylum Chordata; class Aves; order Bucerotiformes; family Upupidae; genus Upupa; species Upupa epops. The sequence goes on from VZRI01009637.1 coordinate 33,898, forward strand.
CCTCACAAGCCTGAATTAGAAACTGGAGAAGAGAAGGAAGAGATAAACTGAAAGGATAAAGTCGTTTACAGTCATCTGCTGTTTCCATCATTAATCCCATCTTTCACTGCACAGAGCAATTCCTACTCTTTAGGGATCAGACTTCAGCAGTTACATTTATATGCAGTAGCATCATCCTCTTTGTGAGACTCACTGATTATTCTGTAAGTGCAGAGGAGGCAAAATATGGTCCTAGGGAGATGGAGGATGAGAAGAAAAATAACTCTAAAAGATCCTAAAGAAAAAAGAGGAAGCACCTTACATGCTTAAAAGAAGAAATCAGGCTTGTAGTCCTATGACAATACCCTGCCCTTTCTCTTCTCTATTTGTCTGTTTTGTTTTCTCTGTCCCCCTTCTCCACTGCTCCTTGTCATTTCCCATCATGTTATCTCTGTCTTTGGAACATTGTATCCTTGAGGCAAAAACTTTATCTCCTTACGTAAGTGTAAAATGCTGCATGCTGCTTTGGCTCTTAGCAGATGTGAGGATGCCAGAACAGCAGAACACATTTAGTATGCTGAAATTTGCATAGGAAAATCTCTACCAAGGCAGCACCAGAGATATTATAAATAAAGAGTCTCCCATTTATAGACGTGGCCAATGCCATAAGCTGGGGTGCACAGATATTACAGGATGGGAGCTCCTCTCTGCTGCCTGCTGAGGTATGAAGCCAAGTGCCTCCAGTGCTCAGGTGTGTTGATACATCCCGCAGCCAAACATCTGCATATCCTGGAGTGGTGGATAAGTGAAGATCTTAATTAAAAGAAACTAGGTGGTTAATTATTTTTTCAGTTTGGGAATGTGAGTTTGCCAGTGATTCCCAGCCGCTGCCCCATGGGTGGGCTGTGAGACTGCCTTCCCCTGGAATCTGCCTTTACAGGGTTGCAGTTCTTCTGATGTAGGACTAATCTCCCTTCCTTATTCCTTGTAGCAACAGGCAGCCAGTGCCTGCCCACGGTGCCTTCTCTGAAGGGCGCAGCATGCTCTACGTCTCTGCAGGGCTCTTTTCAGCTTGCAGCTCCTAGCCGCAGCTCATCTTGCATTGCCACCTCCGTCTGATTCAATCCCAGGTCCAAGTCACCAAAATGCAGGGGTGCACAACTATGCTGCGCTCTTCCAATGCCAGTCTGCTGGCAGACAGCTTCCAAACCTTTCACCTCACTACTTGTTAAATTTGCGTATAGCAGATAACAGGCTGCAGTGATTTCTAGTCTCAGAGCCAGCTGTATGCTGTAAGACTCAGCCTAAATTGCTTTCATAGCCTATGTGAAACAGGTCTGTTGAACAAACTTCATTCAGCTGAATGCATGGCCTCAGCACAGTCACACAGGCACATTTCAAGTGTGATCTCATTATGTATGACACATAACAGGTTACATTCTGGCTGTTGTCAGACACAAAAAACAAATCTCTAGGAATTATGCTGGAGGGTGTTGAGACTTTTTCAGGATAGCCTTCTCTCTCATAAAGAGTCTTTTAGGAAATTGCTAACAGAATTTCCTGGAAGCCAGACAGTCTGAACAAGATGGCTGTTGAGTTTTGGAGGTTAATCCAGAGTTCTGGGATTATTGTGCAAATGGATCAGTTCCAAAGAGGAGCTTTTGGCACAAATGCAGTGATGCCAACCACCTTCCTTGGGCTACTTATAAAAATGTCTGTTATATGAGACACTGAAAAGGAAGTTTTTCAGTTTCAAACTAAGAGAGAGTAGACTTAGATTAGATTGTACAGAGAAATTCCTTACTATATGAGTGGTGAGGTGCTGGAACAGGTTGCCCAGAGAAGTTGTGGATGCCCCCTTCCTGGTAGTGTTCAAGGACAGATTGGATGGGCCTCTGGGCAACCTGGTCTGATGAGAGGCAACCCTGCCCATGTCAGGGGCACTGGAGCTGGATGATCTTTAAGGTCCCTTCCAACTTAAACTATTCTATGATTACCTTCATCAAATGGAGCGTATTCCCCTGTTGCAATGTTGCTCTAATTAATTAGACTAGCAAATCCCAAGAAACTGATTCCTTCATCCCTCCCTGCAATGGTGGTTTTAATCTGCTCACGCTGGGGTGACACCTCTGCCAACAGAAGGAACAGCTGATCTTATCCAGATACATCTCAGTTCCCCATATTTATGGCTGCTGTATATGGCCTCTCAAATATCCTGGAAAGCTGGCCTGACGGAGGGTGTGTAACACAGATAGCAGCATCTTAGCTGTACTTCTCCAGTTTTTCTCTTGGAGTTGCCTTGGGGTATGAATGGCCACAAGTGCAGTTCTGACTCCTGTTACTTGTCATCAGTCTGTATTTGTTATTGTTAGTGCTCAGAGGATTCCTAAGGGGACCCTCATCCCTAGGAATATGTGCAGAGAAACTAGTTTACTGTTCTGATGGCTCAGAAAAGGAAAATCCTTTTCCCCAGATTCTTAGAGCATCCACTTGACAGGAGCACCACCTCTTTCTTCTGACAGGCAGCCCAACTGAAGAGAAAAAATTCACCTATTCCCAGTGTGTATTTCCCATACAATTCTGTCTGTCCATTGCATGCCTTTCTCATGTTATATTCCCTTCCATCAGATTTTTATTTCCTACTGACAAGACATTTGTCTGGGGAGATTTTGTCAGGGAACATTTTGCATTAATGTGTATCAGTAAAAGCTGTCACTAATAAGCTACTCGATATCTACAGCACTGATCACAAATCAAGACCTCTCTTTTTTTTCCTTCTCCTTTTCAGGTTTATGTGTGTTGGTGCTGTGAGTGAGCGTGGCCCCAAGAAGTACCATAATGTTCTGTTTCCTTTTCAATGTGCTTTTGTGGGTACCCATTGTCACCTTAGTGAAAATGCCATCGTGTGATACTTTGTCTTGCTATTAGGGTGGAATGAATAATTTTCTTTGAAGCTGGTGCCTTCCTGTCTCTCTGGCAGACTCTTGATGCATCTAAATCCTGCCCTTCTCCTCTGGCAAATGCAGGCTTGCCCTTTCCCACTCACCTGTTTCTCACTGATTTGGGAAATAAGTCCATCACTTAAGTCCATCACCAGCACGGGATCACATGGCAAAGCCAGACTGGCCAGGATGTCTGCTTCTATTTATGAAAATCTCATTCATAATTAATGAAACTCCGTGTGCTGCATTATTTCCCAACAGGAATGTCATGCAGATTGCTCATTGTCTGCTGCTGGAGCAATACAAGCTGTTGGTTGGCCACAGCAGTAGCTCTCTGGTTTGCTCACCCTGTGTCTGAGCCTGTGCTGTGCACAGGAGAACCATCTTCAGAGAGCAAGCGGGGACTGCCAGCAGTGTTGCAAACATCTGTCTTGTGGTGTGTAGTGTAGAGAGCAAAGACCTGGTCTTTCAGAGGATGCTGAGAGATGAAAGCTTCCTTTACTTCTCTTTATTTTTAGGGCAACAGAGCACTGGAACAGGCTACCCAGTGAGGTTGTGGAGTCTCCTCTGGAGAGATTCAAAACCCACCTGGATGCAGCCCTGTGTGACTTGATCTAGGTGATCCTGCTCTGGCAGAGGAGCTGGACTAGATGCTCTCAAGAAATCCCTTCATGCTCCCACCATTCTGAGAATCTGTGATACTGTCATTTCAGCTTGTTGAATGTCTACTGAGAAAGTGGAAGAATGCAGTGCTACCTTGGTCAGTAGTAACACAGGATGCTTCAGGAAGATTACATAGTGTGTTGCTTAAAAAATCCTCTTTGTGTAGCTATCTTCTCTCCTCTCTCTGTATCTCTCTCTCTGCCCCCCCAGTACATATTGGTTTCTTTTGCTCTACCTGTGTAGCCTTTGGGCTAAGTCCACCGCATTTCTCTTGTGGTGTAACATAAGGTGAAAACCCCCCCACAAACCAAAATTAGTCTTTGCGCTGGAAATGAGCACAAGGAAACAATTTAATTGAAGTATTCCTTAAATCTGGAAAAGGTTTTGTGTTCACAGACCCCCTGCCAAATGGGGTACTCTTGCTTCCTTCCACTTCCAGCATCCAACCCACCTAATTCGAGTTTTATCAAAGCAGTAGCTGAAAACAGTTTTCTGAATCTTGACTCATGCTCTTAAAGGGATCCCCTGATCCCCAGTGTCTGAAGCATGTTAACAGTTCCCCTTGGGTTTCACTGAGTTTATTTTGTCCTTGTATCCCTCTGCTGGGGAAACCTTTGTAATGCCTTAAGGAAGGGAACTTTGAGCACCTTCTCCAAGTAGGACAAATAGCAGCTAGTGAACTTGAAGCTAATGTTCGCATAATTTTGAATTAATCCCGTCGCCAGTTGGTGGCACTCAGGCTTGAAAGCAGCCTTCCTGCTCTGAGAGGCACTTAGAGTGGTGCCTGCTTTTGTAAAACTCATTAGTGTTATGAGCTGTTGAAATGTGTGAAGCTAAGTGTCTAAGGATAGAGTTTCAAGGCTTCAAATACATGGCTTACATATTAATCATGTTAATAACAGAGATAATGAATATTATTATCAATAAAGCACGACAATACTATACATAGGAATATATTATTATTAAATAACTACTAAATATTACAGATACTACACCCAGTATTTTTTAAAATTTGAAGAACTATCACTTGGCCTTCTTTCTTGGTGGCTTGTAGAACTGTATTAGTAGCATAAAATACATTAAATGCTAGCTCAAGAGAATAAGAGCTTCAGAGCAATCATCAAAAATATAACCTTAGGTTACATAAAAGGGAAAAAAAGACAGGGGCTGGGAGGGGAAATCCTGTTCCATTGGGTCACAAATCAAATGGCCATGAACTAAAAATAATCACTCTATTGTTCCACAGAACATGAGTAGAAATTAATATGCTAAGTCTGTTATCACTAAAAGTCCCTATTCTGTTTCTCTGCATACATGTAATGTATTTGGAACTGCACTGATGACTTTATACAGTCACTTCATGTGGCAGGATTGGATGTGTGCACCCACCACAAAACTGCTTTTTTTTATTAAAGGAAAAAATGACCCTGAAAAAAATTATTTCTCTTTAATGAGTTCATTACATTATGTGCAATAAAATAATGAAAATTTCTTTCTCCTTTTCAGAATGGCCAAACAGCATGATAGAGGCATGACTAATCCTGTATCCTAAGGGCTTCAAAAGGAGAAAGCAGGGTAGGGTGGGGCTCCTCAGCCATACAGCAGCATTCTGCCTGAAAAGGGGCTGGATGAAGGCAGGATTTAATACAAAAGGTCAGACTACAATAATACCTTTTCCACTGAAAGGAAGTAGAACTTGATAAAAATACTTGGGGAAGGAATTGCTGCTATTACTGAAGGATGGTGGAGAAACAACAGATATTTCAGCATCACCAGAGAGGTGGTCTCTTTGGTGGTCCTCGGCCAGCGGTCAGGTTTGGGATTTGTCTTGCACTCTGCTGCTCTTTAGAAAGGAAGCAACAAGATTCAAGAATCCCAGATGGGTACTTAGGGCTGAATAGCGAGCCAGTCAGCATGAAGACCGCTGAGATATAGTAAATGGCTGTCAGCAGTATATTTTTAACCTCTTAGTCAGTGAAGGAGGGAGCGGGGGATGTTCGCCTAGCACATGAAATATCATTTAAGTAGGAAATGTCATGCTTGTCTGGTAAAAGCAGTCACTTTGGCAAAAGCACTAGAACAAAGTGCTGCAATTTTTCCACCTTCTTGCTCCCTATCATTTATATGGAGGGAAGGTCCAGGAGCATGATCCTGCCCTGGCTGAGCCAAGCCTATCAGAGCAAATATAGTTTGTGTCTTCCTTAATTTGCTGTTGCACTCGACATTTTCCTCTGGAGTTCTCCCTGCCTCATGAGGGCTCTGTACAGCCTCAGGCTGTGCTCACTTATGGCAGCCTGGGGGAGGAAGGCAGTTGCATGTCCTTAATCCTGACACCTCCTTGTCTCTGCATGTAGTCCCTCGTACTTGCAGAAACAACTTGATGTAAAAGGAGGTGAACAGGAAGTGGCATGGCTCTTGCCCTTTGTAAGCATCTGAAAGAAGGCAAAAAAGCATATTCCTCCTTGCCTCATAAGTTGGCACTGCTGGTTCTACTACTGATGGTGGCAATCTTGCTGCAAGTGCTTTAATTTGGGAGGTCCATTTGCAAAGACTTTAGAAATTGGTGAAGAGAACTGGGAAGGGTTTGTAAGGTTGGAAAGGAGTATTTCACTTCCATGTTGCATGGTTTCCTCCAGTCATCCCTTCTTGTATTCATCCCGTAAAATTAAGTTTTTCTGAAGTCCTGTGCCATATACTGGAAGGTCACACTCCCCCCCAGCACTTTATATTGCATGGAGTTGTTCCCTGAGACACGATATATTTGTATTTTCACACATTTAATTGGAGATGAGCATATGCTGAGAAAGGGAGAACACTGTAAGCTGAAGATCTCCCATATCTAAGTGATTCAAATTTTTACCAAACTTCCCCTGGTTTTGTATTTCTGAGTCCCATCCTATGTGAGAAGCTACTTCACTCCCTGCTGCAGGCAGGACAGGGCTGTAGCAAATGGTCTGGTTTGTGGGGTTCATGGACTGTGTCCAGTAAATGAACCTGAGAGTCTCAATAGAGCTGACTGCCCATGGGAAAAACCAAAGATGGCTCTGCTCACAGTTCTAAATCGTTGCTGAGTTTTAACACAGAGGTAATTCTTTTGCTGGTGGATGTTCAGAAGAATGTAATTGTAAGCAATTATATTGTTTACAATTGACAACTAAGGAAGACAAAAGAGATGTGGACATCTTAGTCCACATCTTACAGTTCGTAGCTGGTGGCACTACTGAGGTAATCAGACAGGACTTTTGGCTCATGTTACTCAGATATTTTACTGGAAGACCCAGAACGAGTGTTGTCTGTGTTCAGTCATGTGTTGGTGTTGCAAAGTTTGCAATCTGGGGGCTTCCCCTCCTAATATCTGCAGTGCATCTGTTGAACGCTACAGCCTTGTGCAACATGAGCTTTTGACTGGTCCAGGTTTCCAAAGAAGCACCTCCACTGATGAAGCATTTGCCAGCATGTAGGTGCGTGTTGCACTGTCTTTCACACATACTTCAACTGGGCCTTTCCAAGACTTGTGAAAAATAGCTCTAAACACCAAGAATTACCAAAGTGCCAAAGTACTGCAGCATGGGTTTGTTTGCTAGGGACAGGCACTGGCGTCACCCACAGGACGTTACTTGCTGGTAACTAATCACTTCCAAAGCCAGCAGAAATTGGTTTTTGTGTGTAAGAAATGACTATGATTCATGCCTCAGGAGGAGCTGCTTCAAGTCCTGACGATGTCTCAGCGTGCCTTTGGAACGGCACATAAGCACTTGTTGCCCTGTGGAAAAGCATTTCCTTATGTCGCACTGGGAGAGCTGTAATCTTGCCTGTCACAAGGTGGCTCTGCTTCTTTGCCTCTCACATCTGGGATGGTGTCCCCATTGCCTAGAGGGATGTGGCCACCCAGTGAGCCTTTTTTAAAAAAAACAAACCCTCAGGTTTAAGCTTTCCTGATTTACTGCTCACAGAGCATGCTGATTTCTTTCTCTCATGAATTGCATGTTATTCTTTAGCTCCACAAAAAGCATCCGTGACAGCACAGATAGAGTATCGCTCTTCTACAGCTGAATCAGAGCAGGATTTGTATTCTACCATGTCTGCTTCAGAGAGTATTGGACTAGATTCCTAGATTTCCCTTCCAACTCCAACATTTCTGTGACTTGTGAGGGTGAGGAGTGGACTGTGGAAAGCATCAGCAGCCTTCTCTTCCCCATAGGGACTGCAAGCACCTGAAGCCTCTGCATCACCAGCTTTTGAGAGGGTGCTGCTGTCTCCTGATGATGAGGGGACAGCTCTGGGCAGCAGCCAGAGGGTTTTCCCCCTGCAGGTCTGCCTCCATCTGTCAGGCATCAGGGCTCTCTGTCACACTTTGCCCTAAGTATAGGTAGGGGATGGAATGGGGCCTGTGGTGACAGCCTGGGTCAGGCTACCTGCTGTGAGCTTGGTGCTCAGTTTGACAGCCCAACAGATCTGATGGGACTGAAGAAAACATGCTCAGCATTGAAAGAGTATTGCATTCCACAAGTAGGGCAAACTGGATAGGACTGAGGAATGACATGCGTTCACCAGTGTGCTCCTGTGTGGGGGAAGCAGGCACCACTGCCTCTGGGTAGTATGCAGTGGCCTTTGCTGGCACAGATCTTGCTGTCTCAGCTGCTGATTTGACTCCCTCCCACCCCTGCAGTTGCAGGTTGTTCACTACTGGTGAATTCTGAGACAGTCAAGACATCAATCAAACTCTAATGTGAAAAGTCCTTACATTTTCCTGGTTTACTTTACAAGATTCAGGTAGGATGAAAGCAATTTCATCCTACTGGATAGATATACTTGAGGGGGAACAGAAGGTCCACCCCAAGCAGTAAACATGAATTAAAATAAGCCTTCTCCTGTCTATGCTGCTTTTAAAAGACAGGCTTACCCTATTTGAAAAACATCTTTGATCCCAGAAAAATCTTGGGATAAACCACAAATATGTCTGCTTTGGAGTAAATCTGTGTGGGGCTTCTGGATTTACATTCATAAAGGCTTAGCTAACACTAATTAGTTTGGAATAAATTAATGCAGATTGGAACAAGGCCACAGATTCTAGCCCAGATTTGTACTGGGAGTTATCTAGCAGTGCCTTTCAGCTTATCATATGTATTTTAGGAATGTATTAAAATAGTTGCATGCATATATGTATTTACATTTAAACACACATGCACATGCAAATTCCATAATGCGTTTTTTACTCTCCCATCTTCTAGGTTCCAGTCAATGGTCAACTTATATCAGCCAACACCAGAGAGAAAAAGCTTCTCAAGGTACCAGAATATGTTGTTTTTCAAGATGCATTTGCTTTTAAAATGTTCCAGTTTGGTAGTCCATTGCAGACATAATTTGTTGTTCCTGTTGTTGGAGCACTTAAGAGATGACTTGAGGTCCTGACTAAGTAACTCTCTGGTACAGTCACACTGCAGCATTTGTCACTGTTATAAGTGGGACAACTTGGAATCAGCAGCTGAGATCACCTCTTTCAGTCTTGACAGAGGGCTTTTTCTTGGGTGTGGGCAAGGGCACAAAGCTCTTCTACTTGTGTGGAGGAAAGTGTCCATGTTTTATAGGTACCAGCCTAGGCAGAGAAGTGTGTTCCTGGCAGGGGTATCCCATCGTGGAAAAGTCAAGAACTACTGTGCTAAACGCTGAAGGTTTAAGGTTTGCTCTACTGTTTCAACCAGCCATATAGAAATGTCCTCAGCCACTGCTATGCCCTTTCAAATGGGTGTAAACTACAGACAGCTGCATTAAATACAGGCTGTTCCATGGAGGGTTTTTTAAGTTAAGCACAGGCAGGGTCCTAAACCTTTATTTCAGTGCTGCTCATTGTAAAGGGGATAAATAATTTTAGGTTTTTCTCCTTTATAGGATGAAAATTAGGACTTGGGAATGATGAGAGCAAATCTTACTCTAGAGCAGGTGCCTGAGTTGAAACAGAAGCCCTCTAACCTAGTAGATAAGTTTTGTAGGCCAAAAGCGTTTAGTGCTTTGGAGTTTGCATTAAGATCTGCTCTAGCTGACTTTTGCACTCACTTCAAGATTCCAGTAACTTACTGTTCTCTCTGAGCTCCACCATGTGGTCTCTGGCTCAAAACTATTTCCCCCACTCTTTTTTGCTTCATGATGAAATGTAACAAACACCTGTTTTACCTTCCCGCATCTCCTGTGTACTCTAGTCTAAAAAGAAGAGGAAAGCCCAGTGCTCAGGCAAAGAGGTGCCAAAAGATCTGCTGTCAGTGGAAAGAGACAAAGCAGAAGAAGAGGAAGGTAACAAAAGATCAGCTTGTTCTGTTATCTGATTTATATTAGCAAATAATGGCATGGGATGACATATTTCAAAAGGGAGGTCTAAACTACTGTTCTAGTGCTCTGCTTTACTGGGGAAAATTCCCAGTTTGAGAGCTGTTTCTGTTATCTGGCCCTCACAATGTGTAACTGTGCAGACAGGGAGCAGTGTAACTGTGCAGACAGGGAGCATGTGCTCTCTGCCACGCTTCTGAGGTCCCTACCACATCTGCAGGGATGGCAGATCTGCAGATGAGGAAATGGCTCTGAAGTGGCCAGAGGTCCACTGGATAGCAGGCTTCTGTCTTTATGCTCTTACTCTACTCCTGTGACCTCTGCCACACTGATGGACAGCAGAAGCTGCAATCTTCCTGGGCAGCATTTTGTCGCACCTGTGACTGAGGCTGGTAAAAACCCTGAGGTAAAATACAGCCACTTTCTTGTGCACCCATAAACAGAGCCGAGATCTTTGGTTACCTGCAAATCTGGCAGAGGCTAACAAGGCTCGGTGAGCTAGACTTTCACTGGAAAATGCACTGCATCCTGTGAGCCCCTCTTTGCTTTCTCCCACCGAGGGTCATATTGAAAACAACACAATCTAAGCTTTTCCGAGCTTAAAAGATTATAACGTTATTAGTGTGGTGGTGAGAGCACAAGAAGCCCTTGCTGCTCTGGAGTCCTTCCTGGGGAACTCGTATTAGGAGCAGAGTGCTGGAGGAGAGGGGCAAATGACAGAGGCTTTCTTCTACTGGATGTTTAGGTTTTGAACACGAGGCAGCTGAACTGCTTCACGCAATATTCAGGGATCCTTTCAGAGGAAAGAAGTGGGTTTTTTGGTGAAATCCATAGACTGTGGTTTTCCTTTTATTAACCTCTCATGACAGTGCCTGCCCTGACTTCTTGGGTTTTGAATGGAGACAGAACATGGCCCTGCTGGCATGAATGAATGTGTGTACACTGCACGGCACAGGGGCTCCTCATCACAGAACAGGTCCTGGGCTAGAGAATGACAGTAATTTGAAGCCTTGTTTGATGGTTAAGGTTTTCATGTCTGTCAGTTGCAATGAGGCAGTACAGATGCTCTGTTGTGACATCTCCCCTGAGTAAAAGAGGTGTCACATCAGGCCAACTCAGAAGACTGAAGAATAAGTGTAGTTACATGAATCAGGATGCCTGACAGACAGGTTTGTGATGGGGATTTCTTATGTAATGCATTTCTGCAAAGACAGCAAAGGCTGCACTCGGGAGAGTCTGCACGAGACCAAGACAGCAGTACTGCTTTTACAACCAGCATCACAGACTGTCAGTAGTTGTTTAAATTGGGGCTAAGCAATGAAGGCAGTAAAGGAAGATTCTTGTTAGTTTAAAAATAAACTTTGCTCTGTGTTGTAGGCATTTGGCAAACCAAGATCAGCAGCCGAGAAAAGAGACATTTAAGAAAGGAAAGGCTGAAACAAAAAGGTAAATGTACAGCCTCAGTTTATAACCCTGATGTGGCTGGGCTTGTCACCTCTATTTACTTCCCAGTGTCTGTTTGCTCTGTTCATCATTTGGCAGCAAAATCTTTGCACTTACATAGGTTATTAGGAAAAAGTAGCTTTGGGAGCTCAGGAGCTTGCCTTTTCCTTCAGGCTTTCATTTAACTATATCACATTACTCATAGGACTTTGAAAGCAAACATCTTGTAGATCTGAGATCTGCTAAAGGCTTGCTGCAGTGTGGAATGACTTGAGAGACAAAGTTTTCTGATAATGGATGTATAAAATCTGTGTATTTTGTTCAGTCCCAAGTAGGTTCTTTAATCCAGGCCTGCCCAGAGTAAACTACTCTAAAAATGGGATATACTGTTAGCCTAATGAGACAAAATGAAACAATACTTTGTGCTTGCTCCACATTTATCTTCTGGAAACTTCGAAGTGTCTGCCATGCACTTATGCCTATACATAGTTCCACTAATTATCTTATTATAACTGCTACATAAAAGCAGGTAATGGAATCAATTTTTCAATTACCTGTGATAAAATGATCAATGTAATAGAGAAACCTGTAAGCTTAATATATTACAGTAATTTAGAAACTGAGATAGAAGTTTGGAATTGGGAGTCCTAACTGGAGAAATGTGGGTATTTGCGCACTGTCTGCAATAAGACAGTTCTAAGGTGCTATCAGATGCTCTACTAAAATTGAACAGAAATAGAATAGCAAATTCTAATCTAAAAATATATAGACACTTGCTCTATTGTTTGTATTATATAGACATATCAAGAGTTTGGATTTATAATTCTTTGATTATCAAGAGTTACATATCCGCATGACAGTCTCTAAGGGCTTTGTTGGGCCAGCTCTCCAGCAAAGTAGATGAGTCCACATTTGTCTTTCTTCACGTATATTGGCCTGTTAGCATTGGTGGTGCCAGCGGCATGTGTAGATGGTTAACCATACATGGTTCAACACTAAACCCAAGCTTAGTTAAGTGCTTTGCTGACCCGAGGTATAAGGGAGCTTAAAGGACCAAGCTGCAGCTGAAGCATCACAAGTCCTTGATGGAGTCCTGGAGCCTGGGTTGAGCAGCAGGCTGAACCAGGTGATTCCACAGCAGAGAAATACGATCTTCATAGAAGCCCTTAGTCTGCTGAGTGCTGATTGCTGCTCCTAGCAGGGAAGAAAGAGCAGTATTAAGATGTGTGAAGGGGAGGTTAATCTCAGAGGGTTCTTCTCCCTCTCTACTTTGCTTTAGTGAAGCCACATCTGGAATATTGTGTCCAGTTCTGGACTCCCTGGTTCAAGAAAGATAGATTTGATTGAGAGAGTTCACAGAGGCTACGAGGATGACTGGGAGACTGAACTACTTGCATTATGAGGACACATTGGGACTTTTCAGCTTGGAGAGGAGAAAGTTTCAAGGGCACCTAATTATTGTATATGAATACATGAAGACAGGGCGTCAAGAAGAAAGAGACAATCTCTTTTCACTTGTGCTCTGTAATAGAACAAGGAGTAATGGGTGTAAGTTGGAGCACAAGAAGTTCCATCTCAATGTGAGAAAAAATGTCTTTACTGAAGGATTACTGAGCACTAGAACAGGCTGCTCAGGGAGGTTATGTGGTCTACTGCTCTGAAGACTTTTATGAGCTGTCTGGATGCATTTCTGTGTGACATGTCTTGGCTTTTATCATCCTGCTCCAGCAGGGGGATTTGACTAAATGACCTCTGGAGGTCCCTTCCAACCCCTAATGATCTGTGTATCTGTATAGCAGTGGTCCCCTCCCCACCAGAGCCCCAGGAAAATGCTTTGCTATTATAAAGGCTGGAGTCATGAGGTGCTGTAGGAGTACTTTGGAACAATATATGCTGGAGATAATTGACATTATTTACAATATCCATACATGTAGTGCTGAAATCCCTAGCAGCCTTGAGCTACCAACATTCATGAGGTTTGCTTTCATTTTCCTTGGGGTTCTGCTGTTCACTCTCTTTTCACTGTTCTATGTTCACAGCTGGGCTTTGGAGGATTTAAGCCACACTTGCAGTGAGGGAGGGATGCCAAAGGCTTCTGTGGTGCAGTGTCATTTCTTGTGGGACCCATTGCTGGGCTGTGTGGTGCTTTCCTTATCACCTGGCCTTAACATTTACTCACCCCATCATGTTTGCTGTTATGTCTGTAAATAATTTAATTTAGAGTGCTATTACATCTGATGGTTTTCAATCAGGCTTTGCTTTGTTGTTTACCCTATACAAACTCTTCATTGCAATTAGACATAATGATGACCCTCTGTGATAATGTTTATTCCCAAGAAGACCCCAGCAGAACATCCCTGGGTAGCTCAGCAGTTGACCCAGCCTTTGACTGGGTTGAGAAGGGAGCAGTGTGGCCGCTCACAGAGGGCACCAGTGGTGGTGGAAAAGGTGCTTTTGTTGCCAAGGCAGAGTGTGGGACTGCACTGAAGTTCTCAGGAACCACACAGGAAGAACTGGCACCCTCCCATTTAGAAGAAGATGTTTTCTCCAATGTAGGTGAGTGTCAATGTTCAAGTATTGCAGAGGGAAAACTTCATTAATTACTACATCCAGTACCGTCCCACCAATGTTCATCCTGCATACACACAGTGTTATCCACCCCCTTTGAACTGTTAGCTATTGTGTGTTTTGCAGCAATGGGAAAAGAAGTATCTTAATGGCAGGAATTCCTTCTGTGTTTCAGACTACTTAAGTGCACATTGTTTTTTACCCACAGGTATTTAGAGTTTGGTTCCTTTGCAACCAAAGCCTTACTTGGTGAGACTGCTCACACATGGTCAGAGTTAGGCTTCAGGTTTTGTCTATTTCAAAGCAGTATGAGGCAGACTGTTACTAAACTGACATTTGGCAGTAGTGTGTTCATGCCAGTGCTGAGCTGTACCTGCAGAATTTGTCCAGCTTCCCACCTGATTCACCCCTGTTTGTGTCCAAATAATTCAGTGCTTTGCAAGCAGGAGGTGGGAAACTGCATCTGTAAAACCTTAGCTATCAGGCAGAGTTGGGGTTGTTCAGCCTGGAGAAAAGAAGACTTCTGGGAAACCTTAATGTAGCCTTGTTGTACTTAAAGGGGGCCTTCAAGAAAGCTGGGGAGGGATGTTTTACAAGGACTTGTAGTGACAAGCCGAAGGGTAACAAGTTCAAACTGAATGGAGGTAGGTTTAGATTAGAAATTAGGAAGAAATTTCTGACTATGAAAGTGGTGAGTACTGAAATAGGTTGCCCAGGGAAACTGTCTGCTCAATCACTGGAAGTGTTGAAGACCAGGTTGGATGGGGCTTTGAGCATCCTGGTGTAGTGGGAAGATGTCCTTGCCTGTGGCAGGCAGGCTGGGACTAGATTATCTTTGAGGTCCCTTCCTACCCAAACCATTAGGATAAAGATTAGGAGATGCTGATATCAGCTCTCTCACTGATATTTGATTGGTTTATGTTTCCATCATTGTTTAATTTTTATGGCAAAGTTGTGTCTCCTATTGTATCTCTGCTGTGGGTGATAGTGTAGATTCCAGAGAAATGCATCTCTTTTCCTGACTTCTTGGTGGAATGGTAGAGGTGGGAGTTAAAAGTCAAAGTGGTTAGTACCGCTTTCTGGTTAATTTTCAAAAGAGTTTATTTTTCATTGCAATTGCACAGATTAATTGTATCTGGTGGCTGAAGTGAGTGGTATATAAGGCCATATGATGAGTCGCCTGTAGTAGCAGTTATGCAGTACTTGGCAATGCAGAAAATGGTCTTATATTGCCCTTGCATGAGGTGCTTTTTTATTTGCAAGGTTGATAAGGAGAGGACATTAGTACTTTTTTTTTATTCTTATACTTTCAAAAAGTTGAATTCCAAGCTGATACATGACAACAACTTCTGTCACCTGTGCATAAAGGGAACACCAGTCCATATGAGCAAGGAATTTAAGTCCAGGGAAGTGACATGGCGATGCAATGTGCACTTCGAAGGGCTGAGAATGTGTATGTGGCAACCGAGCTGGACTCTCTGTCCATAGAAGATCATTTCTTCTTGCTTACTTTTTTTCTAGAAACAGCAGTGATTGCAGGCTTGGGATGGACAGAGAACATGGAAGGGCTGTAATGACACTGGGAATGTTAGGTAGAAACTGCTGTCACCAGCTGTGATTATCACATTGCATTTTGGGTTACTGCTTGTTTGCAGGAACATGGGATATTGCAGAAGTAAAATCCTGTTCTGTGACCTTTGGGACATTATCAGAGCTCTCCAGGGAGCTAGGTAAGTGGTCTCTTTGGACCTCTATCTGAATTCTATCACTTTCTTAGATGCTTGGCTTAAAAGTGCTGTTATTGCTCACATATGGGTTTTTTGCCTTGGGGCCACATTTCATTAGTCACTCTTCCTTTTAGAGCTTGCTTGCATCTGCAGTCCAGTAGCATACCGGTGTTTAAAGGAGTGACAGCAGAGCGTTTTGTTGTGCACTTTCCAAACTCTTTGTCTCGTCTTGGAATAAAAAAAGAAAAATATTGCCTCCCCAGCAAATTCTTTCTCTGTTAGGTTTACTTGCACACAAGTTTTCTGTTGTGTTCCAGTGACTGACAAATTCAAAGCATTTCAGACTGAGAGAGAAGGAAAACATTGAGAGAAAAGGAAAGCATCTAGGTTGGATAAATTTTGTTAGAGGCTGCCTACCCAGCAGCTGCTTCTCCAACAAAGCAAGTGGTATTCAGCTTGAGCCTCTCCATGCATGGCCTTGAGAAGGATGGAGCATCTGGCTACTGATGGAGTATCAGTAACCTTTGAGCCTTGTTTCTAACTTCCACTTTGTCTCTTTGTAATTGCCAGTCCTTCTCACTGACTGGCTCGCTGTTCTGGACTCATACACTCTGCCTACCAGAAATTAAAATTTCTCTGGAGGCTCAACTGGCTCATGAGTGCAAAGTCAGGTCCTGCATCTCTTTACAGATGTTAAAGGCAAGTATAAATACATGCAGATAGACACCTGTGCACAGAACAGCATTTGTGGTGTATGCCAGAAGGCTGAAATTTGCTGCTAAAGCTAGACATAGTGATCAATATAATGTGTTAAATAGTCTGGGTTATAACACTGCATCCAGGGACTGAAACAGTTCCTTAATCTAAAGGGCTCGGCTGAAATATTTGTTAACATCTGCATTTATGCAGCAAAAAATCAGGCTGATACAGAACAAAACTGCATAAATAAGGGAATTGTTTTAGGTGAAAAGAAGGAAAAGTCAGATACATGAAAAATATCTGGTGTATAAAAGAAAGGAGAAAGACATTAATCTGTTATGTACAGATCTTAGAAAGGGGTTAGAGTCATTTCAGGAGGCAAGCAAATATTATTGGTTGCTTTAATTGTTGAAAGTATTGATAAAAAACCCTGTTAACTCTTCTTTTTCCTCCAGCAGCTCTCTCATATGTGCTCTTTCTTGTAGTAGTTCATTTGGTAATTAGGCATTTCTGTTAGAGTGAGCAGAAGCTTTCTCAGAGCTTTTGTTCTGCAGAACTATAGCTCCCTTCTTACATCCCCAACAAAGACATGACACAAGTTTACATCTCTGAATATCATTAGTGTAGCTAGTCCTGAGTGGGTTGTTTTTAATAACTTATGCACGTAGTGTCCTCATCCAGCTTTCATTAATAAATCCACTGTAATGGGCAACATAGATTAATGTGTGGCTTAAATTACGTAACCTTCCGGCATCATAACATAGCGAGCAGATAAAAGCATGATTAATTGGTTTTAATGATGTCAATATACCATTGTGATTGTATTTTAGGTTTGGGGTTGTTTTGTTTGTTTTTTTTTAAATAAGATGATTTTTTGTATGCAGATAATGTGAAGAGTAAATCATCTGAGGACAGCCCTTCCCAATGCTGTTGGCTCACCAGCTCGACTTTCCTCCCTGCAGATGATGCATGGCAGGGGCAAGGTACGTCCCTCCACTCTTTTTCTATTGAAACACAAGTCCTAACGCTGATACCCTTTTCAGTCTGTCTCTTAAGCCTCAGAAATCATGGTTTACTTCCCATGTGGCTCATTTGCACTAGGGTGGTAGAGGTAAAAGAGAAACTCAGTTTGGGTTCGGTTTTGGGTGGTTGCCCAGCTGCTGGGAGCTCAGTCACAGCAGCCAGCACCTTGTGTGGGACCCCTTGTAAATGGCAAGTATATGCAATTTATTTATGATTTTACTTGGAAGATGACAAAGAAAGGATGCAGTTGGTACAGTATTGTTTGGTGCATACATTTCATTGGGTAAAGTGTAATTAGAGTGTCTAGGCGATGAGACCAGATGTAAGGAGGCTGTCTGAAGGCTTCTGAAGCCCTGTGTCCTCTCTCCAGCAGCTCCACTCAGCAGCTGCAGGCAGATAAGCACAGAAGAGGGCAAGCACAGGGAGATCCCTCTCCATGCCCAGCAGAACATGGGTCAGGGACTTCCTAAACCAGAGGCAACAGTATGGGCTCTGTAGTTCAAACCCCCCCAAGTGTTAGCAATCATCTCAGATTACTAAACTGGTGAAACTAATTCAAAGTTTTGTTTGGTTTCCATAACCAAAGCCTTCTATTTCCCTCCCTCACATTGTTGGGTGGGGAAGGTGGAGCTGAGTGACCTCTTGATAGGCATCCCCCAACATAGGCTCAGTGGGGCAGAATACAGAGAATACAGGGAGGAACATGTGCTGCTAGAGCATGGTCTACCTTTGCCCAGCCACAAAATGTCCTCTGTAATATGCAGAAGCCAGATGTAGAATCCAACTCAGTGGACTGTGGCAGCCAGGATTTCAGTCTTTTTGTGACTAGTAGTGTGGGGTTTTTTAACTTCTAAAATATGCTTGAAAGGCCAGCATGGGTCCTGAGTGGCCGGAATAATTTGGCGTGAGCAGTGTGGGTATTATAGGGCCTTTTCTTTTGACCTTTTGGTCAGGATTGAGCGAAGTATCTATTTATACCCCTGTTGCTGGGAGGCCATACCCTGTTCTTGTAGGGATGATGGCTGAGGAGCTGAACAGATCCCTTCTCACTGTAGCTGCTCCCATTGCAGTAACTACAGGGGAACTCAGAGTGGTTGAATGCAACAAGGAAAAAAGACTGCAATTATCTTGCTTCTCTGTTCAACGGTAACTGAGAATCTGCAGCGGAAGCCTCAGCTTGGCCATCAGATCATTTTATAAATAGCACAGTTTGCTTTAAAAAAGAAAGCAAACAACTAAACGAAAAGCCCAGTCCCAAACATTCCCTTCCCCTAGTGTGGTGTTTTGTTTACTACCACACTGTTACTGGTGAGTGCCTGGCCCATTGTAATTTGCGAGCCCAAGCCTGCCCACACTGGAAGAAGGGAAGCAGCGGAGGTGACTCTTGGGCAGTGTTTCCTCACGTTGAATTTGCCACATGTCATGTTTGGCACTCTCTGGACTTGATCCGCAGTTGCCAAGCCAGGCAGAGCTACGCTTTTTCAGTGCCATACAGAGCAAGTTCAGCAGCTTGCTCTTGTGAACACCAGAGCAGAAGTATTTTACTGAAAGCACAGGCGGAAGCCTTTCTTCCCACCTTACAGCTAGTTTCTTAGTAGTATTACGTTTTTTCCTTTGAGTTATCAGCCTTGATACTGATGTAGGGGGGAGTGTCATGCACATGCATTCCCTGAATATAGATGAGGTAATGGTTGGCATTAAGGTCTGCACCTCAGGCAAAATGAGCTCTTTGACAGTTAAACAAGGCCTGTTAGCTCTTGCAGGACTATGAACTAAAAACCCTGCCATTCATAACCTGAATGTGAGCCAGGACCGTTTTATCAAATCCAGATCAGTACATTTAATGAGTCTCTTTGTTCTGTGCTGGGTTGGTTCAGAAGAACAAGATACATGCTGGACTTCTGCCTCTGCCCCAACTCATAGAGCAGACTTGGCTGACTCTCCACTTCAACTGAGTTGTTTTTTTTATTTTGTGAAGTACCACTAATTACAGCACCCTAGCTCACAAAAAGTTTAAGGCCAAAGTGTTGTCACAACTGAAAGCACATATACATAGCAGAGCACTAGAACAGGCTGGCCAGAGAGTCTGTGGAGTCTCTGCTTCTGAAGATGTTCAAAACACACCTGGGCATGTTGCTGTGTGATCTGTTCTAGAAGAACCTGTTCTGACATGAGGGCTGGACTAGATGATCTCAAGAGGTCATTTCCAATCCTTACTATTCCATGCTTCTATGATTCTATGATAGAGGGAGAAGAGAGGGAGTTAGTAGTTAGGGAACTGAGGGATCACTGATTTGAGTTTAAAAGACTGATCAATCATGCTGTTCCAAAACAACACACAGCTAAGTTGGCATTCAGTAATGATACCTGCTACTGGGTTAAGTCTTAATTGCTGTCACTTCTAGAGTACTGCAACCAGTTCTGGGCTCACTAGTACAAGACAGGCATGGATATACTGGAGTAGATTCATCAGAATCCATCTGATGGAGTCATTGCCTTGTCTAGAAACTGGGCAAGAGGCAACAAGTATGAAATGAAAGAAAATTGCACTTACACATCAGAAAAAGCCTTGTTTCATGGTGTTAACCATGAAACAGCAGTGTTAACCCACCAGGGGTGCAGGAGTACCTGCTGCTGCATGGCAAGTTTCCTTTTTGCATTCGTGGTTTTGTCCTACTGAAGGAATTACTGACCAGTTTTAGCCTGTGAGAGAATTTATAACCCAAGGAGAGCCAGCTGCTGATGTGAAAATACTAAAGTGCATTCAAAGTTCAGGGCCATTCCAGGAGATGTCACTGCAGAAGGGAAATAGGTTACACAACAGGAGAGGTTTTAAACCAGCAGCCTGTAAAGAATCTGATATTTAATTACATTTTATTCTGTGTTTATTTTAAACACCTCTGGAACATAATGCTTTGGGAAAGAATAATTCTAAGAAGAGGCACAGTCACTGCTGCCTAGCTGAGCTTCATGCCTGCCTATCCAGATAACAAGGGTGAAGCATGAATGCAAGCTCATTATGGGAAGGTGGCCATTAAAACTACTTCCGTGCATAAAAATAAGTCCATAAATGTACTTTTTGAGAGATCAGAAGCTAAATAAGTGAAAACAACTGTTGTGGCTTCACAGTCTGTTTTGCTTGCACATACATGAAAGCATCCGTGAAAGCAGAGTTGCTGCCACAAAGCTCAGGAGGGACAGTCATTTCTGAAGACTGTCTGGTTTCACCAGTCCTTGCACCATGCTGTGTATTCCTTCCTCTCTAGCAGTAGCAACTTTTAGCTGGCATGTCTCACCCTCGTGTAGCTTGTGGTATAGTATGGGGTGAGTTGGTATTGCCTTCAGCCGTGACAGCTAACTCCTCCAGATCTTGTGAGCCAGGCCTTCAAGTAACTGTGGGGAAGCAGCAGAAGCTTTTTGGTGTTAGTATCCCTTGATACACCTTACACAAACTGTTCTGCAGACATCTAACTCATTAATTTGGTATCTCTCAAAACTAGATGCATTCTTTTCTCTAAACCACTTAGACTGGACTGTTTCATTCAAAAATACATGCTTCTATTCCTTTTGAAGAAAGAAAGAAAGACTGTCACGGGCAAGGCATGGGTCTTAAACCGAGAAAGTCAAGCAATGTTTGTAATCAAGTTTAGAATATTTGGCAGCAAACTCGACCAAGAAACTTTTTGGAAACAGTTTTCTTTTATCATCCCCAGTATGCTTTTGGTTTTGGCCCTGCTTCAACTAGAAGTTTTTCCATCCAGCTCGAGGTTTTTTTTGTATTTGTTTTTATTTTAAAAGACACGATCAGCTAAAAGTTATTATTGTATATTGTGTTTTCAAACTCTTTCTCCCTGTTAGGATAAGACTTACAGTTGTTACATTCAAACCATTAAAAAATAATTAAGCAGTCCTTTCAACATCTTATGCTGATTTATCCTCTGTTCTGCACTTCATTCAGTTTGGGCATAGGAATTAGACTGGTCTGTTTTGCCATCTTGCCTGAGGATCGTTTGCCAGTGCTTTGTGGAGAGGCAGCTGAGAGCTGGCAGCCAAATTTTCAAAGGTACCAGATGCTAGAGGGGATAGAAACGTAAAGATTTTAAAAAGTTTTTGGCCTAGCCCCCAGGAAATGATCAGGATTGATACAGGGTGGGTGTTAATCTGTTTCAAGCATATTTAGGGAGCACCATGACATGATGGTGCCTTTGTGGCTTACATACAATGAAGAAAATAGAAAAAGAAGATGAAGTCAAGAATGTACTTGGTTCTGGTTTTTATAGGAAAGAAAATGCCAGTGAGAGCATTAACGAATGCACATATCCTTTGCTAATATTACTCTCCATACAAGTAATTGCCCTGAGGACAGTGTGTTGCAGTGAGTGGAAGAGCCTGCTGTGTTTTTGGATGTGCCTGAATCCTTCTCCATGAAATTAAAAGAAAATATTTGACAAGCCATGCTATTAGCTTTGTAAAGCTTGTTTTCTTGAAGCACAAGCTAGAAGAACTTTTGTTCCTGTATGTGTTTTTCTGCTCTTCTTTAATTTTCCCCCCTGCCCTGAAAAGTCATTGTGGATTAGCAGTCAGTGTGTGCTTTTAAAAATACGTTAAAGATGCATGTGCATGCATGCACCCCCAGACAGCCCAGTGACAAGCACAAAGGTGACAGATTTTCTTTGCTGTGTTTGTGTTTTACTAGTGGAAGCCTGGGAAGTAGCATGGATTTGACCATAACTCATTCATATGTTTGTCCTGATAGATGATCCTTCAGCAATTGATCTAGACTCTGACTGGAAGGCTCCCACAGAAGAGTGGGGTAACTGGACTGGAGATGAGGAGCATCAGGCAGGGGACAAGAAGAAGGTGAGAGAGTGGTACTGATGACTAAAAGAGACCTGGTTCACTGAGATCAGTCCCAGACAAACTGGGATGTCCAGTCCAGCCTTATTGATGGGCTCCTCTGGTCGTGGGGGGCTTTCTCCATGTTAGGAAGAAGTGCTTGGTATGATTACTTCTCTGACCTGTCTCAGAAAGTTGGAGCTGGGGGCCATATTTGCAGAATATGTTTGGTGGGTTGGGAGAGTTGGCTGGTTCTGTTTGTTCATAGTCCTGATGGCACTGCTGTCCTGAGCATCAGGAATTTGTCACCTTGCACGAATGAATTCTTTCTACTAATGCTGACCTTACTGAATACCCGGGGCTTAAAGGAGGTGTAGAGTCCCCCGCTGCCACCAGGCCTCAGACCATCCCAGGCAGCTGGAATTTTAACTGAGAGGGTTTGATGGCAATGATAAAGTTGTAGCTCGGGTGGAGAGGCAGAAGAAGCTGAAGCCTTGCTCTTTAAAGGCTTTCCAGAAGTCCATGGAAATGTCCCTCATCATGTGCTGAGCCTTTTGCAAACAGCCATCTCAAGCCAAGGTGTGTATCTAGAGATTCGCCCTGCCCTGCTTGTTCACTGTCAGCACACGCTCCTGAATGTTAACAGCTTTCCTGAAGAAAACATGAATCAGCTGTCCCAGGCCTCCTCTTATAAAGTCTCTCATGCTTTCAGGACTTGCCAAAAGGCAAAGCAGACATTCATTTCTGCCTATCTGGACTTGAAAGTAGAACACAGCGGAAAAAGAAGAAAATTGAAGTGCAGGAAGCAAGAGGTGGAACCGGACCAAGGCATGTAAGTATCTTGTATTCACTGAGTAGGGTCTGGTTTTCCATGAGCAGTAGAAGAAGTCATCTTCATTAGGATGATGCAACCTATGGCAGGGCTTTTCTTCACCTTGTGGCTTCTTTTCTCCCTTCTCTCCCATAAAAGAAGGGAGATTTTTGCAACATGATATTCCCTGACACGATTTCAAAACAGTTTGATTTTGCAATGCGGAGAGGAGCAGATGGCTTTAATCATGGAAGAAAAAAGCTGCTTTCGCAAGCTAATACAATCCAAGTCTAGTGTACAACAGAGCTATGTTTTATCAATGGTGGAAGTCCACCTGGAGATCTTAATGGTAATTGAAAAGTGGGTCCCAAAAGCCAGTGAAGATGGAGTGAGAACAGTATTTCATCAATGAAAAGAGTATTGAGAGAAAAATATCTCAGTGCAACAGAGAAAGGCTGTGGAAAATGTCAGCCCCTTTGGAAGGGGAAGCACAAAGGAACAGAGTGTTGAGTGGGTTTTGGATCAGTCCTTGGCTGTAACATCCCTGCTGCTCAGTGAAATGAGAAATAGGGGGGATGGACAATGACACGGGGGACACCCCAAAATGTCCTAATTGTTTTTCATTCATTTGTCACTGAGTACATTGTTCTGTACTCCAAGTGCTGTGTAGTATCATTTGTCTTCCCCTTGCAAACACTGTGGTCTCTCCTGATCCTAGGGACAAATTTGCTCTCTGAACTCCAATTGCTCCAATTTTAAGGGGAAAGCTTTATACTAATTCACTGACCACAGTCTTTGAATGGTTGTTAGGATAGCCTATGAGTCATCAGAGCGCTGCCAGGTCACTCTCTAGCACATCCAGTTAGTTGCTTTAGTTTTGTATGTACCTTAATGAATAAATAATCCTCATAGTGCTGTTCAGACTTATTGGGACAGCTTTGTGTCCTTGGGCAGTTTATGGTGGGCTAGAAGTTGGTGCTGCACTGCAGCCCCAAAATGCCAGTGTCTACTGCTGTGTAAGTGCATCCTTTGAAGAAGGACATAAAACAATGTAATTACTTATGAAGCCAGATAGTCAAAGTTGTTGATCCCACTCCCTCTGTTACCTCCATTATATCTGTGAACTGTGGTCATTTAGCAGACACTGGACACAGTGTCTCAGACCTGGTCTGCAGTCTCACTATAAAATTGCAATACTTTCAACTCAATGTATTCTGCTGTTCTATTCACCAGGGGAAACACACCACACACCTTGTTTCCCTTTTTAAAGATGGGGGTGATGTTTCCCTTTTTCCAGTCAGCAGGAACTTCATCAGACAGTCATGATCTTTCAAATATAATGGCTAGTAGCTCGGCAACTTCATTTGCCTGTTCCCTCAGGACCCATGGGTGGATTTCATCAGGCCCCATGGGCTTGTGCACATTCAGGTTCTTCAGATGGTCTTGAGCCTGATCTTCACTAATATCCTAACCACTTAAAAACTAACTTGTCCTGCACTTTCTTTAAAAGTGAAATGATATTTTCTCTCATATTCTGTACTCACGTATCCTTCATTTAACTTGTAAGCTTAGTGAAGCATATTGTTTCAATTAAGCCCCAGCAAAGGTTGGAAACAAGAATGGAAGAAAGCCCAAGGGACTTGATATCTACAAAGCAAGGCAGTGATGCGGTCTGTGCTTCCTTCAAAAAATCCTCAGGCATTGCTAATAACTCACCCAATAACGGTAAGTGAATGCTTTTGCACATCTGATTAGTTTTGGTCTCAGAATAATGCATGATGTGAGAAGTGTGCACAAATTAATTTCTGAGCAAATGTGTGAAACACTTCTCCCATAGCTGTGTGTATTAATGCTTGCAGAGGGTCCGGTGTACTGTATTTTTCTGTGACAAATACCTATTCCTGCTCCTGCCAGCTAATGAGCAAAACTGCTGTTGCATTTAGTGAGTTATTTTTGCAGTGTTTTTAAATGTGAAACTGAAGCGAATGTATGTGTGAGTCAGAGCCCACTAAAAATATTCAGAGTTCTCCTCCTGACTTTGCCTTACCCTTGTAAGTAGGCCACCTTGTAAAACACATCTATGTACCCCAAAATACCTTTCTTCAGGCAAAAAGCCACCAATCCCCAGGGACATGATTGAATGTGGAAGGTTTGTGCACTGGCCCCTGTTGTTTGTATGGCAGATGTACCTGGAAAAAAAGAGAGGAGGAAGAGGAAGAAAATGAAGAAAGAGACTTGAAAGAGCTGTGCAGCTGCCAGAGTGACAACCCAATGGGGCAGGCATGCCAACAAACTGCAAGGATTCTGCTTTCTGCAATGCCATGCTGGGCCTAAGAAGAGCGGGTCTAGGAGACCTCCCAGGAAAAGGAAGAGGAGGACAGGAGCAGTGAGCCCAAGAGCATGAGTGTGTGAGAGAATGCAGAGAATGAGCACGCTGTGCACAGGAAGTGGCATTAAAACAGTGTGGTTGTTCTTTACAAACCGCTGCCCTTGATTAAAAGCTGTTGAATGGGTTTTGACTGGTTGCACTGTGTCATTTTAGTTTTTCTCTGTCATGTTATTTGTCAACTTTGAATGTTCTATGCCATTGTAGAAATGGTCGGGATGTACCTGACCATGATTTTACCTCATTCTCATGGAGGGTCCACAAGCTAGACTAGATTCCTCTGGCATTTCTGCAGAGGTTCTCATTGACAGACTAGCAATGTAGAGAAGGAAGCATTGTTAGAGATGAGGGGAGAATAGCATGGATTGGTCTTAAACCTCCTAAATCTTTCAAATCCTTGTTGGCTGTTACATACCTTGACATATGCATACTTTTCATCCTATGTCAGGTTAGCCTGCTTGCTAAGGAAAAATTCTAAAGGAGGTTTTAAATTGAATTGGAAACATGGTCTAAACCCTTTTTTTCTCCTCGGATTTCATGGTGGACCAGAGTTTAAAGTCTGAATGTCCAAAGCATGTTGCATCTGTACTTATAGTAGACTGAAGTGACTTTCTGAAATAATTTTTCTTAATCTAATGTTTTGAAGTTTTTATCATTTGCTACTTAAATATTCTAATATAAACAAAATTTGTGATCAACATTTTTAAAAATGTCCATTTAGTATTTATTGAAGAGTGTGTATTCCTCATTATCAGAGGGCTTAGAGTACGAAGGAGGTAATGTGTTACAGTTGAATACTGTGGTTTATAAGTAACTTTGAGCTGACACTACTAAAAGCTGAAGCCCTTTATTCCTGAGGAGCTGCGGCTTTGATGGTAGCTGTGAGAGTTTCTTCAGAAGGTCCTGAGACTGTGCCTCCATCTGACCTATCATCAAAGTGCTGCTTCAAAGGATGAGGTAGCAATTGTCAAATCTCCATCTGCATTGGACCTTGTGCCTTTGGAGATTGAGTTGGAAGGTCATGTTACTAATGCACGGCAACTGTATTTATGTTCTGTTTGAGGCATTGGGCTGATGCTGTGAAACTCATTTCACATGGGACACTGAGTAACCAGGGATGTTAACGGCATTAAAGCACTCTAGCAGCATTCCTGTTTGCATGACTTAGAGGAGAGCTCTGTGCTTCTGTCATCACAGCTACCCAGTCCCTGATGCTGGCTTGTCTGAGCTTTACCTGCAGCTCAGTGCTTTCACCTGATAACCACCTTTTGTGTAGCTGTCAAAGCAGCTGCATCCTTCAGAGAAGCAATCAGCTGCAGCAATGTACTTGTGTTTGGAGTTTAACTACTATATGTAAAGGGCAGTACTCTTGCACTGTGATTTTTGGGGTTTTCAGTGTGCCCTGAAATCTAGTGGAGCAGTTTGGTAGGTGAGGGGGAATCATAACTGATGCCACTTAGCAACCCACTACCTAGAATCAGCACATCTTAGTGTTTGTGTCTCAGAGTAGGGGAAATACAGGTTGTGAATGGACTGAATAGACCAAAGAGCTTTTATCTGGAAAATAACTTGTTTTTAGTGGATGCCTAACAAAAAACATAGAGCTTCACTGTAGAAACAAGTACTGCAAGTTCAAGGATTTGGAAGATGTGTTAATGAGCATGTAGGTAATGACTTCTGTAATCTCTGAAGGCAATGGAAAATATTTATTGACCTCGTTAGGGCCAGGATGTTGCCCAAGGTCTTTGTTTAGCATTGAACATTAGCATTCTGTCATCTGAAAAAGAATGTGTTAGAAAATTGAAGGAGATAAAGAAGAGCTCACATGATTGGTAGACTCTGGATTGCTTCGGCTTTTTTCTCGGTATCTGCTAGCAACCTTTTTGATGTCTATGTAATTTTTTTAACATGTTACAGTATTTTAAATGTTCACTGTTCTTATAATAAAATTATCAAAGCTTTCACTCAAAACAGCATTTATGAATGGTTTTATTGAATTAGTTTGATGTTTTTCAGTAAGTAGTTTTTGGCTAAACACATTTCTACCTTACAACATCTTAAGAGAAATTACAAAAACATTTCAGGACATAGGAATTATAAGTAACTATGTTAAGGGAATGTTGGAAGCACTTAAAACTGGATATCTTTAATCCCACAAGATTGGAAATGCATGCTGAGAATGTTACTGAGTACCTCACAACATGTTATTTGAGAGGCTGGGTGAGCTACATATGCTGACCTGTGGGCTAAAAAGCTTGGGAGGAGCTATGTTTGCTGAGCAGCTGATTGGGACAGGTCAATTTTCTACCATTGAGGCTCAACCTACATGTCCATGAGCTACTATATAAGTTGCTTCTGAGTGTGCTTATGCAGCATTTAAAAAGATACCAGCTGCTGGACAACCCCAGAAAAGTTTATTACTTTAGCAGATAAGACCATACATGCCAAGACATCAGAACATGGACTCACAAAGTGAATCTATGGGCCGCTGCAATAAGAACAGGTAACAGAAAGATAGGGAAACATTTCAATTGTGGTAAAGACGGCCATTTCAGAAAAGAATGTCAATCTGCCCCAACTCAGAAACAGCCTAGATCCTCAAAGAAATGTCCCATTTGCCAGAAGGGCTCTTATTGGGTCAATCAATGTTGTGTGGAAAACCAGAGAGCAGGCATGCTCTTGGCCCCAGTCCAAACAAGTGATGACTCTGTGCAAATCACCTGGCCTCCAGAGAACTCACCACCTGACAACTAGCTGGCATCCCCATTGACCAACTTTCCACAGTCACAGAAGGTAGTGCTGGGTTCAATTTGATAGTAACTGAGGAGGCAGAATTTCAGTTTCCAGGGGAAGTACAAATAATTCCAACACAAGCCAAAGGACCTGTCCCATTTGAGTAGGAATTGTCCTTCTCAGATCATCAGCTAGCAAAGAAGGGTTTTTTGTAGTTCCAGGGGTAACTGATCAGGACTATCAGAGATCATAAATATGCAGGTTTGGACCAATTTACCTCAGAAATTGAGAAAGGGAATGTCATTTGCATAGCTTGTACTGCTGCCTTATCATGTGCCTCATGCAGATTCCATAACAGGGGGAGAAGGAACTCTTGGTCCCACAATGGTGTCATATATTGAACGACCTGTTGGTCCAAGAGACCCCTTTGTGTGCTAATTGCGGAAAATTTGCCTTTTACAGATTTAGTAGACACTGGAGCCAATGTCACTGTGATAAGGCAAGCTGAGTGGCCGTCTCATTGGGAGATGGAACCTAGTCAACAACTGTGAGGCACTGGTGGCTCTTAATCTGCCAAAAGGAGACATAAGTGGCTGAAGGTGTACTCCCCTCAATCCAATATTGAGGTTGCTTCAATCCATCCATTTGTCCTCCCATTACCAATCAACATTTGGGAACATCAAGTATTGCAGCAAGTAGGGACTAATCTTGCGTTAGATATTTAATATATCTTTTAAACCCTCTGCCCTTCCCCGAAAATATCTTGCTACCAAGCCTGTATGGATTTAACAGTAGTCTTTGTCAAGACAAAAACTGGCAGCTTTATATGATTTAGTGAAAGAGCAATTGTTGGCAGGGCACATGGAGCCTTCCACAAGTCCTTGGAATACTCCTGTATTTGTGATAAAAAAAGAAGTTAGGAAAACAGAGTTTTTTACACAATTTAAGATAAGGTAACCAATGTATCTAATCCATGGCAGCCTTGCAATGTGCAATGCTAAATCCTAATCTAGTTCCTAATGATTATCACATTTTAATTATTGACCTGAAAGGCTGCCTCTAAGCGAACAAGATAAGGAAAAGGTTGCTTTTACAGTCCCAATGTTAAATCATCAAGCCTCCACACAACAGTATCAGTGGACTGTATTGCCACAAGAATGTTAAATTTGCTAGTTTATGTCAAATTTTTGTGCATCAACCATTATCCTATTCAAAACTCAATATCCTAAATTAATAGTATATCATTATATAGATGATATCTTAGCAGCTGGACCTTTGCTGACTTCACAACATGTTCAAACTTTACAAAAGACATTAGCATCAAGAGGCTTATTCATAGCCCATGGAAAGGTTCAAAAGGAAGCACCTAATCTTTATTTAGGTCTATTAGCAACTATTCCACAAATGTCTATCAAACTCATCTACACTTTAGTTGAATTCCAACAGCTTTTGGGAACTTTTTTCAAATTGCCAACCACAATCATGATCCCTTTGTTTAGCCTACTCAGAAATAAGGAAGGTTCTGCTGATGTTATTCAGACAGAGGAGGAACATCAGATATTGTTAATGCATATTTTTGAACTTTGTCAACAACAGTTTGTGGATCATATTCCTTCTAACTGTGCTGCAACCTCATGACTGCACACACTCCCATAGGAGTCTTGTATGTAAGTAGAAATGCAAAAGCAGTGCACATTGTAGAGTAGCTGTGCCTATCTGCCACACCCCCTAAAAACATTTATCCTTATAGTCAAGCCTATGCAGATATTATTATCAAAGCTCACCAACATGCCTTACAACTTGTAGGTTGATCTTATGATTTATGATTTATGATTTCTTCTTATGATCTTACGATTTCTTCTGGACCCTATCAGATAGCTTTTGCTAATTGTGTAGCAGAGCTCTCCTTTAATCATCCATAAGACCCTCGCTTTATCTTAACTATGTCTATACCAATGCAAGTGACCTCAGTAGTGCTAAAAGGCCCATCCTGGTCATTCTTACTGCATTTATGGATGGGTCTCCTATCCACGGTGTGTTAACATTTTATAATTTAGCAAAACAGGATTGGGAAGTTCTTTTTACTACTCCTCAGGCATCTGCTTAAAGATCTGAAATTGCTGCAATTATCTTGACCTTTTGCCAACTTAATCTTGTAGTAGATACGCTTCACGTTTATAATCTTATCTTTCAGCTTCCCACAGCATGCATCACTGCACAAGTTGACCAAGTGGCACTCTTTTTATCCTTCCAAAACCTCTCCTCTCACACAATTCCATTCTTCATTGGTAATGTTCATAGCCACACTTCCCTGCCTGGCCCCTTGACACAAGGCAATGTTAAGGCTGACTTTGCTGTTAGACAAATACACAGTCTGTTCTCTGAGCCTTTCCAAAGTCACTCCTTTTTTCCATCAATCTGCGAAATCTTTAGCAAAATAGTTTTCTATTCCTCTTGCTCATGCTCAAGCTATTGTTTGCTCTTGCTCACATTTCTCTTTACAAAGTCCATCCATGCCCATGGGAGTTAACCCTCATGGGGAAAACCCTAATCACCTATGGCAAATTGAGTTACACATTTCCTTTAAACCTTGCTCCTATCTACGTG
Source organism: Upupa epops (assembly GCA_013397515.1). Classification (NCBI taxonomy): domain Eukaryota; kingdom Metazoa; phylum Chordata; class Aves; order Bucerotiformes; family Upupidae; genus Upupa; species Upupa epops. Next base: position 64,636 of record VZRI01009637.1, read on the forward strand.
TTAGCATAGACTCGCATTCAGGATATGTCTGGGCCACTACCCAGCGGTCAGAAGCTACTGCTGCTGTCATTTCTCATCTTCTTGCTGGTATTGCTATTTTGGGACATCCAACACGTTTGAAAATGGACAATGGCCCTGTTTATACCTCACAAGCTTTTACTGAATTTTGTATGCAATGGGACATCATTTTAACACACTGCATTCCTTATAATTCTATAGAACGAGCCCTAGTAGAAGGAGCTCACAGAATCTTGAAGCATATTTTGAAAAAACAAAAAGGGATAAATCCCTCTCCACCACATGAATGCAACATTCAAGAGCCAAATAAACATAGCATTATTTACTTTAAATCATCTTAGTGTGACTGCTTTTATCCCATCAAACAGCATTTTGCCATCTTTACTGCCTTGCCTTGCCTGCAGGTGTGGTATCACCAGCTGCCAGACCCAGAGTGGAAAAGCACTGCATCATTGGTAACATGGGGTCATAGGTACACTGCACACTGCTGCTTCTACACCAAGCGGCACTCTTTGCTGGGTCCCAGCAAAGTGCATGAAACCTGCTCATGGCATGGCATCGGGGTTGAAGAACACAATACTAAACTTCAATCCACAGCTGCATCAGACCATCCTGAGACAGCCCAAGAACTAGAAGGCACGAGCAATAACTGTGTGTGTGTGAAAGCAATGACTAATAGAGCACAAACTGCCCTGCCACAACAAAGACGTGAAGACAACCCAGAAAATCTGGTTGCAGCTGTCTTTGCTATAATAACTGCTAATTCAGTCACACTGTTGCTATTGTTCTGTTTCATATGTCATTTAGAAATGCCAGGTTCTGTATTCCCAGGCCCCATCATCCTAAACTTTTGGATACAGCATGCACAATACATGATTCAGATTCACGGATCAAATGCAACTTTGTATTATGAACATCCGTTGATGGTGGTGCAAACAGCTTTTTTGCCTGCCCTCCTTAACACCAAGGAATTGGTGCTATCTCAGCTCCAAAACTTGAAAAAGTCTTTAGCTTTCTCTGAACCACCTTCAGCTTTTAATGCTACTAGATGGTGCTTATTTACATTTAAAAGAACCATAAAAGGGTTGTATTTTTGTTGTCATAACAAAGGGACTTGGAACAAGAACTGCAAAGATTGGACTTAGCAAACAGTGTTAAGGATGGTAGGAAATTATACTGCCTGTTATGACTATTTTTGGTTATGGGGAAAATGTAAATTGTATCCTAATCAATTCAACCATAGACGAGATTTCTAAGGTCTTCCCCATATTCTTGCCCAATTACACAAATATGGACAGCATTTGCTCAGAGTGGCAAATCAAGGATCCAAATATGTGGTTCTTTTTCAGTGGCACTGCTACCAATTATCATGCTGGAAATTGTCAGTATTCTGCACTAGGCCATCTTACCATCCCTGTACAAGTCGTTTCACTATCCAAACCTTCTAGGTGACAACATGCTGTTATTTGATTTGTGGGACCTCAGTGTAGTGACAAAGTCATTACAAACATTCAATTTTCTGATAAGTCCACCTGGGGAATAGCCATTGTGGTAGCAATCACAGGAATCCCTATATTGAGATCTTATCCAGGTACTGTAGCACAAGAAAATAGATGTTTTATTCTTGAACTTACGTACAGACTTGAAAAAAACCATTAATGCAACTGGAACAAGAGTTAGTGGCTTACAAATAGAGATCTCTGAACTACGTTGAGACCAAATGCAACAATAATTTGCTATTGATTATTTATTAATTAAATCTGGTGGCTTTTCCAAACTAGTAGGAGAAAAAGGGATGTCAAGTACACTATCATAGCCTTAATTGCACAATTGAAGATGATTTAGCAAACTTGCAAAAACTTGTGCAGGACAATGTACATACAGAAATTTCACTATTTTCTTGGCTCACGGACTGGCTTCCTGACTGACCAGGTCTTCATCAGGGAGTTTTCTACGCAATCATAGTCTTAGCGATTTTGATATTGACATGCTGTTTTATACAATGTGTGCCTTCCTTTCTCTCTCTGTGTTGACCAACACCGCGGATCATGTATCTGCAAAGGGACCAACTGTTTTGATTACAAAAGCACCTTTCTAAATAAAAGAAAAAGGTGAGATATAAGGAACTCGGGCAACCATGGGCACACCCTGGTTAATATTCATGACTGACTCAGCCCCCTGGACAACCCCTTGTCAACCACTAACAATACAATACATGATCACAAGCTGTCTGGTCACAGATCTGGAGATATGTGTCAACCAATCATAATGTGCTTGATGTATCAAGCAAGAAAAAGCTGACCCATCAATAGCAGATAGAACTGTGCATGTGTGACAAGGAGTTATAAAGTAGCAAAAGAGAACAAAACTGGAACCAGTATCCTCAGTAGCAGGGAGTAGCTGAGAGAAGAATAAAGAGCAAGCCATCATCCATCATGTCATCCGCCTCTCTCTGATTCTTCTCAACAGTACCCCTCATCCTGACATCAGTGGTTTCAAGAGAACTGTGTTTTTTCTTATGGCTCCACTGTTTCACAGATGGGAACTCATCACTGAGATACAGAAGGATTCAGTGGTTTACAGCAGCACATTATTTAGTGCCACCTTCTAACAAAGGCAAAGAAAATACACACCTCCAACTGACGCTGTTGATCAGAGGCTTTCCTAAGAAATTGTAAAGTGCTCTTCAGAGCAAATTTAAGAGCAGTGTACAGAATGTGTGATTTGTGTGATGTGTATAGATACCGTTGCTGCAAGTAGGAAGGACATGTCTGGTACTTTTGGGTTGGTAATACTGCTGTGGTAGTGCCAGGAGTGCTCCCAGGGGTGGGAAATGTGTTAAGAGATTGGTTCCTCAGTGAATGGATTGAGTTTAAAAAACAAACAAAGCAAATAGCACTCAGCAGCTTCTCTTAACTTCTACTCTTTCAGTTCTTAGTCCTCAACGGATGAAAAACCATCGATCAGTTTAACAAATGGTCTTTGCAGATGGCCAGTGCCTTTGAAAGGCAGACCATTGAGCATCTTAGGAAATTCCCCATCCTTTCATTTCTGGCACATATCCTAATTTCTGTGCTTTTGAGACTTATCTTCCTTTCTCCTCTGTGAGAATTAGCTGTTCTGTGCATGTCATCAGCCTACTGCACTGTTTCTAGCACTGGGAGCATTAAACAAATGTGCTAGATACGCTCTTTCTCCTAGTCTCTGATCTTTACTAGCTGGAAACTAGGGTAAGTCCTCAGGGGATTCCAACAAGCTGTAGCACTGCTATAGCTGAATGTTCTTATCCTCCACATAACTTACCCCCTAGAAGAGTAAATCTAGAGTAGCCTCCCTTTGGCCATTAATCAACCCAGTGTAATATAACTGACAGTTCATGGGTCAGATCCAGTTGGCTCTCCCTAGTCTTTCCCTAAGCAACTATTTTTTCCTTGAGTGGCACATGCCTCAGGAACAGCCAAAAGCTCTCCCCACACCTGCAGACAGCCCAGTGGCTGGAAATCAAGTCTTTGGTGCAGCCGCAGTACGGTAGGTGGGATGAATTTGGCTGGGAAAACTTCTATGAGCTGCTTAGGAGAAGGCAATTAATTCCTACAGCAGCAGCTGTGAGCGATGAAATACACTGCTTTGAGTTTCACCTTTCTCTTAAACTCAGACTGCTCTATTTTTGTAATGGTGCTCTTTCTTGTGGGAAGCCTTTTGAAGGTGGAAGATTGGCTATGTCCTTAATAATAGGGCCATATCCTTAAGCCTTAAGCGATGGGCCCATAAGATGGTATCTCAGATCACTAGCATGCGGTTAATGCTGTAATTGATGAACTCCTGACCTACACAGTTGTGTTTACTCATAGACAGACTGCAGGATGCAGATGCTGAAGGTTTGCTTCACACTCAAACCATGGTGTAAGCCATCAAGCTTAAGTGGGGCAACCACAGAGAATTTTTTCTTACTCTTCCATTACAGAACAATTATCTCCAATTGATCATTGTAATAAATTATAGTTACAGGTGTTCCATCCAATCTGCAGGTCAGTGGCAGAGCTGACAGATGGGCATGAGCCAAGTATCAAATAGACATGCTAATTGCTTGGCAAAGGAGAGTACATTCTATATTCTATAACAACACAGGTCTGCTCCATAGCACTGAACATTTTCTAATGGTAGCTGTCTCCTGGTGAGGAGACAGGAGTTTGAAATCAGAGGCTACAAAGATCAGGTATAGGAAATCTTGTCTTTCATCTGTGATCATGCTGAACCCCACCTAGGGGTCTTTTCAACGCAAGCTGAATTTTTCAGTATGTGCCATCCCTGACATGCAGAGCTATAGAGGTTCTCATCTGCAAAGGCACTGTACTGAAAGGACACTGCAACTGGTCTCAGAAACAAACCCCCTGTGTCTTCTTGTGAAAAGTTATTGACCCTTGTATGTTCCATCAAGATAACAATACAAACCTGGTAAACTTTATTTCTTGTCAAACTGATTTCTCTTTGCATGCACTGTTTTTGTTGGTTGTGTGTAGGGAAATTTATAGAGACACATGATAAATTACTTTATCAAGCATTTCTGGCAGCACCAGCTCCTTTCCATTGTGTTTGTCATGGAAATCTTTGCCAACATCCTGAACTGCAAAACCATTGTAAAAGCCAATGTGTAAATAAATAACAATTGCTAGAAGGTAACTTCCTGCTTCCCTGAGCAGGTGGACTTCAGGTCCTCAGGCTCCTCCTGGTCACCCAGCCAAGATTCATGGAGAGGTAAGTCCAGGCTGAGGGTGAAAGGGGGAAATTGCCAGTATGTAGAAGACATTTCCTGTTCCCAGAGCTCACTTTTTGTCATGTGAAAGTCCTGAGATATCTGAAACTGCAAGTACCATTCTAGATTACGTTATTTTTAGATATTTTTATAGCTCCTCAGCTGTATGTAGGCTGATATAAATGAACCATAGCTGTTTAGTTTAGCAGATTTTCATTCCCTAAGTGAACACGAGAATTTTTATTCAGTGTTCAATATTGAGAAACCCTAAGCACACAGTGAGTAACTCAGAAACACAGCCTTCTGCTAATAAATTTTTACGTCATGCTGTCATCTTTTTTGCTGCTTTTCAACCCTGACTTTCTGAACCATCTGTTACAAGTTAAAAGGTTTGGAACTGAGTTCAACTGACTCTTGCTGGTAGAAGATAAGTCATACTGTTAGCAGCAATCAGCTGGAACAAAAAGTACAGAAGCTTGCAACACTACATTGGGAATCTCAAAGTAATGTTGATTAATTCAATAAACAAATGTAAAATCCAATGACCACTGAACAAGTTGTGATACATTATTACTTTCTTATCCATTTTGAGAAAAAAAAAGCCAGTGAAATTTGTTAGCGCTGACTTCAGGACATCTAGGATTTCACTGTGTGAGTCACCAACAGGAAATTTTTCCTCCTGACTAAATTATTTTAGGGTTCTTTCGTCCTCATGGATATGTTAATGTTTTGCTTTTACTCTAGTTATTCTTGTCATTTTTTAAGGAAGCAAAAAGCCCAAGTATTCCTCACACCTTCTGCACCGGTTTGATTTTTCTAAGGTTTGTTATACACTGCAGTATCTGTGTAAAGACAATAGTTTCCCTGTGACGTTGAAAACTTTGCTTTTGTGATTAAAAAATTGTTCTTCAGTGTGGAAAGAAACCAAGGCTGAGAAGCAAACTCTCCTTTCTCCTTTTCATTTTATAGGTAGAGTAGCAGACATATGCATAGTTATAGGAAGAAATTACAGAAGTAGCTTGCTACTGCCCTTTTAGCCAAGCACCTTCTATTAAGGATGGAAGAGCTCCAACACTGCTGAAGACATTAGACATGGGACTTGCTTGATACTTCCATCACTTTCTCTAGCTAGTGTGGTGTTGAGAGTGTTGACCAAATCCGTTCATCGCACTGTGCCTCAGTCTCTGGCTACCCCAAACAGGACAATAGTTTCATTTTAAAGTGATATGTGCTCTGCCCATGGAGCTTGTGGTCTGCAGGTTTCTCCTCAGACACACACACAGAGCAAAGACTGAAGCAGAATAGCAGCTCATCTTTTATAAGCAACCTGGCAACAGTTCAGGGCAAGCAGAGAAGAAATTACTCTGGTATAAGTCTAAACCAACATCTTTTAGCCAAGGATAGACTGAAAAATGGCACAAAAGGGACAGATTGTAGAATTACAAAATCAGTTGAAAACCATTTTAGTGCTGCATTGTTTCACATCTTGTTGGTGTTTAACTTAATCTTTTTAAGAAGCAGAGGAGAACAAAACCTGACTGCTCATTTACCTGATTCTGGCTATTCTGCTCTCCCATGTAATATTTTCAAATATGACAATTCAAAACCAATTTGTGTTTGGTAAAACACTGCCAGGCCCCCCCAAGACAGAAATTCAAATCTCCTGTCTAGACATGGATCTCAAAAGACTGAACTAGTTTGGCTAGTGAGGAACGCTGTGATAGGAAGAGTCTTTCCCTCCCTCCCTGCTGAGAGGGAAGGACTAAAGTCTCATCATGCTGGTAAATGGTAAAAGAACTAAATGGTTCTTTTGCAGCTGCTCCTGACTTGCAGATCTGCGTGGGGGTTTCTGCTTTTACCGTTGTGGAAGCTGGATTCACTCCCACAAGGTCAAGGTCTTCTAGCTATTTGAGAAGAAAATTTTATCACCGCTGCTCTGTGTATCTGAGATTTTCCTCTGTCTGGCAAAAGTGTAAGCTGAGCCTTTCAGATTTCTTTTGCATTCAGCCCTGCAAATCCTCTCTGATCTAGCAAAAAGGAGAGAATTAAGGCTCAGAGAAAAGGAAGTGTCTTGCCCGAGGGTCACATGGATTGCTTGTGGCATGGAAAAACTTGAATATTTCACAGAGCATCGGACGAAAATCATTAACCTATTGCCTCTTCCCCCAAGTACACAAAACAGGGCAATCCCCAAAATATTATAAAATATAAACACAATATAAACTTTTGGGGTTTTTTTTTTTTGTTTTTTTTGTTTTTTTTGAGAAACCATTTGAATTTCTATGTCCAATTGATAGTTCCACAAGTGCCTATCCTGCTGTGGAAAGCTGCTTTGTGAGGTTAAATGAAATTCACATTATTCTTCCCAATATCTTTGTTGTCTACAGGGTATAACAAGCAGTGAAGCTCAAGAGAATCACATCAATTTTTAGTATGAGCCTGGCTAACAATGATATGAACACTTAATTAAGATTTTTTTAATCTAATGAAAATAGTCCTGAAGATATAAGTCTGACATTAGAGCCAACAACAATGCTAGTGAAAGCACAACTGCACAATCTTAGCTGGAACAAACCATTTGAAATTAGAATGGAATCTACATGCTTCTAAGTGGATGCCCTAACTCAAGTGAAAACTCCTGCTTTCTCTTCTGACTCTAGTCCTGTGAATTCTGCTTTCACACACCGACAGACCTACAGGAAGAAGAGAGCCACTCTAAACTCGGCAGGAACAATGTAATCAATTCAGGCGAGCATGCTGCAGAGACAGTTGGCTTAGGCTTCCCAACGAGCCATCTGTGAGAAAATCTCTTTTTAAACGACTGATTACAAGAAAATACACATTCCTTTTTTATTTATTTACATGCAAACATGTACATTGATTAAAATTAGTTCGGTTTTGGTACATTCAATCAGAGTGTTGATAATTAAGCATCTGTGCACAGGGCTGAGAACATTAGGAGTGCTAAAGAAACAAAACAATAATTTATAATAGGGTCATTAGAGCAGTCTTAGTGGCACTTACAGCATGTTTATTCAAAAATGAAATATGCCCTAGGGAAGAAAACCACAAATTATGGAACACGGGATTTAAAATAAAAAGGTCAGTTTTGAAGCCATTAAATAAATAATTTCAAACAACTCAGCAACAGCTCATGTTTAAAGATAGACTAAGTAGCTAAAACAATGAAATGTGTTAATCTTAGGATGGGGAATATATCAAAAGCACGAGTACAACCACCATCATTACCTTCAAATTGCTCAGTGAAGAAACTCTGCGCTGACATATGAATCGGTGCAGCAAATATTTATGGTTTTGTGAGTGTCTCAAACTGACTGTACATTGACAAGGAGGAAATACTTCCAGCTGCACCAGGGTTAAAATAAACTATGTGCATATCTGTATCAACAGCTCAGGCGTGCAAAACCACTGGCCACCCCTGGATCAGAGGAAGTTTATAGGGAACAGGACACCTTGTATCTAAGTGGCGTAGTGAGCTCCTAGCGCATACACATGAAGACAGCACTTGGATTTATGTGTTATTTCTAATTAACAGATGTGTCTTGGAGAACGTGTCATTTTCAGATGTTGTGGAGTCTCCTACTCTGGAGACACTCAAAACCTGCCTGGGTATATTCTTGTGTGATCTCCTCTGAGTGACCCTTCTCTGACTAGCCTAGCTCCAGAGGTCCCTTCCAACCGTCACCACCCTGAGAGGCTGTGATTATTATCATCCACTCACAAGAGGGTTTTGACTCGCCAAGAAGTCCATGTCCATGTCCTAAAACTCCCCTTTTCCGTTTACCCTCTTACAACACTGCATGTACTGTAAGCATGTGGCATGCAATACTAAAACTTAATCCAAGGAATTAATGCAAAACAATAGCAAAAGGGCTTAAGCGAATTAAACCCTCTCCGATACTGGCTGGATTTAAGCCAAAGCCACGGCAGTCGGCAGTATCGCAAAGCCGATACTCAGGGCTCTGCTAAGGAGAAGACTACTCTCGTGTTTCTTGGAAGAAAGGGTGAACAACACCGTCTTTCCTGTAGGATTCTACCCGCTCCAAGCCCAGAGATGCACGGCGAGCGATAACCCCCGGCTCCTCTCGCCAGGACCGTATCAACTAGTACCGCCCTCTGAGACAGGGACGACGGCAGCAAGAGGCGGACCCCACCCCAACATGGCGGACAGAACCCCGCCTCGCAGGTGAACGACGAGGCGTTGCGTAAATGGGGGCTGTGATTGGTCCATGCCGCTGCCAATCACTTATAGCCTGCAGGCACGCCCTCTCCCCTCGCGTCTGACTGGCTGGGGCGGCGGTGACGTAGTGGAGAGGGTTTACGGCCTTCAGCCTTCGGGTAAACGTAGGGAGAGGGCAGCGGGTGAGTTTGGAGGCAGTGGCTGGGAGCTGCTTTTGCGGCCATGACATTCAAGCGGAGCCGGGACCGTTTCTATAGCACGCGGTGCTGCGGCTGCTGCCATGTGCGGACTGGAACCATCATCCTGGGCACCTGGTACATGGTGAGGCACGGGGTAGCGTGGAGGAGCGTGGGGGGGCGGTGGGTCAGAGGCCAACGGTTCGTGCTGTTGACCAAAGCTGGGAGCGCGGGGGGTGGGTATCGCATAGGTGAGGGGCTTGGGTCCCACCGTTCTGGGGCCTCTCCGTGAGAGGGAAGTTGTGCCGGATTCCTGGGGTCAGGAGGTTCGGGCCACTCCGCCTTCCCGAGGTCTGCTTCGGGCCTGGCAGACCCGGTTGTGCTTTGGCGGCCTCCGCTGTTTGTTGTGATTAGAGAAGAAAACTATGGGAAAGTTCAGGGCGTTTAAATCTGGGTCTCGAAGGGGTTCTGTTACTGTTCCCTCTCTTGGTTCGGAGTGTGAGGAGCTTTTGTGTGCTTCAGGCAGTACTTGACGATTGGCCGAGTATGAGCCAGCTGTGTGCTTAGGTGGCCAAGAAGGCCAGTGCCGTCCTTCCTTGTGTCAAGAACCATCGTGGCCAGCAGAGGTGATTCCTCTGTACTGGTCGCTAGTGAGGCCGCACCTCGAATACTGGGTTCGGTTTTGGCCATCTCAGCGCAACAAATACAGTGAGGTGCGGGAGCTGACCCAAAGAAGAGTAACAAGGTTGTTGAAGGCCCTGGAAAACAGGCCTTATGGCTGAAGGACTTTGGGCTGCTTAGTCTGAAGAAAAGAAGGCAAGAGGGGAGATGTTATTACTGCCTACAGCTACCTGAAAGGAGGTTGCAGAGCGGTGGGTGTTGGTATCTTCTCACATGTAACAAGCAATAGGACAAGAGGAAATGGCATAAAGTTGTACGGGGGATATTTAGGCTGGACATCAGGGGAAAAACTTCCTTATTGGAAGGATCATCAGGCTGTGGAACAAGCTGCCCAGGGAGGAGTTTGAATCATCATCCCTGGCTATGTTTAAAAGTCGTGTAGATCTTGGGGACAGGGTTTAGTGAGGTGCTTGGGACAGTTGAGTTAATCGTTGGAATTGGTTACCGAAGATCTTTTACAACCTAAATGATTCTATGACCGTGTCCTTGGGGAGAGGATAGATGCTAACTTGTTAGGAGACTGGTATTTGGTGTTAAGGTGCAGTTTCCCTGAGTAGTGTGGAACCTCCAAAAGGGAGGTATGCATCTTCAAAATGAGTGTGGCTTCTGCTTGCTGAAAACTTCCCTTGTGGTGGGAAGGAAATTTCCTGGTTATTTGGTACCCTGTGTTCTCAAAGCAGTGATCAAGGAGCAATACAAACATTTGTTTTCCAAAACACTTCTTGTTTTCTGTGCTTTTTTTCCTCATAGAGAGCTGTACTAGTGAAACTGAGATATTAGAGGTAGTTTTGGAGTGGCATGAAATAGAAATCTGAAAGCAGTACCAGCAAGTTCTGGCATGGAGTATTAAATTCCCTTGGTTTCCTTAAAGGAGAACTCAGTACCCCTTTAATAAAGTCATTTCCTCATCTTTCCTTCCTTTTCCCTCATGGTCAATAAAAGTGTGAGGATCGTTTATAAACATTGCATCATAGCTTTTCTGTTCTGAAGTTGTAACCAAAGCCTTTACCGTATCTTTGGTGTGAAAATTGGGAATGGTAAATTTTTATGCCTTGACATGGAGGAGCTACGCACAGAAACTGCTTAAATTGGTATCGATGTTTAAGTTTGGAGAGTTTTTAGGGTTTGACTTCAGCAACTATAGGGAGATTCTTAAATTTGTTCTGTCTCAGTCCTCTCATTGGCAAAAAAGAAAAAATGTACAGTTGAGCAAAAAAAAAAAAATGCCAGAGAGAGGTATGGAAAGAGGAAAAACAAGGTAGGGGTGTGGGTTGTATAATGAAACTGTTAGAAAAGGAAATTTTTTTCTTTTTTGGGAATAAATTTGGGGAAAAAAGGCTTGGTGTTGAATAAGTTCTAGTATTAGTTCTTGTAAGGTAGAAAAGTATGGTTCACTGCAGTAATAAACATTGGATTTGTTCAGGAAACCTACTAAGCTTCCATCAGCACAGGATAAGATTATAAGTAAAAGCACAAGTTCTTAACAGTAAGGAGATTCTCACTGCTGTTATGAATAAATGCAGTTTACTGTTGCCCCACATTTGTGGCCTTCCTGTTCCAAAGAGAATCTAGATCCCAGGGAACTTGTGGGGGGGGGTGGGCAGGGATGTGCTTTTTGGGGCCCCAGATCTGGTAGTGCTTTTAGCTTCTGCCTCTTGCTGTGTCTGGTTTATGTAGTTCCCTGGATGCAGCATCTCTTCCTCTGTGCATTGGTGCAAATGTTTGTGCATGGTAGTAAGTTTCCAGGTCATTGGTGAGGTTGAAGGCTTGAGGGGGGAGGAAGGTTGAAGGCTTCAGGGGAGGAGTGGCATCTGAGGCCAAGTGTTTCTTTGATCTCATGTAACTGCAATCCCTCAGACAGCTAGAAGAAAAAATATAGTGGAATTCAGGATAGCTGAGTGCCTGTGAAGTACTTCATACCTGTGTTTTTCTAAAGGCTTCTTGAATGCACAGGCCAATGGAGTGTTTGATAAAGTTTTATCCTGTTCTTCCTGGCTGTCAGCTGGGAAAAGGTGATAAGTCTTCAAGTCTGGCAGTTCTTTGCTGTTTAAGCTGAAATAAGATCTTACAACGAAGTCTTAGTTGATCTTGTCTAATGCTTTAAATTTTAATTCAGATATAATTCATATGTTTTTAAGGCAAAGTACAGTTTGGACAGTGAAGATTAAACTTAACTTTCTACGGGGAAATTAAAACAAAATAAATGGCCTAGGCTATGTCAGGCTTTTCAGACCTGTTAGTCCATCATTTAAATGCATTAGTAACTTCAGTCTTTCAGCCACTAGCGTGTTACAGGTATTTCTACATCAATATAATAGTCTGTAAGTTTCAGCAGGACAAATAGTAATAACTTTCTGTATGGGGTGAAGGTTTTTTGTTCCTTGTGCTGCTTGACGTTATTTTTCTTTGTGAGGGGGAGAATGCGAAGTTCAACAATAGCTTTGTGTTACTGAGAATCCTGGTAGCCTGTATTTACCAGATAGCCTGTGTTCTCATGCTGTGCAGTCGTGAAGGAATTTAATACCAAATGTAAGATGGAGTCTCGTAGCAATCTACTCCAGATGTTTTAAGACGATAAGAGTTTTGGTGATTTAATAGAAATTCTTAATTTCATCATTTCTTCAGCCATTTTCTTGTTCTTGCTTATATTTTATGCTCTTAAATCTTACAACTAATTACATTCTCTTCATTGAAACAGTATATTGCGGTCCATGTGTCCCTATGAGTCTAGAGAGAGCAAAGACTTGAAATGTTCATGTTTTGTGACCTCAGCGTGTATGACTTGTGCTTTGGTCTGCATGCCACTGTTGTTTGACAGATTGATAAAACTGTGTTTGCAAAAAGATGAGTTAAGTTCTAGTGGACTGGTACTTCAGTTCCAGGACTAATAGAGCTTGGCTTACTCTGCAACACCCACTGCTGTTCTGTGTAGGAAGAAAAAGGAAACCCCCTGTTCCTAGCTCCGTAATTGCAAATATGTGGCTTTGAAGTTTATGTCTTCCTGTAAGCTTTCTTACTAGGCACAAGGCTTTTCAGAAAGCGGAAGCATGAGCACTGTGCTGGCAGAAGTCAGATCAGAGTTCAGTAAACACTGTAAAAGTAATAGCATTGTTTTGGAGGGAGTGGCTGGTGAGTCTTTTTTGCTTCTTTTTCTGGCAGCAAACTTCAGTGGTAGAGTCAAAGTGATGCAATTGCTGCTGATTAGCAGGAGAGTGAGGATGAACTCACGAGGTCTTATTTCACTAAATCAATTTGGGGAAATGAAGCCATGAAACTGGCCTCAATCTAATCTTCTAGAAGCAAATGCCATATTTAAAATTAGTCTTTTTCCAGTATGTATTATTTCAGTATAATAAATGAGAACAAACAAAAAACTCACTTAGAACAAAACCCCTGTCTTTGGTTTGTTTCTTCATGAATGTGTTTAAGGAAAAACTGAAAAAGTGGAAGATGAGAAAGTGTAGTAGTGCATGACACTTCTCTATTACACTCATAAGGAAATTATAAGTAGGACTTTTTTTTATGTCCAAGACTGTCACTCATTGCTTGAGGAAGCTCAGACTTCATGTCCCGGTCTCTAGAGAAATTAAACACTTACATGGTTAGGTATTACACATGTACCATGGAGATAAAAGTAACTACTTAAAAACCTAAAGCTTGTTGCAGTCCCATAGTAATTTTTGAGTTTTGTTCATATGGGGAGCTAGTTTTTCTGTTGCCATTTTGTAATAAATACTGACTTTGCCTTAATATCAGGTGTTGGATTTTTAACTTTGATGTAAGCTACGCCAAATTTCCATTAAGTTCAGTTATCCTAGTGTCAAGAGCAAAATACACTTATTCAAACTACAGCAAAAGTAATTTTTTTCATAGAATTGTTAAGGTTGGAAGAGACCTACAAGATCATGCAGTCCACCTATCAACCTGACTCTACCGTGCCAACTAAATCATGGGCCACATCTACTCCTTTTTTTGAACAGTTTTAGGGATAGTAAATCTACTATTTCCCTGGACAGCCTGTTCCAATATTTTGCCACTCTTACAGAGAAGACGTTTTTTCTAATGTCTAATCTAAGCCTCCCCTGTACAACTTTTCATCTTAATCGGAAGACCTTTTGAAAAAGAATTTGGACATGCACATTATTTTTGTACTTGCTGACAAAAAGACTTGAATAAGGACTAGGATTTTTGAGTTGTTACTTCCGAATAGTGCTCCAACCACTGAGTGCTGGCTTGGTTGGTGGTGGGTATTTTTGGGGTGGGGTGGTTTTAATCTTGAAGTTACACTGAAGCTCAGTGTGCTGTATTTTTTTTCTAACTTATCCATGTAGACCCTTTGCAAACATGTGGCTGTTTTAAGCTCTGATGATACCTTGCAATGTACGATGACTGCGAAGCTGAAACAAGCTTTGCAGCTTTGCTTTTGTGAAAGAAGAAAACAAACACAGGATTTGGCTCTAATTGGAGTTGTTGGTAACTTTTAATTGAAATCCGTAAGTTGAATATGATTAATTGCTCAGTACTCTGGTATGGCTCACAAATAGCAGTAATAGAGTACTGAAAACCCTGGAGTTTGGGTTTGTTGTTGTTTGTGCTTTTAAAGTTAGTATTTTTGTCACATTGATCTTAATAGACTGGATTTCAAATTACTCTTCGATTTTTACTTGCATGTCATTTCAGGCTGAGAAAATAAAGCTTTGGTACTCTGTAGTGTACTCAGTTCCTAGTGAAATTACTAGAGGCTTTCACAGACTGTTTTAGGACCATGGATAGGATGAAATTAAAAAATGTGACAGGTGTAGGATCACAGCCTCAATTCCAAGGCATTCAATTTCTTCAGTACTTATATATTTATTCGAGTGCTGCTTACTCTTTATCTTGAGGCAGATAGCCTTTCATGGCACTTAAATACACTATTGAGGTAATATCCTTTATCCAGAACTTTATAATTATTGAAATTAAAATGATCACTATCTATAAATAAGCTAACTATAATTGAACATGAGCTATTTAACTACAATGAAACATGCTTGTTATGAAGTAGAAATCACTATTTCAACCACTGGAGATCTAAACCTTCACATAGGCTTCTTAAAATAACTATAGAGCAGGAAGTTACTTTCCAAAGTATAGGTTGATGCCTCTGAGAGGAGGAGATGGAAGGCTTGAAAATGCATTGAGAGCAGAAAGAGTAGTGAAGCAGGAATGGTGAGATAATACAGTATTGTATGCACTTGAACAATGGCAAAGCAATATTAAAGATTTAGATGAATAGCAGGTAAGCAACTTGGCAGTTTGCCCTGTAGGAAGTGTCTTGCAGTGGGGGAAAAGGCTCATTTTGAGCCTAAAGATATAGGTAGCTAAACTTAGGAACTGGTACAGCTGATAGTAAAGAACTGTATGTTTACCTTCCAAGACATAAAATGCAGAATACAACTGGCTGAAAGTAGCTGGAATTTTCAATAAGTTTGTATAATACATAACAAAACTATGGGCTTTGGTTGCACTAAAAGGTTCTTTTTTTGGAGAAAGTATAAGCAAGCCTATCACTAGGGTATGGAAAAAAACAAAACCAAACAAAAATTCCCAACAATATCCTTAAACCCCAACTGAAACAAAAACAAAAAAACAAACCACAGACCAGTCCTTGTAGGAACTGTAAGTCCTAAGAGCTAACATTCCTTTTAAGTGTTCAAAAGGTTTTTTCCTTGCTGAACACTTCAGTAATTGCCATTATTACTGCCATTGGCACATGGAACTAGGCTAGTAAAAGAATATTTGTCAAATATTCTAAAGTTGTAGGAAACTGCAAATGTTGGTTTTTTTTGGGTTTTTTTGAGGCTAATTGTAAAAGATTCTGCTACTGGTGACTGTACTGAATACTGATTGGGGAAATGGCTGCAGCTTGAAAGTACCATCATAAAGAGTTTTTTTTTCTTATATGACCTTTTTTTCCTTTGGCCTGTCTGTCCAGGCACTAGTAACAAACTGTGCCCCTGTAAAGGTTCAATAGATGATAAATACAGTGAAGATGATTTTGCAGAGGCTTAAGCTACTTTTGACTCTTCGAGCTCTCACTGGAAGCATTTATAGTATGTACCAAAATGAGGAAATGGAAGTAGTCTTCAGGTGTGAGTGAGGAGAAAAGTAAGCCAGTGCTGAATGCTTCCAAATTTTGGAGTTCAGTCTTTGAATGGTATTTTTTTAATTTCACCTGTGTCTGCGCAGCCTTTCTGGTAAGGACTGATGAGGCTTTAATAAATGGTCTAGATGGGGAAGAAGACAGTTCTTCCCTGTTTGTATTAAACTGTAACAGGAGAAACCGTAAAGTAAGTTGAGCTACAAGATTGGAGCTCTGGTGGAAATGTGCCCTCATAGGCTCAGTACTGACTGTGTGATGCTCACACATTGCGTTGTACCGCTTGGTCCCCAGCTGTGTTTGAGAGCAATGTGCCATACCTTACCTGCACATTAAATTCACTCTACCTTTTAATTTGTTGTAGAAAGCCAAAACTCTTTCCAAATGCTCCTCATCCTGTTGGTTGTTGTATCTTTCCTGTGTACTTTCAATTGTTTCCAGTTTTATGCTTCACAGATCTGTGCAATCATCATGCAGTAACAGTTTCATTGTGTCATTTGAATCCCTACAAACCCTGTCCATCCTCTTAATGAATCACAACTATATAACTGCATATTAAAACAGCAGAATGTCCAGTGCTCTTCTGGTTGTTTTGATAGTGGATTAACAAAATAGGTTTGAAATTTAGTCCTAAATTGGGATTTGTTTTGTTGGCATTTTTGCTGATATAAGCAAAGCAAAGTTTACTTCTAACTGATATGAAAGATTTATTTGGCTGCCCTAGAAAAGACAATACCTTTTTTAGTGTAAATAACCTTTAGGTAACTGATCTTTTTCAGGTGGTGAACTTGTTGATGGGCATCTTGTTGACAGTAGAAGTGACTCATCCAAACATGAGGCCACCAGTTGATATCCAGTATGAAGTCATCGGAAATTACTACGCTTCCGAGAGAATGGCTGGTAGGAGCATAACTGCTGTCTAATTAGAAAGTAGAGTGCAGCATTGTGGTGTGTTTGCCTTACACTAGTGTGTAATATATGCATACAGCTTTTAAATATTGCCTTGTTTTTCTGAGTTTCCCATTATTCTAGGATTGAGTTGTTTACAAGAATAAAAAAAAATCTTATAGAATTTTCCTTCCCATTACTTCTAAAAATCTTAAATGACATCTAAAAGCATTAGAAGGCCAAGAAATACTTGAGTGTTAAAGTGAGTGTGGAACATCTCTAATTCACTTTCTCTGTAAACAGAGATTAAAGATGATGCAGCACAAATCTGGGTTTTGAGAGTTCTGGTTTACAGTCTTCATATTAGTTGTTCAAGACCTGTGTTGAGGCTGTCAGTTCTGACCTCTGACTGTAATGAAATGAGAGTGGGAAGAAGAACCAAATGATTCATAAAGCCAAGATATGGGATAGAGACAGGGTTTTGTGCATGAAATTATACCCAGTTTGCTGTGTGTGTATATTGGAACAAATCCTCACAAGAAACCCGTGCTTAGCTATTGATTGCTTTGGGCTCTGGGATCAACACAGGTCACCTCAGACAGGGGAGGGCTCTTTGATGCCCTGCATGCTGTCTGTACACGTAGATACTATGATCTTGTACTGAATTTGGTACTTACTCTATAGGAACATTTATGTTTTCATAGCAGTTGCAGACTAGAAAGTTAAGATTCTCAGGCAATCTCTTTCAAGTATGGGAACACAAATGTTTGTCATCACTATTGCTAAAGCGTTAAATTGCTACATCTATAGACTCTCAAGCTGATTGGCTTCTCTTGTGTTTAAAAGTGTAAGCTGTGCTTGCTGTAGAACGAGTTATTTAACTCATGGAAAGCAGCTGTGCTTCTGTCATCAGTAACTGATGCACAAGGAGAATCTTTTATCATTCAGCTTCCATGAGTGCCCTGGATTCTGCTACCATTTGGCTTCTGTTCAGCTGCCTTTTCTTGTAAATAATGGGATACCTTCCACACAGTGATTTCCTGTTTTCCTTAGTGGTACTGAAGAAGCAGTGCTGTTCCCACTGCCAATGACTGAATTATATAATCAAACCGTTCTAAAGTGTAAGGGGTTGCTACTGTGTTAGCTTCACTTAAAATTCCTCCCTTGTTGTAAAGTTAATCATCCACATACTTGTTGCACTGACATATAATGCAAATCATCATCAAGCGTCGTTATGTTGTATTACAATCAAAATTACTATCAGACTATGTCAAGCTTCTAATTGGTCTGTCTGAGCTTTATTCAGGCTTGTGATTAAGGCAGAGATTTTTCCAAATGCCTGCTGGTTTTCTTGAGCCACATATTTTTCCATTAGGAAAAGTCTAAGTTACTCAGTTCTGCTGTTGCTGGTTTACACAGATGAAACACTCAAGAATGTATTCTAGGAATAGGTAGAGCTTGGATACCTGGCAGCTGTGGTGTGACAGCATCAGGAAATGACTGATGCTTATTGTTTTTGTTTTCAATGCAGAAAACGCCTGTGTTCTGTTTGCCATCTCCCTCTTCATGTTCACAATCAGTGCAATGATGGTATATGGGGCAATTGCTGTGAGTATATTTATAGCCTGTGTTTTTAAACTTGCTACTTGAATTAATATAAATGACTTATTATTGAATATTATTAATATTAATTAGTTGAGCTTAATACCATGCAAGCTGGTTGTTTTGTTTGTTTGTTTTCTTAGCATCGTGTAGGTTGGCTGATCCCATTCTTCTGTTACCAAGTCTTTGACTTTGTGCTCAGTTGTCTGTTTGCCATCAGTTCTCTAACCTACTTTCCCAGAATCAAGGATTATCTGGATCAGTTGGTAAGTGTTTGTTCAGCTCAAGTTGATATTTCACATTTGGAATTAAACTTGGGTTTAATTAGGTAAGTGACTGAGCTAGTTACCTTGTGCATAAGAAGGAGGAATGCAGAGTGCAGCTGCCATAGGGGATGAGTGCTAGGGTCATTATGAGAACTTAACCAGAATTGGAAGGGACAAAGATACCATTGCTCCCTAAAAAGAAAACCAGAGACAGTACTTAAAGAATTGTGATGGGAATTGTTTAAACTCAAAATCGGGATGTTTGTAAGCTGTTAAGCAATGTGGCTGTGTGACAGGTTTGCTACTGCAGATTAAAAATGGCTTGACCCTTTACTTGGTGAGGAAGGGAAAGAATAATACAGGTAAGGATTAATATATTGTAGGGTTCTACAGTGTAAAAGGGATGGAATCTGAGATTCTAAGGGTTCCTTTACATTCTCTGTGGCACTTCTCAATTGTTAATAACCCTGACTTCAGGAAGAATCAATGGAGAGAATACACTGTCAGTTAATGGGAATCAGTCTTTCTGACTGGTGCTTTTATCCGTTCAAGTACACGTTGAAAAATAATCCTTTTAAAAAGTGGATTTCCATTGGAGAGAGGCTTTGCTACTGTGATCAGGGAAAGAGTGAAATTTGCAGGGGATCTTTGTTTTGGCTCTTGGGAAGTTTGCTGGTAGCATTTTTTTCTTTCTAACATGCACACATGTACGTTATTGGTTGGACTGACAGGAGATCATTAGTACTAAGTCTTTAAAGGGTGACCAATTAGAGGACAAGAAGTACAAATGCTGTGCTGCAGCTGCTAAAAAGGAAACTTCATGGATACTTGTATTGGCATGAGATTGAGACAGTGACTAGGGCCATAGACAGCACAAAGTTTCTGTATAGGTGACTGCCTTTCTCTGCCATCAATCTTTCAAGGACAGAGATGGAACAGATATGGTGCTTTCTGGGAAGATGATAAACTAGTGAGAAACAATTTGTTGTTTCTGGGGGGGTAGTTTACACAAGAGTTGTTTCATTTGGTGTGAAGTTTGGATGTCCTGTCACATCTGTGACTGTGCAGTGTTTGCTTATCTCATTAATTTCTTTCCCCCTCTTTTTTCCAAAAACAAGTCGGATTTCCCTTACAAGGATGATCTCCTTGCCTTGGACTCCAGCTGTCTGTTGTTCATTGTTCTGGTGTTCATTGCTTTATTTATCATTCTAAAGGTAAGTTAAAATTTTGGCGTAAGTCTCTGTTTTAAGATTCTATAGATCTAAGCTAATTCTCAGTGTTGGGTTAAGAACTTAGCTGAGCAAAATATTAGGATGTTCAGTTAGGGTGTAAGTCTTGTATTTTGTGTACTGGTATCTATAGCTCTCTAGTTTGTGTGCAGTGGAGCATGTTTATGCAGCTTACTCCTTTTTGAGTAGAAAGCAGGAATGCACAGGCTTCAAGTATTAACTTTTTGTGCGTGGAGATAAAGTGTAATGCTTATAATTGAGCTGATAGGAAACCAGTGGTGAGTTACTCTGTAGAAGTTTTCTAAACAAATCTTTAAAAAACCTCTGCCTAACAAACCACAATGCATGTTTTGGAGGGAAATGCATAGGTCAGTTCAAAGCATCTTTCTTCCTACTGGAGGGTGACGTTACCAGTTACTTTGAAGATGTAAATACAGAAGAATTTGTCTGAATTACAGAAACTGCTTTGTAAAGCATGTTAGATATTATTATTCAGCTTGGAGAAGAGGAGAATGGGAGGTGGCTTCATTAATGTTTACAAATAAAGGACGAGTGTCAGGAAGGTGGAGCCAAGCTCTTCTCAGTTATGTCCAATGATAGGACAAGCTGAGGCACAGGAGATTCCACATAAGCATTAACTCCATTTTTACTGTGAAGGTGATAAAGCCCTGGAGCAGGTTGCCCAGAAAGGTTGTAGAGAGTCCTTCTCTGAAGACATTCAAAACCTGCCTGGATGTGTTCTGTGTGATCTGCTGTAGGTGATGCTGCTCTGGCAGGGAGGGATGGACTGGGTGATCTTTTAGAGGTACCTTGTGTGTAACCACACATTAACTTAGAGGTGAAAAATTCAAAGATGTCTATTATACAGATGAATAGTTTAAAAATCCTGGCTTAGGGTGCCTTTCTACAGCAATTCATATTGACCAAGTACTATCTTCTCCTTGTCCACCCCACTTAAGTCTTTGTGCCTGCCATGACAGCAAAGCTAAACGGGGAATGTGGCTGAATCTGTGAAAGCAACCATTCCTCAGGTGCAATGATCGAATCCCTTAGGCTGGTGGATACTTCTAATGTCATAAAATCCAACCGTTAATCCAACACTGACAAGTCTTAACATTGAATCATGTACCTCAGCACCATTTCTGCATGTCCTTTAAATACCTCCAGAGACAGTGGAACCTCCACTTCCCTGAGCAGCCTGTACCATTACTTGACAGCATTTTTGGTGAAGAAATCTTTTCTGATATCCAACCAGAGCTTCCACTGGTGTAACCTGAAGGCATATGTATTGACTAAGTTGATTTATGCCCCTTTTTTGTTATATGAATGAAATCCAACAACTGATTTCTGGATCTGGTAATGCATACGAGGTCTTTAAAAAGACAAATTTGTGTTCTTTCAGGCATATCTAATTAACTGTGTATGGAACTGCTATAAATACATCCGAAGACGCTCTTCAGAGGTAACTGTGTTCTCTGCTTTTGAAGTTCCTCCACAGGTAAAAACATCTTTTAAGATACAGTGTCACTTGATTTTGAAGTAGAGAACTACTGTGTTCACACATCTACAAGCCTTGTCCAGCTTTCTAAACAAAGACTGGAAAGATTTTAATAGCTACAGCAGCTAATGTGATGGTGGCTTATTTCTTAGTTATGTCCTTACAGTGCATGGAATAGTTTTTGTGGGGAAGTCTTTGAGTGAAGCTCTTTGCTTGCTCCAGTCAAAACCTTTTGCAAAATCAAGAGGCAGTGGAGCAGAATGAATAACCTAGGGTTATGTACAGCAGACCAGATAAACTACTGTTACACTTTCACTTCCTCTGTAGCTTACTAGAAAGAGCACTAAGTTCTTAAAAACATTTGCCTGTAGTGGGGCATTAGGTGGCTGATGGGGCATGTATGGTTTTGTTCTGGAGGGTTCTTGTGGGTTGTTTTGTTTTGTTTTTTTTTTCCCAATAAGCTTTCTGCATTAATGTCTTCAAAATGTCTTCTCTCCAGTATGTGCTGCCAACTTATGAAATGGCTATGAAGATACCGGAGAAGGAACCTCCACCTCCCTACATACCTGCCTGAAGCAGTTTTTCTGTTAATTAACATCTGTACCAGCTTCCTGGGGGTTTTGTCTTTTAATCTTGCAAAACTGCTTAAGTAATAGAAATATTCAGGGCTTTAGGAGCAAACCATTCTGTTTAAAATATGTTTGATATAAACTTACTAAGCAAAACACATCTGGGAGTGATTTTTTGTTTGTTTTAATTTTTGTTCTCCTTAACGCTCAAATATTTTATTGCCTTAGGGCCTTCCACTGCAAGAACTTACGAATGTGACTAACTTGTGGCTGTTAATACCAGCTGAGCCAATCTATGATTGAAGTTAGCTACAATTACAAGTGTCTTCAGGATCGTGCCCTTAATTTATATTAATTTTTTTGTAAAGTAGTTCATAAAGACAATCTGATCATGCAGCAAAATGACAGTTTGCCTCTATCCATTTGTGGAGGAGGGGGGTGTTTGAATGTGGTCTATACGTGACTTTTTTTACTTTGCACTTTTCTCATGTTATCTTACCTTTTGTTGTGGGTTGGGGTGTTTTTTATTACCCTGTGTCGAAACATAGTATTTTTAAGGAAGAAGTGAACATGGTGCAGGAGCTGTACTACAGTGTGCTGTGCATGCAAGAAAAATAGTAGAAGATGGTTGCATGCTTCTAATCTTACAAGTATTTTCCTCTTTGTGATAAATGATACTTAAATAAATCTTTTATGAAATATTGACTTGTGGCCTGTAGATGTTCCATCTTTGTTTTGGGGTGATTTTCAGTGTTTCAGTGTACTGCACATGCAGCTTAAAAAAACAGTGGCTTCCTATAGGTTGTTGAGTGGTTAGTCAAGGTTCTTCAGCAAAAGTCCTATGGGTGGAGAATACAGATTTTCTTTAATGTATAATGCAGTCTTGCAACCTTGTATTTGTAGTTCAAACACTTGTCTGATTTCTGCTTATGCATAAGTGGGGGAAAGAGAATCATACCAGAGCCTTCTAGGCCTCACAGGAAATTTGATGTCTGAGCTCAACTATTAAGAGCAGATCAGGCACCCAGTAGGACTACAGTGCTATTTACATTGGAAAATATCCAGAATTGTTGGATGGGAGCTATGATGTCAGAAATCTTCAGAAAATCTAACCTGAGACATTTAAAAAACCCACATGGCTACAAACCACAACTTTCTACTGGTCATAGAATCATTAGGGATTAGAAGGGACCTTGAAAGATCTAGACCAAGCCCTCTGCCTCAGCAGGATCACCTAGACCAAGTTGCACAGGAACAGATCCAGGTGGGTCTTGAAGGTCTCCAGAGAAGGAAACTCCACAACTCCCCTGGGCAGCCTGTTCCAATGCTCCGTTACCCTCACTGGGAAGAAGTTCCTTCTGAAATTTACATGGAACCTCCTCTGTTCCAGCTTGCACCCGTTGCCCCTTGTCCTATCACCAGAAGACCTTGAGAAGAGCCTGGCTCCATCCTCCTGACACCTATCCCTCACAGATTTATGGACATTGAGCTCACCCTTCTGCCTCCTCTAAGCTCAAGAGACCCAGCTCCCTCAGCCTTTCCTCATAAGGGAGCTGTTCTACTTCCTTCATCATCCTTCATCATCTTTGTTGCTCTATG
>VZRI01009638.1:6188-20783 GCA_013397515.1 Upupa epops
GGTCTTTTCTCCCTGGACACTGGAGATAGGACAAGGGATCACAGTCTTAAGCTCCATTGGGGAAGGTTTAGACTTTTAGGAAAGGTTTTTCACTGAAAGAGTGAGTCGAGTCGCTGTCTCTGGAGGTGTTTAAGGTTAGTCTGGATGAAGTGCTGAGTGGCATGATCTAGATGTTAGATGTTAGGTTTACTTGGTTGGTTTTAAGTTTGACTGGATTATCTTTAAGTTTTTTCCAGCCTCATCATTACTCTGATACTGTGAAGTTCTACCAAGTTTTCTGTTTCCTGTTTTCACTGTTCATTAACAAGTATCTGGAGGTTTTACCAAGCCAAATGTACATTCTGTATCCTGTAACATTAGAAGCTGAGATTCTCCATCTTGCTCTAGTTCCAATTCCTACTCCTGCTTTCCTCTTTTCACATTTTGTAACCAATTGCAATAATCATAATTACCATAGGCTGTCTTGCATAACATCAATTTACGTTTTGTGTAAGAGCAACAGCACAAAAGATGTGAATGTCCTGAAAGCAGATCAACGCTCATTCTTCCATTGCAGAATATTTAAAATTAATCAGGAAAAATTACTTACAAATTGTACTGCACTGAATCAAAGTTGGATAAGAAAACATTTTGGATTGAGGCTGGCCATCTGTTCTTGTGTCATTGGCAAAAAAATACCAGGTGACTTAAGGACAGCATTTTCAGCTTGAATTAACTTCCTTCAACTCTTGCAGCTCTAAAACAGTAAGTTAAGGTACCCAGCCTTATTGTGTATATTTTTAACACTTCTGTCCCACTATTGTTTATAATTTTCCAAAGAAAAATATTTCCAAATATTTTTCAAGCGAAAAAATGTTTCTTGGTGCTCAGAAATTAAATGCATTAGTCACAGATACATTCAGTTTGAAAAAACATAGAATGAAAGCCAAAGACAGAGATTGTTTCATTCCTTTCTTTGGGATATTTTTAATTATGAACTGTACTTGAGTAGTGAGTATTTGATGAAGACATGGAATCACTGGAATCATTTGGAATTCCTTGATTTCAGTGAATGCAGTTGGATTATAGACATGAAAGGATAAATTTTATTTCACTAAGTCTAAATAAATATAAGGAAAAGTAGTAGTAAGAATTAAGACACATAAAATGTGTACAGCAAGGGGACAGGTAAAATATCTTACTATCAATTTCAACTCCTCAAAAATTGTTTAAAGCTGAAAGTCAGAGTCTAAGGAAGGACTTTTTATCCAGAAACAAATATATAAGGAAACTTTGGTGGGGCTCACTGTGCTGCTCATGAATACTGAAGCAAAAGTCTATTCTGATCTTGAGTGCCTACATGTTTGAATTATATTTCTTAGTTTCTGGTACATAAAAATATTTACCATATATTATGTTCAGTAATTTAATGTTAAGCTAGTAGCATTTTTAATAAAGTTTTTAATAGATTTTTCATAATAATAACATGTCTGATATAATTTTTCCTCTGGTGGCCACAAGCAGATATCCAGAGTATAAGAACAGAAGAAGCTTGTGATTCCTCTCCCTAACATTCTCGGAAGCTCCACTCTTTTTCCTCTCTTACTATCTCAAAAACATGTCTTCTTCATTTTGCAGTCTTTAGTAGATGAGCTGTCCCATCTCCACTTGAATCCATGCAAAATTCTAATATTCAGAACAACTTTTGCTAATGAGTTCTACAGATATGCTTCATCTTTTGTTAAAAATCACCACCCTTTGTTTATTTAAGCCTGTTTGCAATGTTTTCATTTAACCCCAGCTAGAACTAAGCATTACGTGATCCCTCCCTCTGTCCCTTAGTTTCTGGATTTAATTCGTACAATAAGAATACACTTCTGTGCTCCCTAAGTATTCACTTAGGTTATTAAGAAACTCTGAAAATTTCAGTCTTACCTTTTTTGACATCTCTCCAAATCCTAGAAAACCATAAAGTTGACAGGGAACTCTGGAGATCATCTGGTACTACTGTCCTGCAAGCAGAAATATCTACTACAGCAGGTTGCAGTTGGGTAGTATTTTCTTGTTGTCCAAGGATGGAGACTCAACAAGTTCTCTGGACAAGCACACAGTGTTATGTTTACACCATAGCTGTAAATCTGACTGCCACTATGTCAGAAAACATTAAATATCCAAGACACACCTTGTAGTAGAATCCTTTTTGCAGCTTTTGAGTATCTCAATCTTCCATTTTTTAGCTCATTGCTTCATGCTACTCTTTCCCAAAGCTTCTGATGAACCTTGTTCCATTTTAATATTTCCCTTACTACTTTCTAAATACTTTCATAGAAAATTAGATCATGTTGTTATGCATTTTAAGTTCAATTTCAAAATCTATCTTTGAAGTTCTGTTTGAATTTTGTGGTGGGGGTTAAGAGTAACACATTCATGTTTAATTCCTTCATGGCATTGCTTTTGGGATTTTTTTATTTACTTTGAAAAGTTATGATTTGAGTTTGTGCTGAACTAACTCCAAGCTGTGACTCTTTGTTAAAGTACTCTTAATGAATAATCTGTTGAGCTACCTTTTCTTGCCAGATAATTACCTCATTAATTTTATTAGATACCAATAGTGCAGGACTTGAGCATGATCAAAACAAAAAGCTTTTTCAAAGAATATTACTAATAAATTCCTAGAAATGGAGATTCAAAGCATGATGACTACTGCATGATTCCCTGAAATTAATTCTCCTCCTCACTTTATTTACATTCAGATTTTGGTAGCAGGTAAATCTGTAGAATTATCCTCCTTTTACTGTGTGTTAGTGGATATAAGTGTACTCAATACCTGCAAATAGTCACACTCCATTAGACAGCTAAATGGGCAAAAGAAAGATGTGCTTTGTGATCTGTGTCCAATTGAGACTGCTTGAAAACTGAAACATATTATTTATGAGTAGCTACTCATAACAATTTCACTTACAGGATAAGAATTATTGCCATGCTCTGGCCAGAGTCCTGCAAATGCTAATTCAGATACATATGGACAGATTAGTTGTTTTTAGCTCATTTGAGAAGGCTACTGATGTAAGCAAAGAAGACTGTTCAGAGCTATGCAGCCTTAGAATACATCTACATGAGCTGCAAACATCAGTAACCTGGATGGTGGCTCCGTAAATCTTTGCTAAAGGAGTTCACTTCAACTGTGAAGCAGTGCCAGGGATACTCTATTAGATGCTTCAAACAGTTGGGCACTTTACCGGTCTCTTTCTTCTCTGTCTCTGTCCCCTTTAAGCCTTGTGTGGAAAATACTGCTGTGAAAATTACAAGGAATTGCTAAAAAAGAGAGACACTCAGGATCTTCACAGCATGTCACTTCCCAGAGTCTATGCTGCAAGGCTTCAGAACCAGCTCACAGCCTCCACTCTCTGGCACCCACCTGAGCTGCAGGTCCTGCAGTATTCAGCCCTGGGATTCTTGAGTCTGCATCGTGACCCCATCCTGTGGTTGATGTCCTGGACTTTCCCAAGAAGGCTTATGCTACCTGAGGCTAGAGCTGCCCTGGCTGCTCACCATACGTCCCTGCCCTGACTGCCTCATGGAGGTCCTGACACCCCTAACTCCCATCCGAGGGAGTTGCCATCTCTTCCAGAGTACTGACAGACACATTGGAAATATTGGATTTGCACTTAAAGTATTGTGAGTTGTGATCTTAGTACCCAAATGGAATAAAAAATGCACTTTTTAAAATATAAGAAAGTAAGAAACAAGTGACTGGAAAGTACAAATATTTAGTTCTAATAACATATTTACTATGGACAGAGCAGAAGTAGAAATATGTAGAAATAACATACACACAGCTCATTTGTTTGCAGTTTTCACATCCATTTTTCAGGATGAGTACATTGATTGGGAAATCAATATATATGAACATATCCATCTCCCTCCTCGATCGATAGGATCTAACACAATACATATAGCTCTGTCCATACTAATTTATTATTTCATCTGAGTCAGCTGCAGAAAGACCTGAGCCATCCTTAGGCTCTCATGTACTGTAGGAGAATTTTGTCTAGTCCTAAGGAGCACAGAAATTATATTTTTGCTCACTGGAGTGCAAGCACATCTTTTTCCTGCTTTTGGTTAGAAACTACTCAGGAAAAGATAGGTCTTAAAAACTGAAAAGCATTTTCAGCTTGTAGACAAAGATTTTGTTTGTTTCCATCATACCTACTACCAGTTTTCAGTCCTGCATGCTTTTTATTGACATTGAACATTCACATTGACTTTGTTTTTGCATGTCCGCCTTATTACACACTGTGTCCTCCAACTGTGGGCTGAAGATGAGGTAGAGGCTTGGCTCACCATAGATGTGCCTGAGACTGTGGCAGGGACTATTTTTGCAACGTGGAGACTGCTTACCATCTGAAACTCTCATATCAAGTGTGAACACCATTGTGAGAAAGGGAAGGAAGGTTCACACTTGATGCTTCTTAGAAGCATTTCTTTACTGAAAGCATGGTTGGTCAAACAGTGGAACAAGCCTGTCAGTGCCCAAGATGGCACTGAAAAATACCCTTAGTAATATGCTTTAACTTTTGGTCAGCCTTCAAGTGGTCAGACAGTTGATCATTGTAGACCCTTGAAAACTATACTGTACTATACTATACTAGTCTAGTCTAGTCTAGTCTAGTCTAGTCTAGTCTAGTCTAGTTTAGTCCATTCCACTCCGTTCCATTCTATTCTGAGACAACTATCAAAGACAACTCAGCATGCTAACTACCACCCCACCTCCTGCTTGAAGAAGACTGTAACTGCAAACCTTACAACAGAAGGACTATATATGCAGAATGCATATTGTATTTTATCTCTCTTGTCAGCAACAGGTTTTTTTTGTAACACAAACCATATACTGAAAAACAGCCTCAGAACCAATCTGAGGTATGGCTGGAGAAAATTGCTGTATTTGTTTATATGATGTTGAATTTCAGCTCTCATAAATACATTTTTAAATGGTGATGCTCATAGCTAACAAAATTCTGCTAAGCTGGCCTATTACTCAGTTTTCTTATTCCTAACATACAGAGGGAACACCCACATCTACATTTAAAATACACTTGATAAATACAATATCATGAGGAATGAGGAAGTGATTTAGTAGCACTTACCCTTTCACTTATACTCAGGATGGGAAATAGGGTAGGATGACTGAGTGGGTTAGACCATTTATCCATCTGTCTTTATTTTTCAGGACTCATGTTGTAATACAGGAGTTATATTTCTCTGCCATATTTACTCTAGCTAGATGTTCTCTTGTCCTTTTCTGAGCCCAGCTCTTGGAAGCCATAAGCATTAATTTTCATCTTAAAGATACAAGTTTATTTTCAGAATTCATCATTGTCAGGGAGAAAAATTTTTTAAACAATATGACCGAGGAACAGTTAATGTCTTACAAGATCAATGCCAGATGTTTTGTCAGGCTTAAGTATGAATGTTTGTAAAGTGCATATGTATGTATGTATGTATTTATATATTTATTTATGCATTTAGCATCCCAAATACTCTAGCCACCCTAGAGGGATTTTTTTTTTCAATTTTTACATGTTAAATCCTGTGAATTAATGTTTCTCTACTAAAAAGATACAGTACATCCACAGTTTTTCTTCTGTATGTGGTTAAAAGTTGGGTCATTTTGGTAGGCCAGAGCCGCTTAACACTTGTTTGTCCTGGTTTAACCAAGACCAGATTACTTTTGGATTAGCCTTGAAGACAAGGTCTCTCCTGTCCTGGGACAGAAGAGAAAGACTGACAGATCAAACAGCCAATGGCATGCTCCTCCTATGATGTCTGCCCATCTCATTGTCTCTGATCCCAACGGTTCCTTTAAAACCCTAGGAGCCAGCCTGCCGAAGCTGCTGTGTGTTGGACTGCTGCTTCTCAGTCCTGTATTACCACAGCACTGTGTGAGTCCACAGTGCAGTACCAGTATCTCTGCTCTCCGTATTAGTTGGTTAGCCATTTCACCTCCACCCTCCTGTTACTGCTGGTCCCTTTCACTTCCATGACATTTCTCCCTGGTGCACCTGGGAGCAGCTAGCTACCATTGCTCTTGCAGTTGTTGTTACTACTATTATTACATAATCACAGAATTATTGAGTCTGGAAAAGACCTCTAAGACCAAGTTCAACCTATGACCTAACATCACCACAACCTAGAACATGGCACTAGTGTCATGTCCACTTTTTTTTTAAAATGCCTCCAGGGATGGGGACTCCACCACCTCCTGGGCAGTCCATTCCAGGGTCTGATCACCCTTTCTGTGAGGAAGTGCTTCCTAACATCCAACCTAAACCTCTCCTGGTGAAGCTTCAGGCCCTGCCCTCTTGTCCTATCACTAGTTGCCTGGGAGAAGAGCCTGACCTCCACTTGTCTACAAACTTCCCTTCTGGTAGTTATGGAGAGTGATAAGGTCACCCAAACTGCTTTGCTTTCCAATCTCCACAAAGGTGTCACAAATCTATTTTTCCTTTATTCAGGGAAAATGGGAAAGCTTGTCCTGTAATTTGGTCATTCTGGATGTCTCTGTGTCTAGTAAGTGGATTTATACATTAGACAACCTCAAAGTTCGTTTAATGTGCTTGTTGTATTGATGTCTACACAAAACCACCTGTTTTCAAATTGTATTCATAAGGCTAATGTTTGCTGTCCATCTCCAAATGTTCCAGAGCTGTGAGAAAAACAGGTTACCTCATTCTTAGCAGTTCCCATCCTCAGCAAAGTGTGGAAACTCTGAAGACCAAGTAAGGAAGCAGAACAGCATTTGTCAGTGGTGAGAGGATAAACCTAAGACCCTGGCAGGAACAGATAGGGATATGAACAGAATGCAGGCAGGGTGGGACTAGGGGAGTAGGCAGAATTATTTAAATAAGATAAGATAAAATGCTAGTGTAATCTATCATATCAACCACCTGTATCAACCAAATTGTATAACTTTCAACTGTGGTGAAAACAAAAATGACTGGTGGAAGATTTTGTGTGAGGAATGTCATGTAGTATACAAACCTAGCTATTTCAGACAATAAACAGCTTCTGATTCACCACGATCGGTTGTCCCTAACTTGTTCAATCCTGACAGCAAAGTGTTTTGTTACAAGCAAGAGGTTTCAACCTGTCTGGCGAAGTTGGTTTGTGTATCAAAAATCTCACCACTTCTGGTTCAGGGAAAGAGAACATATGCTTTTCATGCAGCATTTTAAGTTGAGAGCAGGGAACTGTGTAAGTCCTAGTCTCTTCTCCAAGTGTCAGTTAAAACATTTACACAGTTTTTGAAAGAAAATATTGAGAGCATAAAATTCTGATCTAGTGCATTAATTATGCTTCATTCTAGGTTTTATGCTTTAAACCTTTTAAACTTTAATTAAAATCTCCTGCTCTATTTTTTAAAAGCAGACATATTGGCTCAGGGGAGAGTAGTTGTGTCTGTGATTCAGATCTAACACAGGAATCCCTGTGTAATCCTCAGTTACTTGCTACATGTCCACAACAGGACTCACTCAGTTTTAGCTCCACCTTTCCCAGATTTCCCTATTACCTATTTTAGGCTTCATGCTACTTACTAAGAAAATTATAGTGAATTCCATTTTTTGGTACATAATTCCGTCCAGACACTGATGAAGGAAGGGATTTTAGGTCTTTAACTCAGAGTTACAGATCAGAGCTACCTAAAAGTTTAGTTGTAGTTTTGCTCAACACCACTTGAAGTTGGCTGCCTTGCTGACAAATTCTCAGCAGTTTTCATAAAGAAATGTGGAAAGATTTAAAATATAAGCAAACTCTTAGAAATGTAGAATATAGTATTTTCTCAAAATCCTTTGTGTCTTTTAAACAAAAACAGTTTTTAGACAGAAAAAGATTTTTCAAAGGAAGCAAACAAAATATGTTCCACCATGGGGAAATTTTACTTCTCCGCTAGTTCTACAGATTTTATTCACAACTAGTGGCCTAAACTGTGGCATTCAGCAAGTACCCTGATTTTCAGTCCTTTGAATGACTTAACCTTACTTAATGTGGGGTCCACAAACTGCAGTATTTGTAGAAACTTGTGTATTATGATTTGGCACCTCTACCCATTACAGTTCCAGGAAGCTTCAGGGGTGTTTGCAGGCAATTGGTTCTTAACTGGAAGAAACATTCCTGTTAGGCAGAGATAAATTATTTTATTACCCAATGTACTCCCCTTTTTTTTTTTTTTTTTGTTATTATTTTTTTGTGGTGGAAACTGCACTAGGAACAGGCCTGGTGATAGCTATTAACATTATCCTTCATGGGAAACAGACATTCACAAGGGAAAACTGGTAGAATGGTGCCTGCATGAGAAATAGAGTTATAATTCTACATGTAGATAAGACAATGTCTGGAAGCTTTTAATTTAAATCCTGTCTTCTCTGCAGTCCATTGCATACCTCAGATGATTTTCTTGATGACAAGTTTTCTATTTATTCTTTCTTCACCTAGATATATGTAGTCAGACTCCATTACTGACACAATTCACAAATGTTAGTGACTGGAGTATGTCTTTGAAACAGAAGCATATTAATTTATTAGCTTTATTCTCAACTAGCAAATAGTAAAAAATTATTTAATCTCATCCAATTCATATTCATTTACGCCCAAACAATCAAATGCTACCTACAAATTATTGCATTATTAAAATATAAGTACTGAATAGTACTTTAAACATTTGAAAACTTGTATTTGCTGCTTGAGCTTTTAAAAGTATTATACTATACAACTGCTCCCCTAAATGAAAGCATTAAATACAGGTTGGTACTATGAGCATAGTACATAAAGCCAGATAGAAGGACAACTAATTGTTTCATTTTGCAATTAATATCAATACAAATTGAATTTATTTTCCTTAATTAAATAAATCACTGTTACATTCTGAAAATTATTGTTCAAAAGCCATCCTTGTGAATGAATATTGCTCATCAGAATGAACAGAAAAAAAGAGCAAAATCAAATCTGAATGTAAGAAAACATAAATATAAATGAAAATACGTACAAAAGGGTACAAGAAATTTTCTTGAATCAGTAACAGGAACTGGAAAAGTAAACTCACTAAGAAAGATTCAGGTCCTCTCTGTTTCAAATGCATTACATTCAAATATCTAAAAAGTGCATCATGAAGAGGCACCTCCAGCCACCTAATTCCTTGAAAACACAAATGTGACATCTGACAAGAAACTCTGAAACACTATTTTATTGAGCTCTTTCCAAAGGTGTTCCTTTCTAGAATCATTTTTAAAGTACACATACTGGTAAAGGTTAGGATTTAGGATTAAATGCTGCATCTGTAGTGCCTTTCAAAAACAATTAATCCCTTGTCAAGAAAGCATAAATTATTCTAGAATACAAACGTGGGAACAATATTAAAATCTCTGTCTCCTTCTTGTTTTGGAAGCACAATATAAATCCAAGCATTTTAAGCTGAAAATATATGTGCATTCTGCTCAAATACCTGAGGTGGCCTAACATAAAACATCTATAAGGACTTCAAAGGGGGGTGTTCTCCAGAGAGCCTTTTCTAAGGGTTATTGTAAAGAATTTCTCTGCAGGATTTACTGCATCAATGTGAATGTGTGCCAAAATACAGAGTGGATTTCTTTGCTTATTTTTTTCATTTTTCATTTGATTCTTAAAGCAGATGGATTTATGCAAAACTCCAGGTGCTCCTAAGGTCTCAGCTTCCCATTGAATAATGTTTTAAAGAGGACAGGAGGGAATGGAATATACAGAAAGATCAAAATATATCAACAAGCTTATTATCAAGTAACATAGAAAGGTAGAATCTCAGTAATACCAATAATCTGACTATTCTCCAGTTAACAGATCTTATGAAACAAATATTGCATTCTGTCTTAACATCTCCCTCCTGAGTTTTACCTTTCTTTTTATTGGCTCAGACTTTTATTATTAAAAAATAATTAGAAGTTCAGATGGAAGAGTTGCAAGACCTGAATGTTATTTTCTGGTCAGAAGTTGACTAACAGTGAAGTCAGTTCCTACCCCAGTGAAATGTATCTTATATGCACCTAAGTTCAGAAAATGGAGTTGTGTTGGTGATTCTTACTATTATTACTAGAATAATAGTATCATCTTAGTATTGATGATATTATTATTATTATTAATAATAAAGAATTTTCTGATTCTGCTGTATGTAACAAGTGTCTAAACGGCAAAATGATCCCGTTTTCCTGGGGAAATGGTAGTTACGCGTGACGCTTTGCCTCTGGCTGGGTCCAGGTGCCCACTAAAGCACTTCAGTTACTCCTCCATTCTTAGGTGGACAAGAGAGAGAAAAATATAGGGATTGCTCTGGAGGACAAAATACCATCAATGAATGCCCCCCACTTCTTTCTTTCCATTCACTGTTATATCTGGGCTGACGTCATAAGGTCTGGAGTATCCCTTTGGTGAGTTTGGGTCTTTGTCCTGCCCCGAAATTCAACTTTCAGATGACTCTGCATATGTCCCTAGATGTTTCTGTGGACTGAAAATTAACAAATATTATTTTTAGTGCGTGATATTCAAAATGTAACTACCTAAATGTCCCTGAGAGGACTTCTTTAACATAGAAGTTAGCTCTCTTTTGAATGGATTGAACCAGGTCAACTACAAAGACATCAAAACTAAAGCAGGGTATATTTAGAGTAGATGTTAGAAGAAAGTTCTTCACAATGAGGGTAGTGCTGAGCAGAGAGGTGGTAGAAGCTCCATTCCAAGGTCAGGCTTGATGGGGCTCTGAGCAACCTGATCTAGTTAAATATGTCTTTGCTTATGGCAGAAAGTTGGACTAGACCTTTAAAGGTCTGTTACAGTCCAACAGTTTTTTTTGCTCCATGATTTGGTTTGGTGTGAGTTTTTTTTAAGAGGCTGCATCTACACTACCTTGCTACACCTGTTAAGGGTCTGAAAAGACATACTTTAAAATCCCAGATTAATTGACCATCCACTTGATAAATAATCACATACACAGGCAACCATGTGGTTCCAGCAGAATACTCAGGATGAACATTAACCCAGAGGCTAGGAGACTGAAACTACAACAACAGCAGCTATAGCTCTTGATTTTATAGGAGTAATTGATGGTTTTTTTTGCTCATTTTGAATTTGTAAAATGAGATGCTGCTTGGTTTCTCATAGAGAGCATCATGTAATTAGTCCCAGGGATGTAGGTCTTTTCTGTCCTTTCTTTTAGCTCCATAGCATCCTGTACTTTCCAGTACTCATAAATTCAATGCATTTTTTTCTGTAAAAATATAAAATATAGAGGCAAGGCAATTTCTGAGGGCTAGGGTGGGGTGTCTGGTGGCTTGTGTAGAGTAGGTGGTTTGAATATGTTGTGAGTGCTAGACACACTTCTAACAAAAACCGAAAGTATCTCTGACTTGGCAAACGCTTAAACCCCTTGGCTGCTTTATGAGGGAGCTGGGGCTATTTAGTCTCATCTTGGGAAGCCTCAGATGACTTGAGGTTGGCCAATTTGGTGCCCATCCACAAGAAAGGCTGAAATGAGGATCTAGGGAACTATAGTCTTGTCAGCCTGACCTCAGTGCCTGGCAAGGTTATAGAGCAGACCATCCTGAGTACCATGTACAAGGCAATCAGGGGATCAGGTCCAGCCAACATGGGTTTAGGAAAGGAAGGTCCTATCTAACCAACCTGATCTCATACTACGACTGGGTGAGCTGACAAGTGGATGAGGGAAGTCTGTGGATGTGGTCTACCTAGACTTCAGCAAAGCCTTCTACATGGTCTCCCATGGCATCCTCCTGGAAAATCTGGCAGCCCATGGTTTGGATGCGTGCACCCTCTGCTGGGTTAAAAACTGTCTGGATAACCAGGAAGAGAGTGGTTGTGAATGGTACCCCATCCAGTTGGTGTCCAGTGTCCAGTGATGTCCCTCAGGCATCAATGCTGGGCCCAGTTCCATTCAACACCTCTACTGATGAACTGGATGAGGGGATTGAATTGAGTCTACCCTTAGTAAATTTGTGGATGATGCCAGATGTCAGCTTAGGGGGGGACTGTTGATCTGCTGGAGGGGAGGAAGATGATGCAAAGAGATCTGGATAGGCTGGGTCAGTGGGTAGAGGTTAATGGGATGAGGTTTAACAAAGGTGAGTGCAAAGTCCTACATTTTGGCCACAGTAACCCCATCAGAGCTATAGACTGGAGNAATCATTTAGCCTGGGAAAGAGGAGACTCAGGGGGAACCTTATCATGCTGAAGGGAAGTTGTAAACAGGTGGGAGTTGGGCTCTTCTTTCAGGCAGCTAGTGATAGGACAAGAGGGCATGGCCTGAAGCTGTGCCAGGGGAGGTTTAAGTTGAATGTTAGGAAGGACTTCCTCATGGAAAGGGTGGTTAGACATTGGAATGGACTGTTCAGGGAGGTGGTGGAGTCCCTATCCCTGGAGGTGTTTAAGAAGAGACTGGATATGGCACAAGTGCCATGGTCTATCTGCTGTCAGGTCATAGGGTGCGCTTGATGATCTCAGGGGGCTTTTCCAGCCTCAATAACTCTGTGATTCTGTGACATGGTTTAGCAGTGGGCTTGATACAGTTACATTGGACTCAATGATCTTGAAGTATTTTGCAGCCTAAATGATTGTCTAATTCCTTGTTTATATAAGCTGTTGTATATTTTCTACCTGAGATTTGGCATATATGTGACTCCCCTGCTTCACTAAAAAATGTCAGCATTTTTACTACCTTTCTCCTATGTTTGAATAAAAAAATGACAATGTTAAGCACTAATGAAGAGTGACCTGATTTGCCTAGTACTTTCCTTTCACAGCAGACCTGAAAGGCTTCAGGAAATATTATCCAGAATCATGTTTTCCTTGAACTGATGATAAAGTTTTTGATGTCCCTTATTACTCAGAATTGATTCTGAGATCATAAGTACGTGTTAGAGCACACAAGTTGCATTCTACCCTATGCAGTTAAAAAAATAATTATCACCATACTGATAGGCTTTTTCTTAGATCTTGTTTCCCAGGCTTCCTTTGAACTTGCCTATTTTATTCTTTAATGCTTCCACTGATATAACGTGTAAGTCTCTCAACAGAGACTAAGAGTTATGACATAACAAGGCGAATCTGAAGATCCAATATGTCTGTTTCCATAAACTCACTGTCTGCATTTCCCTTACTTTGTGAAAAAGAAATATATGAAGTTCTAGAGCTCGTGGTCATAAATTTACAGTAGACCTCCCATGGACAGTAGGTAGCGATACAATTTCTCTAATGGTAAAAATAGGACAGAAGGAAAATAGGAGAGGAATTAAAAATGAAAAAAATGCTCCCCAGCAAGTGCCATAAGTAACTACAGACAGAAAGACATTAGGAAATAAAATAAATTATCTGTGGAACATAGAAATATCAGGATACAAAGTCAAACATTTTATAATAACAGAAGTCAGAAATCATAGCAGTTTTTTCTAAAAAGATTTTGGAATTTCCATCCTTGGAGGTACTCATGGATGGGCACAAGGAACAGAACTCAGCTCTTCAAAGCTCTAAATGTCTTTTGACTTTGAAGTTAAATTGCCTTGATTTACAGTTCATTTACAGATGAACTCCAAAAGACCATTCTGACTTAAACTATTCTGTAATTCTGTGATTTCTTTAATACGGTAATTATTTGTCTATACTTACTAAATGTGATGATTTCATTCCCTGGGAAAATGAGAACCTATTGAGAGTGACATCAGAATTTCTTTCAATGCGGTATTTAAACTATGATTTTTGGACAGTTTACAGCTGTGAAATTCCAGGGCAGAGTGGAAAAGAAGTAATTTGTACCTCTGGCCCCTTGACAACCTTCTATGTAGATGATTTAGAGGGTGTTATCACTGGATGGTGAGTGTTGTGTGTTTGGTTAAACCCCATTTGTCTGTAGTATTCCTGCAGCAAATTCTGTTCCAGCACACAAGGAGTTATATGTCACTTACCAGAGTCCACTCTGGCAGGCATAAGGGCTAGGCCGAGCAGGCTGTAGCAGTCCACGAAAGAGTCTGTAACTGAAGTGGTCGTAGAAAAACAGAATGAGAATCTTCCTGGGTACTTTGGGGAGGGGGGTCCCACCACCTTCTTCCTCTAGTACCGCTTTTCTCCCTCCCTGCTTTTCCAGAGGTGTAGGAAAGTTCTGGACTGCTGCTACAGATTTCACACTCCTCCCTCATCCCCTTTTTTCCCCTGTAGAAAATAGCTGTTTCTCTCTTTTTCCTTTTTTTTACCCTCCAGCAACAGCATGTTGGCTCTGTGGATTAGTCTTTCTTTTAAGGGCTGGTGTTTGGGTTAAGAAGTGGCCTAGACATCAGCCAGGTCACAGCTAGGTCACAGCCTAACGAAAGGCAGGGAATAGTTGCTGGTTTTAAGGGAGTATCACAGTATCATGGCAACGATGAGGCTGGAAAAGACCTTAAAGACCATTCAGTCCAACCTAAAACCAACCAAGTAAACCTAAACATATGACATCTAGATCATGCCACTCAGCACTTCATCCAGCCTAACCTTAAACACCTCCAGAGACAGTGACCCAACCATCTCCGTGGGCAGCCCGTTCCAAAA
>VZRI01009638.1:27131-41666 GCA_013397515.1 Upupa epops
CTTCCCTTCCCTTCCCTTCCCTTCCCTTCCCTTCCCTTTTCCCCTTTCCTTTCCATCATTCTTTCTTTCATTCACCTTTTGTTACACAATACAGCTGTGTTGACACATAACCATGGGCATGCTCGCTCCATATCTTACACT
The DNA here is from genome assembly GCA_013397515.1 of Upupa epops. Taxonomy (NCBI): domain Eukaryota; kingdom Metazoa; phylum Chordata; class Aves; order Bucerotiformes; family Upupidae; genus Upupa; species Upupa epops. The sequence continues at coordinate 27,273 of VZRI01009638.1, forward strand.
TTCTGATCACAGAAAAGAACAGACAGTGGCCCACGTAAGCATGGACTGTGACAGTATGACTACAGATACAGCAGTGGACAGAATTTACATAGTCTCTCCTGCACTTTACTTGAGAGCAGTTTTCCTCCTAAAACAGACTGAAGGCTAGTTCTTTTCTGTGAAAAATGAATGCACAGGATTGAACAATCCCATTCTTTTTATAGAGGGTAAATTTGTTTAATGAGGTGCTATTTTTCTTTGACATTGTAAAAGTGTCTTCTAAAATGGATTTATGCATCCTAATTTATGTGTTTGAGTCTGCTTAATCTAAAAATTAATTGGCTTGCTCTGTTGATTTTGTTAGGGTACATCTGTATTCGAGTGATTAAATTTGTGATTAACCTATTTCACATTGTTCCCAAGGTGGGATAACCCATAAGAACTTGGGGTTATGAAAATGGCCTGTAGTTCATTCTGTAACGCTAATGCCAAATTTATCCAGCATATTGTGTCAACTTTTGTATTTCTTTCACATAATTATTAATTCTCATCTGTACTGCTAACCATGGCTATTTATTTAGCATCCTCCTGGGAGGCTGGACTGAGCACAGAAGCACTCATGAGCTAATGTTTCCCAGCTAATGTGTTCAATTTCAACAACTCCCAGTGGCATCAATTTTTCCTTCATTTTTACATGGGGCATGTTTCTTCCATGTTATAATATAAAAGCAGCTGACAAAATATTTCTGGTTTTCTACAGCAAAAGACTCGATAGATGGCCTTTTTTTTCAGATTAACAGATTCACATTCTGAAGAGTGCTCATTTTATTGGAGTGAAAGACAAAAGTATTCTGTAGAGACCAGGCTTAGGAGGCACTGCTACCTCACTGCTTTTTCTCTTCTAGACATATGTTATTGTGCTAAAAGGAAAGAAAAAGGTGAAACCTTGTTTCAGTAACAAATTAATGAGTGGTTTACTTGTGTTAGTTTGGCTACAATTCTAATATTAAAACAATATTTTCAGTTCTAGAGTTAAAAGGAGTTGGTGGGTAGACTCCTGTTCCTAAACAGCATCATCTAGCAAAAGAATTACTTTGTTTAGAATACAAATGCTATGAGATACTGTGCATCAAATAAAAGTTTTCTGTGTACTGATTTTTTTTTTTAAATTTAATGAAAATGTAATCCTACATATTAGCAGATTGATCTAAAAGTCATTACAATAGATGGAAACATATCTATTAATTTAATAAGTCTTTATAGGGGATGCTTAATTAGCTTTTAATGCTTCTTTCTAGCTTGATGGGTATAATCTTCATTATACAGATGATGCTGTGAAGTCACGGAAAGGGTGAATATTCATTCCAAAGACATAAAATAAGGCAGTTGCAAAATCAAAACTGAAGACAGTTCCCTGTCTTTACTTCTTATTCAAGAAAATACATTACTATTTTTTATCTAAATAAATAAACTGTTAAGAGGAATGAAAAACAAAAAGCAGCATATTTTACAATATCTCTTGGTCTCAATGTAGTTAGAGACTAACATGCAAACACTGTTTTTATATAGAAATGACCAAATGGTTAAGAAAGACTTTAGTCAAAGACTGATACATTACACAACGCAGGTAATAAGAAGTCTGCATAGCAAACTTAATTACATGGGTGCAAACCAATATAAATATAGAGATTACTGATAAGACAACCAAAACAAAACGTTGACACTTCTTGGTTTTACTTATGAGTTCTCCTGAGGTGTCAATACAATAAAAAGGAATCTTTTCAGTGGAATTGTTACTCATTGTTTAGGATAATCTTTAAATGATGTGCATATAAAACTATATGCATAGAAAAATAAGCATGTAATGTTAACCAAATAAAGTGTGGTGAGAAGATAGAACAAAGGCAAAGGAAGTCAAGGAGGTAAACACAGTTACAAAAAATAATTGTTCAAAATTGATGGAACACACCATAGGAAGGAAAACTATAAATTGTGTTCCAATGATTTTATTTACCAAAGGATCTTAGTGATCAATTAAAATGGGACTTGACAGAAATTACACATAGCATTGCACAGGAATGAAATCGTAGAACTGTTGAGATTGAAAAAGGCCTTTAAGATTATTGAGTCTAACCATAAATCTTTCACTGCGAAGTCCCACTAAACTATGTCCTTGAGTGCCACATCTACATGTCTATAATGCCCATATTTTTTCTATGCTTTTTAAAATATTCCATATGTACCTATGTAATTTAACAGATTGGTGTTGGGCAATAGAATTTCAATTTTTCTTTGAGATGGTAACCTCAAAACATTACAGTACTATTATTACCACGATAATAACTTGTACAAGGTGATACTTTGTTGGAAGAAAACAACCTTCTCTGATATATTGGATCACAGCTATCAGTGTGGGACCTTCTTCAATATCTATGTGCATGTGAGCATTTGCAAGTTCTACATTAAAGAGAGGAATGGTGACCTAATGCTGGGGAGGTGGGAGGAGGAAATCATCTCCTCATTCTTCTTTGCTACTGGAGCAAAGCCACCATGCTTTCGAAATTTGAAAATCAAATTCAAAGAAGCATTGCGGAGGCCAAGAGAAGGAAGTAAGGTCAGGCTTTACCATACAGTGTCTACTTGAGGAGGCCAGAAGACTAATCCTGGCACTGATATTGTTGATTGCAACTTCTACCTCAGTCCTTCTCCAGAGCTACTGTTCAAGCATGTTCTGTGCACAGGTGCTATATGTGCTATTTAGAAATAAGCTAGCTCAAGATTAACTGATTTTTAAATTAACAGTAATCACCTTCCATAGCTATGTAGCTATATGTCAACTACTTCCTCCCGACTTCAAGCATCTGTAGGGAAGATCCAGCTTCTCTGTAAATTATATTGTTTCTATGAGACCAAAACACCATCTCTATAATTTTATACTCCACTTAAGTGCCCAAGGAAGTACATTTGACTTTAACTTGGCAGTAAACCTATTGTCTACAGCTGAGCTTTCAAAAGCAGGTTCAGAAGGTTACAAGGATTTCAGACACAAGCATAAATCAACATGTTTAGTATAATTTAACTAAACTACTGACAACAATTTATGTTCATAGTCCCTTTGTCAAAGCCTTGACAAGGAACAGTAAAACAAATCCATTGTCAGAGTTGGCAAAATTTCTCCATTCAGTTTTCTCATGCCCTCCACCAGCTCTATATGGTGCAATATGTTCATGTTAGAATAATACATATTAAAAAAGTTATTCTTTGACTTAAACAATACAGAAACATGTTCTCACAACTGTTTTATATGTCAAGTCTAAATATTAGATTGAATTTTGAAAGCTTTCTGACATAAGAAAACATTCCTTCAAAGTCCAGAGGATTTTGCAGAGTAGCAAACCAGTGTTTAAAATCTGAAACCTGGTCCAAAATCTGAACAGAAATTCTAAAATGAAGAAAAAGACTGGGGAAAGGACTGTCCCATTATGTTGTTTCCTCAGCTTCTTTACTATTTATAACGGAACATCAGGAAAGGTTTATTTAAACTGATTGGCTGGTTTTTCTTCTTATTTGCTATTTCAGCAATTATCCCAGAAGGGATTGAAAATTAACATTTGACTTTCTGCTGAAGTGAATGAAAGACTTTCACTGCATGATAAATCCTCAGATAATGAATATATACAGTTTTTGTGTCAGCCTTACTGCGATTTTCCTAGGACAACTAAAAGTCCTGATCATTTTTGGCATGCTGCATATTGTTTTTAGCTCTGTTCTTCCTCTTAGCCTAAGAACACAGTTATTCACTATGACTGGTAACTCAGCTATTCTTTTGTTAGAGATACAGGAATTCTTCTATGACATATGGATGTCATATTAGTCTTGGATTATAACCCTTGGGTACAATATTCTTTTGTAGTGACTGTACCCATGAAATCACCTGTAGTGATTACTCCAAAATAGCTGGGGTATCTGTGAATTAAAACTGTGCTTCAGTATTTTCCCGAGCACTAGAAGAAGTAAACTACTATGGTTCTACTTAATCAGAGCAATACAAAAAGAGAGCAACATAAATCATTTAATAAAACAAGCCACACAATGTCAGCCAACCAGTAGAGATATGGAAAGAAGTAGAATTAACTTCCTGTTTTTAAAAAACCTCACACAACCCCTCCCACACCTGATTGTATCATGATTTACATAGATTAATTATAATATACTGACAGGACTGGATGTGATTGTGTTTCCAGTTGAAACCTGAAATTCTAAAAATGTGAAAATCATAGTACACTTTTTTGATCTCCAGACACTGTAAGGCTTGGGCTATTTTTTTTTCTCATTTTGTTTAAGAAAATTCATAGTGTTTAGATAAAAAGATACACTTTTTCTATTTGAAGTGTGGACAAGATTTCTCTTAGTTTATTAAAAGGTAAAGTGTTTTTAAATTTGTTTTCCTATGTATTTTTCTAATCCCTTAGGGTAAATATTCCTAACAGGTGTAGTGTGTTGACCAGTGCATCCTTCCATGCCAGCAGTCTAAGTAGTCTGGACAGATTAAGGAACCCCAAGGAGTGGTACGTAATCCTTTACAGGTCCAGCAGCTGGTTTTAACTGTATTGGACAGAGTCAGGACTGATCAGTGAGATCTGTCACAGGCCATCAACTTTTAACTCAGAAAATCACATCTCAGTTATCAAAATTTGGGAAATATTGTCTATAGTATCTGAACTAATTATTTCTATTAACATGGCTTAAAACATATAGCCATGATTCTTTTCTTTGTGCAGTTATGCATATTTTCCCCTTTTAAAAGCAAGTTCAGTATTTTATTTCTGTACTAAACTATTATGTGTATGTCTGGGCATGAAAATCTTTCAATCTTTACAGTTTTTTTAGAAAGCCTTTCTGCTCTCTTGTCCAGAATTGGAAGATTTGGGTCAATAAATCTTGACATCTGCCTTCATGTTCTAGTCCTTAGGGATTCAAAGACCTTAGAACAGTTGAGTTTTCACTGTTCATGCCCTCCAGCAGAAACCTATCAGGAAGAAAACATTTCTGATTAAACATGAGTTGGGGAAAAGAAATAAAAATTATATGGTACATATGGTGCTGTCATTAAAAAGCAACCAGACAGGCCCTTCCTACCCTAAAAGGTGAAGACTTTGGCCAATTTATAAAATCTTATTTACTAAATTAAGGATTCCCTGGTATAAGTAAATAACTGTGAACATTTACATAATGGCAGAAAAGCAGAAGCACCAGATGCAAGTTAGAGACTATTTCTTCAATATAAACTAAAGTATTTTAAACAAAATATCAGTCTCTGGTTGTGAAGCAGTAAGAGAATGAAGGATGATTATGTTTCAAAGTACGAATAATTATACTTCTGCATTCTGAAAGGCTTCAGATTCTAAATGTAGTACTGCTTTTAAAGCCTGTGAGAGCCCTCACTAGTAGATGTAACTGTAAAAAAGATTCCATACATACACCTATTAAAAATGCTTGGGATTGTCTCAACCCTTGTGAAGGACCTTGCACTTGACATTGTTGAATTTCATGCAAGTGCCACCTCTCAAACACATCAAGGTCTCTCTCTGGATGGCATCCTTTCTTTCCAGCATGTTGACCATAATAATCAACTTGCTGAGGGTGTGCTCAATTCTACTTCAACGTTACTGGTGATGACTGAAGATGTTAACTAGTGCCCATCCCAACACCAAACCCTAAGGACCAACATTCATATAATATTGATACAATGCTTCCAAAATTAAACTTTTAACTGAATCCTAGATCTTACTCACTTTTCAAAGACTTATGTGAAGCATGATGTGAAGCACAGCACTATGCTGTGCTTTACTGTGTAAACTAACAGACAGTGAAAGTTATTTACAGTTTTGATTAGAGTTATCTCCAATTCTGTTTGAATAAATAAAATATATGACAGGTATTTTTGTCTTCAGAGTGCTGGTTTTCCTTATCGGTCATTCATAACACCTGCATGTATATAACTTTTGAAATCAGATCACTTATTGGAGGGCTTAGACATATTATCAGAGGTAACTGATAACTTATAACCTTACCATAGAAGAAATACCAGTGTCCTGTGTATTTAAAGCTCTGTTGATTTATGGTCTTCACAACAATTTTACTGTCCTGTTGATAATTCATTTCTAGTATGTATTTTAGGGGAATGCGTTTTGAACCATAATCTTTTAGATTAAAAGCATCAATTGAATGAGGAAAATGTGCTATAATTACAACAGAGATACATGGAAATGTCTCAGAGAAGATTAACTTAAAAGCTAATTCTGAATGCTTGTTTAATTATTAATGGAAAATATATTGGTTGTTGCAGCTGATGAAACATTTCCTAGATAAGTTATTCCTATGAAAATTAGAAGGTGCTGCACATCTTTTGTTCCTGATTATATATCTGGTCTCCTCCGGTGGGGACTTTTTATAAAGTTGACTGATCAGTCTTCATGACATTTAATGTACAATAGATCTAGTTTGAATGCCATGACATAAACAATCTTTTCTATTTAAGCAGAAAGTCATGCTATGCATATTTCCATCTATACTGAAGCTGGTGAAAGGTGTAGAGCACAACTCTGATCAGGAGTAGTTAGAGGAGCTGGATTAGTCTGGAGAAAAGGAGACTGCGGGGAGATCTTATCTCTCTCTGAAAGGAGGTTGGATCCAGGAGGGGGACAGCCAGATCTCCCTTCTGGTTTATAATAGAATTAGAAGAAATGGTTGCAAGCTGTGTCAAGTGTAGGTTGGGTATTAGGAAATATTTCTTTAGTGAAAGGGTTATGATGCACTGGAATGACATGCTCAAGAAAGTGGTGGAGTTTCTATCCCTGGAGATATTTAAAAGACTTGTATCTGTCATGCTCAGGGACATGGTTTAGTGGTGAACTGGCAGTGCTCAGTTAATGATTGGACTTTATAATCTCTAAGATGTCATCCATCCAAAACAATTTTGTGATCATGTAATTCTTTTGGAGATGAGAGGAGTGAGAATACATAAGAGAATTCTGCTGATACCAAGGTCAGTGAAGAAAGATGGGGAGGTTGTGCTCCAGGCACCAGAGCAGAAATTTCTCCGCATCTTTTGGTGAAGAATGGTGAGGCAGGCTGTCACTCTTCAGCCCATGCAGGTTAATGACAGTAGATATCCACCTGTAGCCTACTATTACCCTAATAGTCTGGCGTTTATTGAAAAGGATATTCTGAGTATTTAAATCCATCAGTTTCCTATCAAGGACATCCATATCATACAATCCTTTATATTAAACTGATCAAATTAACTTTTAATGCCTAGATTGTTTTTTCCCCATTTATTCCATTTAAACTTTTTTTCCATAAATTCACCATCTTCTGGTTGAAAACAGGTTTCTGATTTCCAAACTAAATTTCTTAATGGCCAATATATCCATTTGTTCCAGTGTCAACTTTGACCAGTAGCTTCTCATCTGTTTTTCATTATATAGTTGGAAAGAACTGTTATACTCCTTCCCAGAGTTTATTTTACTAGAGTAAAAAGGGAAAGGCTTGTTTAATACCCACACCTAAAACAGGCTTTGTGGTACCCTTGGTTGAATTTCTTACCTGTTGGTTTCACATTAATTTCTCTTGAACCAGAATGACCATACTTAATACAAAAAGCATTATAGATGAGAGCAAGAGCTTAACGTTTTTTTATAGTAACATAAAAAATTCTTTTTCTTTCCTGAAAACATAAAGCCCAAAAGAATTTTAGATTGTCTTTGCTGTTTTTCAGAAGTTGATTACATCAATAGTTGATAGTCATTCAGTAACATATATATTTACCCATACTCTTCTCCTCTGCTATTTCACACTCATCCTTTAGATTGTGGCATCAATTCCTGTTGTTTAGCCTTCTGTTCACAAGCTATTGAATTTTACTTAATTTTTATTACCACACTCAAGGTCATCAAATTTTTCTTATATGAAAGACAATTTACAATTCTTTTCTGTACAGACAATTACTTCAGTTCTTTTTAATCAGAGCATTTCATTAACCCATTCTTCCACTTTGTGCCAAAGACATCAGAAAGTATATTAAAAAGATTAACCTCATGACCAGTTCTAGAAAGTATCTATTTGCAAACCATCCCCAAGCTCTTCAATGTGCTTTTTTGTGTTACGTGCTTTACAGTTCTGCACAAAACAAAATACCTTAACCTTATGCAATTTTCACCAGTGTGGTACTATCTCAGATGCAGACATATATGATGCACCCAACATGTATAGAAAATGAAAATGCAATCTCTTATCATTAGCAAATTTCTATTAATATCAACTGATCAATCAATTTTTTTTCTCATTTACTTTTACATCAGTGTATCGTAATAAGCTCCATCTTTTCAGTATGAATGTTTAAAGGTTCCAAAAGGTGCAGGGTTAATAAAACAGTTTGACAGCTGAAAGGCAACTTCGAGTAAAACCCTGCATTCTTTATTCTTGACACCAAAGTGTGGGAGAAATGCGAAAAGAAACATCTGTATGGTTTTATTTGTGTAATGAGATGTAGAAATAAATTATCTGCAGGAAAGATCTCACCTAAGGATATCTTTCTGTTTTTTTTGCACTGCTGGTCATCTTCTTTTCTTAATTCTAACTTTAAAGAAAAGTCTTTGATACATTCTGCCCACTCTGATCTCATCCCTCAAATTTCTCTTTTGCTACTCTCTAGGGGTTAGTGTGATTAGTGAGTTGAAATCAGTAGTAGTCAGGCATCTAACTTGCCACACCTTCCTTTAAAAGTAGCCAGCAGAACACACGTGAAGGAAAAAGTCCTTTGATTCATTTGTTCAAAACACTAATATCTCCCACATGCTTGACAAGGAAAGGAAAGAAAAAATCTGCGCAAGAGGCAACAATCCAAAACTTTTATAAAAATGTAAGTCTTGTGGTGCTTAGGATTTAGCATTAACTTTAGCTTGACTCTGACCTATTATGCATTTATGACTGCTTCATTCCAGCAGTTACCATTAATTAATGGTACTTAAATCATTACCATATGATTTAGTATGTGTGATGTGTGTGATATCACATATGTGAAAAGTAGTCATGAAAGGCACATTGCAGCCCAGACAGCAAAGGCAGTACTTTCTGTCTGAAGCCAAGTTGTTTCAACCCAAATCACTGAATTTGCTAATTTTGATTTCTGCTCTTCGCATACCACATCACTTTCTCTGTGTAAAGTCTCAAAATAAACTCTTTATGAAGATCAGGCTTTTTATTTCTCCTTTTATTATCTCAAGAATTTAAAATAATCTTTTAACTGAAATCTCAAGGACAAGAACAATTTTAGGTGTTGTTGAATATGCATTTTTTTCTGTGTGTGACAAATAACAGTTTCAGTGGACGCTTTCCATATACCATCACCATAAAATACTATTATAGAGTTTAGAGATACAGAAAGGTGAGCTTGCATGTGAGTTAAGTCTGTTCAGCATAGCTGAACTGTATTACTGAAATAAACTACAGAGATTGGATAGTGATCTGATAGTAAAATGGAAGCAAAAATGTGCTAAGGTCCTCTTCAACAGAAAAATCCTTTCTTTCTTCTCAAAATGTTCTTTTGAGCTTAATTCCAGGTGTTTCTCAGTACCTGGGAACACTGCCTGACCTGGTGTCAACCAGCAACTGGCTAATCTACAAATAAGAAGCCACTTGAACTCACTCATTACTTTATTAAGCAATTTATTGGCTAACAAGAACCTTATTCTGATTAATATTATCAACAGACCACCGATAACTCAGCATTTCAAATAGAAAGGAATGTTCCTGAGGAAGTATGTGTAGTATGTATGAATTATTGAGCCCTCTCTTGTGTTTTTTTTTTCCCCCATGGGCTCCAGTGCACAGCATAAGAGATTAACCTAACTATGTGAGTTTGCAGAGAGAAACAGCTGTTTCTAGGTAAAGCAGGCCAATGTGTTATCATTTTTGATCTATGAATTGTCGTCAAGTATAGCAAAAGTCTTGGAAGAGATCAACTCCTGCATTCTATTGTTTTAGACACCATTGATTGAGTTTGGGATATTTGCATGGTGTAGAAATTATTTTATCTGCAGTACTAAACCTGTTTTTTCCCTGAAGCTGACACCTCTGTATGCTTATGAAATTTTCTCTGAACATCAAAGCATTTGGCTGCCAATAAATAAGCAAAATTTAAAACATCTAGAAAATTCTCTCAAGAAATTTAGTACCCAATAACTTAACTTTGTAAACTTGCCTAAAGAAATATTTAAGTGACAACTTCTGCCGGAACTTTTGACTAATGCAGCTGCTATGACCTCTGTTTGCTGTTAGCATTTCTGTGTGCTGTTGTAGAACACAGCTCAAGGGAGAAAGTATGGCAACATTAGCTTCCTTAGGGAAAGTGAAGACCTGGCACAAGGTAACTGTGTCTCCTCAGTAATGTCTTTAGATAATGAAAACTGCAAGGGATTGCTTTTTCTGCACTGTAAAGGACTTGGTAAATAATTAATTATAGCTGGAAAGCAGCTACAAGAAAACCTCTTTATTAAGGTAAAAAAATCCATCTTGTTCATTATGAAATTTTTGTTCTGTCTGTGTTTTACATTTCGATCACTAGATTATAGAATCTAAATACTTATAATCTTTAAAGAGACTTTGTAATGGTCTTTGTAATGGTTAGATCTGCTTTTACAGTATTTTTTCCCTTCTGATGCTCCTTGTAGACTTCATTTTCTCTCTTTTGCACTGTAACAGCATTCATTCTGAAGTAGATTGATACTCTTATAAAAACAGGAATACAGTAGGTGTCTTTTTAGAAAGCTGTATAACTAGAAGAAATACTTCAGGTAACTACAGTTACTAGAGTAACTACAGGAGGAAAGGCTAAAAATATACAGCAAAAGTCTATAAAAGGGGACATAGAAATAAACAGGCAAAGAAAAGTGTTTTCCAAACACAGGAAATATTTCAAACCTGATCAAACCAAAACTGTTTTCTTAAGGACAGAGATCTCAGAAGCTCTTGTTCTCCCTTTCCTTCTCCCTTTCTTTCTCCCTCTCTGTTTTCTTTTTACCTCTTTTTTAAGTTTGTAACAGAATCACAGAGTAATTCTGGTTGTAAAGGGCCTACTAGATCACCGAGTCCAACCATACCCACATCCACAAATACCTAAATATGTGACAGATGGAAAAACACAAAATAACCCCCTCCATGCCTGCCACTATAGCATGTCACAAAACACCATGTCTGCATGCTTCTGAAACACCTCCAGGGATGGTGACTCAATTACTTACCTGGAAGGCTGTTCCAGTGCCTTTCTGTAAAGAATTTCTTCCTAATATCCAATCTAAACCTCCCCTACATCAACTTCAGACCATAGTCCCTTGGCTCTGTCATTAAACACCAAGGAGAAGAGGCCAACACTCATAGAATCATTAGGGATTGGAAGGGGCCTTGAAAGATGATCTAGTCCAANCCTAATGTCAAGTCTAAAACGTAGCTGCAGAGGGCAATGAGGTCCCCGCTCAGCCTCCTCTTCTCCAAACTAAACCTGCCCAGCTCCTTCAGCCTCTCCTCATATGACTTGTTCTCTAAAGCCCTCATGAGCTTGGTAGCTCTCCTCTGGACGCATTCCAACATCTCAATATCTTTCCTATAATGAGTGGCCCAAGCAATGGAACACAGTACTCAAGATGAGCTGAGTACAAGGGCACGATGACTTCTCATGGCCTCAAGTACCATATCTACTTATTTTTAAACATCTCCAGGGATGGTGACTCCACCAACTCCCTGGACAGTCTTTTCCCAGAAGTAGGAAAACCATGACAAAAACAGTGCCAGTCCTGGCTGAGATTAATCCACTGCATACTTTTACAGAGGGGATAAGTTCATGTGACAGCCAGCGGCAAAAGAACTTGCCTAAAGTATTAGGAGTAAGTACATAGACTGCATTTACAGAAAAGAAAAACAGTAGAGAAAAAATAAATTAAAGCTGTTTTACAGTAAATCATAGCTATGTTCTAAGTTTCAGGAAGAGCAAAGGGAATATTTTGTTAAGAGATTATTAATAAAAGTTAGAATGTTTGGAGTCAGGAAAAGCATTTATACTAACAGCACAAGCAATTGTCTTGGTTTGATTCTGTTTATGCCTCTGGAAATGTCTAGCAAGCTGGCAGGCACTAGATAGAAACATGATTTATAATAGATATAAAAAACAAAGTGCCACTTTCAAGCTTGAGGGGAAGAAATAGGGTCATGGCTGATCATAAATGTACTTCATAATTTGGGCTTCGTTTGTTCTGGTGCAGTCCCATTGGCAGCAACATGTAATTTATGGTGGAAGTTACTTCATAACTGGCTCCTACAAATTGCATCATTTCATTCAGATTTGAACAGATTCCTGTGTATCTCAGAGGAAATGATTATTTCTTCTGCACCCAAATTAACTAATGTTTTATCTCTGTATAAATTAAAACTCCTTCCTTAAAATGAGTACACGGGGAATGTTTGTGGACAGTGGGCTCTGTACTAGGACTCACTGATCATGTTCATATGGTGTAGTTCTTGATCCAGTACTAAAGGGAGTCAATGAGATCTTGCCACTGATCAATGATTTGCAGTTGTAGACTTCTGTCAAATTCAAAAGCCACCTGCTGGTGCATCTCATTGGGAAGATGTCAATCCAATTAACTGTTAAGAATTCCAGTGCTCGAGAGATGAATGTGTTTAATCAGCCTTATTTTTTTAGCACATATACTGTCTGTGTTTTCTATTTTTACAGTTAATTAGGAACCATTTGGTGATAGAGGCTATGCAAAGTAATGCACCATTCAAATACGCAGCAAAGTCAGTTGGCATTCTTCTTAAATTCCGGTATTGAGGCATAAGATAGGAATAAAACTACAGATAGAAGTTTAAAAATAAGTATTAACATTTTTTAATTCCAAACAATTTACTAATGTCATGTCTGTAGGCTGACTGTGTGCTTGACATATAGAAATAACAAATTAGAAAATTAGAAAAGTATAAACCATGATGCCTTTTTTTTGTTTGTTTTTTGCAGAAGTTCTTAAAATGTAGGCTAATCATGTGTACACTATGCTTGCAGAGGAAGAATAAATGAACTAGAATAGGCTTTTGGAAAAATCCTGGATGCACACCAGTCAACGACAAAAAAGAGATTGATTTCGATAGGATAATGATTTCACGTGCTATGCTTTCTAGTTTCAGTGGATGTTTATGATTAAGTCTTGCTGGACAAAGAATAAAAATGGCAAATTTGACTTAAATGGAAAATATATAACACTTAAAAGCATTAAAGTGATTAAAGTGGTTAAAGTGTGAAATTTGATTTCACATGCTCCGATAATAAAAATTCTGAAACATTTCTACGAGCTTTACACTTCATATTTTGGCAAGGAAATATCACTCTCTAAATGTTACAGCTACATTCTTAGCTGAGATATCTTTGGAACTGATGATCAACAAATATTGATCTATTTAAACTTATTTTTAAAATATTAACTATGTGGAAGATGATGGAAAAGTGACATAGTTCAGGAGAGATACTCACATACCAAGGCATTCTCTATCATTTATCAGAAGCCCTTGTTAACGGCAGAGGTTCCTTATGACTGGAAATCTGCCAGTGTGACACACAAGAAAAGCAGAAGGTTGGATCAAGAGAATTACAGGCCTGTCAGCCTGACCTCAGTACCGGGAAAGACTATGGAATGGTTCATCCTGGGGGTGATCATGTGGAAAGTGCAGAACAACAGGAGGATCAGGCCCAGCAAACTTGGGTTCATGAAGGGCAAATCCTGTTTAACCAACCTGATCTCCTTCTATGACCATGTGACCTGACTAGTGGATGAGTGAAAAGCAGAGGTTGTCTACCTGGACTTCAGGAAGGCATTTGACACAGTTTCCCACAGCATTCTCCTGGAGAAGCTGGAGGATCATGGCTTAGAGCGGACTCTTTGCTGGGTTTAAAATTGGCCAGATGGCCAAACCGACAGAGTTGTGGAGAATGCGGTTAAATCCAGTTGGTGTTCGGTCACAGGCAGTGTCCTTCGGGGCTCAGTTTTGGGACGGGTCTTGTTTAAGATCTTTATTAGTGACCTGGATGAGGGGATCAAATGCAACCTCAGTAAATTTGCAGATGATAGGAAATTAAGTGGCAGTTTTGATCTGCTTGAGGATAGGGAGGTGCTGCAGAGGGATTTGGACAGGCTGGAGCGATGGGCTGAGGCCAGTGGGATGTGGTTTAAAAAAGCGAAGTCACTTTGGTCACAACAACCCCCAACAGCACTACAGGCTTGGGGAAGAGTGGCTGGAGAGATGCCTGGTGGAAAAGGACCTGGGGGTGTTGGTNAAAAGCGAAGTCACTTTGGTCACAACAACCCC